>JBCNJP010000010.1:103807070-103902520 GCA_039602395.1 Deinandra increscens subsp. villosa | reverse complement strand
TTGGCTTTGATCTGAGACGAAAACCAACAGGCATAATAGCAACCGCAATAGCTCAGGAAATCCTTCATAGCCATTTAACACAACGTAATCGATTAAGTTCTGAGTTGTACAAAAACCCAGAAGCAAGAACACCCACAAAACGTCATTGTTAATCAGATCAGGGAAGGACAAAAATGTAACCGGTTCAGATTTGGGTTCTTCAAAAACCCAGAAGAAAGAACAACAAAAAAAACGAAATTGTTCCCAAAGGCCATGTTAAGAAATGCCAAACCACTCAGGAGCAAGCAACCAAAAAAGTTTCAAATCTGAGTTATTGGGAGCTAAAAAGCAATCCCAACATCGTTCAACAACCATTGTATAAAGCCAAAAATTAGATCAGAACTTCACAACCATCAAATGACAACTCTACCACTTAAAAACCCAAGAAAGTTTAAACCAAACAGAAAATCGATCCAACAACAATACCATAAGACCCAAAACGACATCATCCGGGTTATTAAGAACCAAAACCAAACAGAATATCGATCCTGTAACAATATCATTAAACCCAAAGTCTCTTGGTAACCAAATCGCAAATCCGCCGGTCCAAAACCTAAAAACATTCAGATCTGAAAAATCTTAAAAGCAACAAACAAAAACGGTCCAACAGAACATCAAGCATAAATCTGTACCTTCAACGGACTGACGACATTGCCGTTTCAACATCACCGGATATAGAAGTCGTTGCGTCAACGGGAACGGAGCAACGAAGCCATCGCTTCCACGTTACCGGAGCATCGACGATGGAGAACATAGAGAGAGATCGATGTAAAGCACTTTCAGCAATGGATCTGGGTTTGAGATGGAGAGAGAACATTTGAAGAGAGTCTTCATAATAGCAGCGGTTGGAGTTGCAAAGATGGAAGGACAGAGAGAAGCCTTTAAGAGGAGTTAGGTGATGACTCATGGGCCACCACCATTTGAACAAATGAGAGAGAGTGTGTGAGTTGAGACAGATAAGGCCATCCGTAATGGGGCGTTATGGGGCTTTTTTTTCCTAAGATGGCGCCCCCATAACGCCCCTCCCCACCCCCCGGGGCGCCATGTTAAAGAAATTGTGGAGGAGCGCCATGTTAATGGCGCCGTTGAAGGGGAGGAGCATTCATGTTTTTTTTTCTTTTTTTTTTTGCTTTTTTCTTATTGGTACACCTCATACCTCATAACCCCCATCCTCATAACCCCCCACTACACACCTTACCTCATAACCCCCCATTTCCACGTCATCCGCCACATGGCGCATAACCCCCCACCCGGGGCTCCATCCACTACGGATAGCCTAAGTGTAGGTGTATGTTTAAGAAAGACTGAGCCACGTCGCCCAACCAATAGAAAAAGGTCATATGGCAAGAATAGTGTCTTCCTAGTCTACACGTAAGCTTTTAAATTTGATAATAAATAAATATTACTTAGTGTGCCTTTTTTGATTCATTTGTCACGTGTTTTTGTTATTGATATAACTATTGCAATTTGGTTACATAGACAGTTTATAGCCTTTTGTTTTATCCGGATAATGCTTAAACTTATTTCATTATTTATCTTCTATAAGGAATTTACTATTTTGGTGATTTAAGCATTAAAACAAATTTTGTGGTGATTTTCAGATCTGATCAATAAGTGTAGGCAAAACTGACCTTGGTGGTAATTTTAAAAGCTAAGTGTATATGTTTGATGTTGTCACTTTATAATATCATTCGGCAATTTTAGTCAAAGGACTCTTGCCCAGTGGCGGATCTTGAAATTTTTTTTGTGGGTGACCGAAAGTTACGTGACCAAAAAATATATATATAACTAACGAATTCGGGTCGGATCAAACCAATATATATATATATATATATATAGGTTTAGGGTAAAATACATCCAGCAAAAACGCTACATCCATTGCGGATTGATCTGGGGCGTCCATCAAGATCATCCAACAGCCAGGATCTATGGTGTTTTCCGCCTATGGTGTTTTTTTCCCCCGAAAACGCCATAGGCGAAAAACACCATAGATCCTGGCTGTTGGATGATCTTGATGGACGACCCAGATCAATCCGCAATGGATGTAGTGTTTTTGCTGGATGTAGGATAACTCGACTCTTTATATATATATATATATATATATATATATATATAGATTTGGGGTAAAATACATCAAGCAAAAACGTTACATCAATGCGGATTGATCTGGGGCGTCCATCAAGATCATCCAACAGCCAGGATCTATGGTGTTTTCCGCCTATGGTGTTTTTTTTCCCACAAAAACGCCATAGGCGAAAACACCATAGATCTTGGCTGTTGGATGATCTTGATGGACGCCCCAGATCAATCCGCATTGATGTAGCGTTTTTGCTTGATGTAGCGTAACTCGACTCTATATATATATATATAAGTAACGAATTCGGGTCGGGTCAATCCATTAGAACAAAAAATATTGAATCCGGGTCGAGTCGGTTCAAACAAAAAAACTATAAATGAGTACCCTTATACTTTGTTTTAGTTACCAAAACAACCCTAAACTTTGTTTTAGTTAAAATAAGTCATTTAAGATCTAATTTTTGATATTTTTTTAGTAGATACATAACGTTTATAAATAATTTTACGTTGGAGACTGACTTAATACATTCAATATTAAAAAAAAAATTAGTGGTGACCAACTCAATATATATAAAAAAAATTAGTGGTGACCGAAACGATATATATAAAAAAATTCTTCGTAAAACGCCTATACTCGGTACCTCGTGACAAAAAATCAGCAATGACCGAGGTCACTGCTGGTACCCATTAAGAACCGCCCCTGCTCTTGCCCATAAACAAATTGTCAGAATATAAGAAGTTGCCTATATTGGTGGATGGGGAATCACTAGTTGGTTCATCGGGTATTTCCTTCATATCATTTGAACTTATTTTTTTTCTTTTTTCGAATTTGGATAAGTTATGTAGAATATTGTTGATGCTTTTTATTTTTTGTCAAGCATACCAAATTTATTTACCTTGATTGAGGTAATTGATATATCATTTGAAGCTACATCGAGTCTTTATTGTAGCTATTATTGATCAGATGGTGAATAAGATCATTCATGTGAAAGCTTCGTCAGTGGTCTCAGCTGATCATGTAGAGAACAAATGGCATAAGCTTTATATTTATCATATTGTTTGCTGGTCAGTTTTGTTGTAGTATTTGGATGGTTTGGTCAGTGCCAATGTTGGGCAACTTCTTTTGTTAAAGTTAATGGTTATGTTTTGGTTATCTAATAGTTATATTTTGTTATCTATAGTAGATAACTTGCATGGTTATCTATAATAGATAACTTGCATATAAACACTCTTTGTAATTATTAGACTCCTTTGTTTATGTTGGTAATATAAAGTATCAGTTTTGTAACATACAAAACTACATAAATGTCCATAAAATACGCACAAAATTACATAAATGTATCCGCCGCAACGTGCGGCGAGATTTACTAGCTAATGTTAATTAAACCTACCTTTTTTTCCTTCTCAAAATTAATAATCATGGTAATCGAAATAAGTTGTTTTTTTATTCTCAAATTATGCCCTTGTATATAATTTTTTTTATATAAATCGACAATATTTGTTATAAAAATGTGTCTCATCTCTTATCATTTATTGGACTTGTGAATATTTTTACATAATTTCACATATACTTACTTTAAATATGAACTTGACTTATAAAATAAAAATAAATGTTAAATGATAAATGATATATTAATAAATAATAACCAAAGGCATCTAGTGGAGTTGGTTGGGGCTTTGGCTTGGGTTTCTAGGGACTCAAGTTCAAACCTCACTAATAACATTATTTGTTTTTTGGTACACTCAAAGCTCTTTGGGCTTGAGAAGCTTTTAGCGACTCAGGTTCGAATCTTGGGGGGGGGGGGGGGGGTTTACCGGTGGCTGCTCGCAGACCTGGTTTCCCCCGAACTAGGACAAGGAGGTGGTGTTCTGACTCGCTCGCACCCGCAGACTTGAGACACTCTCAGAGACATTGAGTCATCGTGTTGGGTTGAGAATCAGATTCGACTGAGAAATCGCTGTTAAAAAAATGATATATGATATATATAAAGACGATTTTTTTCTTATGCCCCATCCGAAACATATGCCATGTTCGGTCACCCACCCTATAGACCCTCAAAGACACCTCTGGTCATCACCACCACTCCCCCTACTGTTCTGTCATTCTTCCCAATGGGGAGAGTTTGGACCTTAATCTTCCCCATTTGGGCGCTTTTTTTTTCTTTTTCTTTTTTTGATGGTTATTTGCATGTCTTTATCCCTAATTAGTCGATTAACAATGATTGATAAAACCCTAGATATACGTTATTTGATTCCATCAAATATGTCAGTTTGGAACTGACTAGCGATCGTTATAAGTCCAAACGCGATCGGGTATCACTCGTAACTAGATTACTTGTTTAGGTTGATTTTAGTGACGAGAAATTGATCAGTTTTAATTGCTATGGTTTAATCATGTTGTGTTTAACGGATCTATCGACCAAGATTGTTGTCGATTGGTGTTGCACTTTGGTTAGCTTGTCTGATGTGAATCTGTTGTCAGGTTTAATGTAAATCTCTAAACAACCTATGGTTGTCTTTGTTTTCGACATCTTTTTTTTTTGAACGGCGATTTTCATAAAACAGCCCAACAACTAGCAAGGCACTAGGGGAGGGCCCAAAAAACAACGACAAACATTACATAGGAAAATCAAAATTACACCAATCTCTCCAACTAATATCCCAATTCTTAGTCCTATTGGAAACCCAAAGGAAACTAGAAGACTTGATATCAAGGAAGAGGTTTTGCACCGGGACTCTCCGCTTGTTGAAAATAGCGTCATTTCTAGCCCGCCAAATAAACCAACACTCCGAATGAATAATAGCTTGAACCAACAAAGCTTTGCCATTAGCCCCCCGCATACTCGAAGAAACTTGGGTTAAGTCTTTCACAGAGAAGCATAAAATTTGTGGGATTTTACACCAATTCGAAATTTTACACCAATTCGAAATTTTAAACCACAGCTCCATAGCAAACCGACAACCTGTGAAGAGGTGTTCAGCGGACTCGTCGGCCTCTGAACAAAGTGGGCAGCAGCTAGGGACTTGAATATTACGCTGAATTAAGCCGTCTTTAGTTGGCAACCTTCCTAAGATGGCTCTCCACACAAGCAAATGACTATCTGGACTCTTGATGAGGCTATGTGTAGTGGTAACCCCCCACCCATGGGGGTTATGTGACATGTGGCTGCCACCTCATCATAGGAGGGTTATAGAAAAAGTGGTGTAGTGGTAACCCCCATATAACCCCCCAACTCATCATTTGTTAATCATTACTCAATTATTTATTTTTTTAATTATTAAATAAAACTAAACAACAAATTTTATTTAAACATAAAAACTTACATTTTTTTTTAAATTCTAAAAACTACAAAACGAAAACAAACTAGTCATCGTCTTGAACATCATCATACGCCTCATCATCATCATCATCATCATCATCATCATCATCATCATCATCATCATCATCATCATCATCATCATCATCATCATCATCATCCTCCTCCTCCTCCTCCTCCACAATCACATGATCACGATTTGCCCACGTATGGTCCACCAAGTCCGCCATAAGTGCGTTATGTTGTTGTCTAGACCGCATGGCCGCCAAATTTTGAAGACGTTCTTCCATGGATGCTTCTGGCAGAATAACCTGGTGTTGGGGATCGTAGTATGAACAGATCGCCTGACCCGTGTCCTCCTTTACCATATTGTGCATGATGATGATGGCACGCATACAAGCTTTCATTTTATCGAGCGTCCATAATCGGCAAGGATTTTTCACGTAATGCCATTTCTTTACCAATGTGGCGAATGTACACTCGATACCCTTTCTTGCCGCTTCTTGAACCGTTTTGAAGTGTTTTCTTTTTTCATCAATAGGGTCCTTATACGTCTTCACCATGAATGAATATTCTGGGTATATCCCATCACCCAATAGATAACCATGTGGATAATAGTTACCATTTGCATAAAAACAAGCCTTGTCACATTTACCGGATACATAATCCTCTATGATTTGGGATCCTTGCAACACGTTGATGTCGTTGTTCGAACCGGCTACCCCGAAGTGTGCGTGCCAAATCCATTGATCGCACGAGGCTACGGCTTGAAGAATCACAGTCGGGCCCTTTTGATCTCCCCGTGTGAATTGGCCTTTCCATGCGGTGGGACAATTATCCCATTGCCAATGCTTGCAATCTATGCTACCAATCATACCCGGTAGACAATACCGCTCATCGTGTCACTCATATAAGAGTTGAAGATCATTCCACGACGGCTTACGTAAATACCGTGCGCCATACAATTCCCATATCCCTTTAAAAAATATATATATAAAACAATTTAAAAAAAAACTATAACAATTTAAAAAAAAAACTATAACAATTTAAAAAAAAACTATAACAATTTTTAAAAAATATATATATACCTTTAGCAAAATGCTCCAACGTATCTCTTGTTGTCTTCTCCGCCATTTTTAAATATTCATCGTTGATATCCGTCGTGTTCCCGTATGCCAAGATACGTAATGTCGATGTACACTTCTGAATAGCGGTAAATCCGAGCTTCCCGCGTGCGTCACTTCGTTGTTGAAAATACGGATATTTTTCTTCAAGATCATGTGCAATACGTAGGAACATACGTTTACTCATCCGGAAACGAGTAAAAAATGTTTTGGGATTTCGATATGTTGGAATGGCGGCAAAATAGTCACTCATCAAACGATTATTTGCCGCCTCACGATCGCGCTCAATTTGGGTTCTTCGGATAACCGGACGAGGAACGGGAGGTGGTTCCATGTTCATCACATATGAAACTATCTCGTCTTCGAACTCGTCGTCGAAATCATAAAAAATAGAAGATGATGATGATTGTGGAGAACCCATTTTTTTTTAAAATATGGAAGGAATGGTAGTGAGTGAGGGTGGAGAAATGATATGTGTTGTTAATATATATATATATATATATATATATATATATATATATATATATATATATATATATATATATATATAGGAAATGGAACATTTATTAACCCATTCTTAGTGAATTAACCAAATAACCACATCTTGTGGCTTGAAGCAATCAATCCAAAGGTTAGGAATTAAAGAGGTTGTTTTGTGGCTGAAAATCAAAGAAGGGCCATATGGTAATTTACTCGCCCCATATATGTCCAACCTAAATTAAATAATGATTCCATATATCTCATCTATATTCAGTCCGCCCTCCCTCCCCACATACCGATCGATTTTAGTCCCTCTCCCCCCTTTCGTCGGCTTTAATCAACCACCGGTTCACTTCTTCTTCTTCCCCTTTCATCGGCGCTAATCAACCACCGATTTTCACAAATATCGTGAGTATCGATTTCCCTCGTCGACGAAGACCCGGTCACACCAATTTCCCCCTACCGATTTCTTCGATCTGGGTTTTCAATCGAGACGTGTTTTTCCGATTCGCCTGCGCCTTCACCGGAGAATATGGGACCACCGGTTTCTGGAAGCAAATCTTCAAGGTTTAAATGAACCAAAATGCCGACACCATTTATTGGAGGTTCCTCGTCGTCGTAGGTAACCAGATCTGCCCGACGTTGTGATTTTTTGACTTGCTCAAGTTATTAATCTTAGTGCTCGACTTATTTTAATCTGTTAGTTAATTAATCTTTGGATGGATGTTGCGATTTTCAGTAAAAATTATTGTTTTGTATTTTTTGTGCGCGAGCTGTTTAATGAAATGTGGGAAATGGATTGAAAATATTTAAGAATATGGATTGAAATCCTCTTTAATTTTGAAATTCTAAATCAATTTTTCTAGGTTTATATTTCCAACCAACGTTAATGTAATATGACCATCGTTACCCAGGGGGTTTTTCCGCTTTGATTTAACTTAACTGGGTTTTTATTTCGATGATTCGGTTTCATTTTTATTTTTTTTTGGTTTATATTTTCTGGGTTTAAGCACGCATTTGTATGAATTGCCAGAACCAAGGGGTTGAAGAACACAAGAAATTTGAGGTTAATGTTGATGCTCTTGCAGGTTGTAATCTATGTATATTTAGTTGTACTTTATATATATTTACTTGTAAATTTTAATTTTTTTTTTGAATCTTTGTAGCACCGGTATTACTGATCATCATACCATTATTAATGGTTATAGCATCAGTGTTTTTTTTTGTGTTTTGTTGAACCTTGATGCTCTTGCAGGTTGTAATCTATGTATATTTAGTTGTACATTTGATTTTTTTAGTTCTATCTTGACAGCACTAGTGTTTGCTGATCACCACACCAATGTTAATTGTTATAGCATCAGTGTTTTATAAGCATATTGATGCATTGGTAGGTTGTAATACATGCATATCCAGTTGTACCTAAGTAGAAACATCGATGCTAGTGGTTATGAATGTATGTTAATAGCTATTACAGTAATGTTAGTAGTTGTAACACTAGTGCTACATCGCAAGTCTGAGAAAACGGTAATAAAAAACGTCGAGACTATACTTGAATTAAAGATAAAAATGCGACGAGTTTAACGGTGCAACTTTTATAAAAAACCGACGAAGTATAAAAAAGTTATGGACCTTTTTAAATCAAAGGGGGTTTTTATATAATCATGTACATTGACAGTTTTACCCTTTTGAATTAAAAAAAAATAAATGACAAGTGTCATGATCTAGTGAAATCTGGATTTTTAAGCCATTAGATGTTGGTTAGTTAGTTATTCCTCTAAGACATGGTTAATATCTATCCCCTTCCCTATATATATATATATATATATATATATATATATATATATATATATATATATATATATATATATATATATAACAATTGAGGAAAAAAAAAAGAGGGTCAAACTAGCCGTTCAACGGCTAGATTTCTTGGAAGGAACAAAACATGGGGCGTCATGTTTAAAACGCCGGAGACATTTTTCCCTAACATGGCGCCTAGGGGGGTGGTGCGGGGCGCCATGTTGAACGCCATGTTAGTTTTTTCGGGGCTATAACGCCCCATTACGGACAGCCTGAGAGACCCAAAGTTTTCGTTCATTCGTGTGTCAACCCGTGCATGTCTTGAACTGTGTGTTTTCTGATTTAAAATTATTTAAAACCGCGCAGAATTTGATTTAAGTTTTGAGGGTACTATCAGCTTTTTGCAGCTTTAAATTATCATTCATGAAATCGTGGTCCCGTAGGTGACTGATAAGTGACTAGACGAGTTAATTATGTCCAAAAGGTTGGTAGGTAGCATGTTTCTTTTTTTTTAAATTTTTTTTATGGTAGCATGTGAAAGAGGACTTTGGCAGTCAATAATGTGTGTGGCCTTTTGATTTATTCCTCCACTAAAATATAGAATGTTTCTCAACATAATTGAAAGTAATTGTTCATAAGGGGACAATTTAATGGTATATAGTGTTATCGTTTCAACTAAAAAGGATAACGTGAGGGTCCTGTAAATGTAGCGAATTTATTTTAGAAATTGTATGTGTTAGCTATTAAAAAATATACACTGAAAACATAATGGTTTATTGGTGAAAAAGTTGAAAGGTGTAATAATTAAGATATAAGACAATGTGTAATACCTCGTTAATAATTAAGATATGAGACAATGTGTAATACCTCGTTAATGGAGGTATAAGAAGCTCACACGCCCCTCATGAGTGATGGGTTAGGGCTTGGGCAACTTTCTTTTGAGAGATCCAGGTTCGAATCTGGAAAGGGGGAGTTTTACCGGTGGCTGCTTGCAGGCCGGGTTTCTCTCAGATTGGTGTATGGAGGTGGTGTCCTGACGCACCCGAAAGGGGCATACCGCCGACCGGGACACGGTTAAAACACCCGCGCTCGGGCTGGTGCCCAGGGGCTAGGTTCGACTAAATTCGTCGTTTAAAAAAATGAGTGGGGTTGTGGGCGGAGGCATGAGTGAAGTAACGGGAATGGGGCGTTTGGTTTTCATTTTTCATTTTTAATTGTTCTTGCTAACCAACAGGGGCGGACCTACCCTATGGGTAGGGGTAGCCCCCGCGACCCCTGAACCGTTAACGCGAATAAGGAAATTTTTTCGAGGTTTTACGTTTTTGGTATTTTACGACCCCTGAAACGAATTTTTCGCGACTCCTAGAAGAAATTTTGTGGTTTTTACCTAAAAATATGATCAAAAGCCCGTTAATTACTTAAAAAAAATATCGGGGGCGCTGCCCCCGAACCCCCATTAGTCCCCACTACCCCTGATTTCTTTCCTAAATCCGCCACTGCTAACCAAAACACAATATGCCTCACAATCTTTTTTATTTCGCGTTACCTTTTTTTGAAATGATAAAGAACTTTACCTATTATAATAAAATACAACTTAAAATTACATTACATTATTACCCTATATATACAAATGACAACATATTGTACCACCCCCCCAAGCTTATAGTACAACCACCTAATGCGCCGTCACTGTTCATCAACAGTGGTCTAAGCTGATGAATGGTTTGGATGGCATGATTGTAGTTTTGTGTAACTTTGAGGGTTTTTGGTAAGAAAGTTATTTGATATCAGCAGCTGAAAATCAGGGATTTGAGGGATTCGAACACGCAAGAAGCGACACTACCATACCTCTCTCTTCAGTCCCATCCCTCTTTCAAACCCTCAATCTCTCGATGTGCTCTCCTTGATCGCAACTTCAGAGGTGGATTCTTCTGTGAGTTCGTCTTCTACATCTTTTCTAGGTTTATTACTTCCACAGTTAATTTGATTCTTCTACATTTACTCGAGTTTTCGTGTTCAATTATTAAGATCTAAAGCCTTCAATTTCTATGATTGTTTTTAGGGTTTTGGTTTCTCAGCTTCAACTGCCTGCTCACGAACCCACTTTTTTCGTTTTTTTACAATTCTGGTCTCAGTGGTTCCAAACAAGAATCAAGAAGGAATAGTGTCGTGTTTGAAGGATGAAGGATTAGGGTTTCGAAACTTGAGAAGGGGATGTGTGGGAAATCCCTGAACAACGTTGCATCTACCGGTTGTTCCGTTGGGCTTTTTTTGGTTAATTTTTGGTATTTTGCTTGCTAAATCAAGGTATGTTCTTTGCCTGGTGCACCTACAACTTGCTCTAAATTCCTACACTTACCAGCCTTTCAACAATTGATCTTTGGGACTCTTTTTTTTTCCCTCTGGCCACCGTTCATCAAGAGACATCCCCACAGAACCCTTTGCACCTTTTTCTTTATTTATTGCAGGTTCTTTTGGTGATGAATTTGATGGGCGAAAGGAAGATGACGTCGGTGAAACTACCATCGGGCTCTTCTCTTCATCTTTGTTCCCGGTTGTGGCAACTATCAGCTAAAGGTATGATTGCCTTTCAATCTAGGTTAGGCTTTCTGTTTTTTTTGTCCGACAAACAATGATAATTGGATTTCAATCCCTAATATATTTGGTTTGTTGAGTGATAGACTTGGTTTATTTTCATGGATTCACGTTCTTGGGGTTTCAGTTTGGTTAATTTGCTACATTGATTGAATTAAAGCCAAAAAAACCTATTCTTTTGAATGTTTTAATGGAATTAGTTGCCTTTACACACAAAAGTGTTTGTTTTGAGTGTTTTACGAGGGTGTGGTTTAATATATTTGTATTTGGTTTCCCAAAAACTGAGTCACTTATAAGAAAGTGTACTGGAGCTGGGAGTTATTTGTTGATGATCTTTTGAATTTGATTTTTTTTTTCTTTAAGTGTTTTGTTATTTACTTCTTCAAGAGCTGAGAGTTATTTGTTGATTTGCTGATTGAATAATTCCTATGTTGCAATTTGATGTGGATATTTTTAGGAATATTTATTTTTTGGCTTTAAATTATGATTTTCCGTTGTTGTCTGGCAGCTTATAAGTATGCAGGCTAACTGATTGTAGGACATTAAAGGGCTATGCTTACTTTGAAAATAAGTAGAAGGAAGGAATTTATAAGGATTTTGTTCTATGCATTACCTGCATCGATTTATAAGGCGGTTTTTAGTATGTCATGTTTTGATGTCCTAAATCTTAGGCATATTTTCTGTTTAGATGACATTTGTTTGGGGTTAATCGTATTTGCATTGGTAATATGCTGTTGGGATAGTTAATGAATAGGTTTCTTTGGCTTTAATTCATGTCTGTAGAGCATTACACTATCAAATTGTAGAGCATCAAATGGCTACACTTACATTGAATATAAGTACAAGGGAGTCATTTATAATAATTTTATATATACATTAGCTGTATCCTATAAATATGCATAGAACTCAACCCTTTTTTATTTCATTTATTTCCTTATGCAGGCATCCAATAGCCGATGAAGGAAAAATTTCTCAAATAAGAAACAATAGCCAGACTGCACCCATTAAAATCAAGGTATTGAAAAAATGGAAGCCCTACAACTCAAAAGAAATGATGAATTATTTGCTGATCCACAGCTATGTAAGTAAAACCCCTATAACTGATATTTTACTTTCTTTGGACATTTACTCTGGAAGTTATTTGATGCTTTATAAAAAAATTAGTTGTGTTACACTTATGCATCTAGATTTGACCATTTCATGTTTTTATGCTTAAATTTCTTCTCAATGGACCTGCATTCTCAGTTTCTACTGCATTTTAATTGGTTACTTCCCTTCGTTGACCTGTATTGTACTATTTTTATGCTTCAGTTTCTTCTCAGTTGATATATATAGAGGCCCAAATTTGTTGATTGTTCATTTTGGTTGCAACAGATAGGTGCCATTTTATATGTTGTTATGGGTTGTTCATGAGCTAAAGAGGTTGAACAACCCGATATATATGAAATTCTGCATGTACAACTCATACTTCGGTATATTTGTTTGTTTTAAAAAGTGTTTTTGAAGTGTGACTTTTGCCTGCTGTGTTTTAGGTTAAAGGTTTGCAGGTGTATTATTCATCTTCTGCTGCCTAGGTACTTTTAGTTGTTTACTCTTCATATTATTTGTATCAGAGCCTATTTATGTTTTTGACTCTTTTTGGGTTAGCATGCTTCCACGATAAAAATACAGCTACATTTCCATCTATTTAGATAATAATAAAAATTGATACATATAACTTTCTATTAGAGTTTAAATGACTTTATTTTAGAAACAGAGATAGATGGACATATGAAGAACTATTCTTTATAAAGTTCAATTGTTACATTACAATGGCATCTTAAAATATACAAAGGCAAGTCGAACTACGTAGTAGTCTCTTTTAGATCTCTTTTGCTCTTCAATAATTGATTCAGCGTCGCAGGTGATTTTTATACCTGCTCCATCGTACAATAAAGATTGGTTAGCCTATTCGTAGCATAAGGTTATTTAGCTAGGCAAATGGGTCAACTCCGCGGTGAAGTTGCTTTACTAAAACTTTTTAGAAAACTATTTTAACAATAAAGCTTTGTTGTCATGTAATAGTTTTTATAAAACTATTTTATCCTCTAGAATGAGCAGTTTTTGAGCAGTTTTTAACACTGATAAGCAAAAGCAATGTGCTTGCTCTTGGAAATTATATAGATTTTTCTTTGGTTTATAAAATGGTACAAAAAAGCATTCTGGATGCATAATATGGTCATCACACTTGATGACGTGATATCTTTGAACTTGGCACGACCCCTATCTTATGGTTTTGGTAACCGGATTTTTAAAACGGTTCGGCTCCGCGGCAACGCGCGGGTCGACCCACTTGTATGTTTATACATTACAAGTGGTTATCGCTAGTCGTCTTTTATCTTGTGGTGGTGATTTTTTTGTCTTTATTTTTATTTTATTGTTTTATTTTGTTTTTTTTTAGTTTTTGTATTATTTTTCTTGGATTTGTATATTTATCTGGCCCGACGAGTTTTGAAAAAGAGCTGATGGTGTAATACGTAAGTAGTGTAATATATATTTTTTCTCAATGAATTTAACAAACGAGTTGGACCTAGACTTAATAGTTTAAGCGGTTTGGTTGGTACACGACTCTTTTTTTTTAATTTATTTCCGTTTACTTTACGTAACGTTATAACAAAACAACTGTTTTATATGTCCGTGTTATCTCGTGGAAATATCTTTATTAGTAATTTTTTCATTTTTATTATAGCGTTTTATTGGTTTTAATTTTAGTTTCACACAATTGGCTTTAAGTATCTAATTGTTTGTAGTTGTTATTTTTAACCGAACTTCTATTTTTAACGTTGTTGCATTCTCTTTTTTCATTTTCTTTTTTCTTTACGTTGCACTTTACAAATACAACTATTTAAAAGTGTAATATAACATTTAAGTCCTAGATTCGGTTCTTAGAGCGTTTGACTTTAATTTTTTTTATTCAATATATTTTTTTAGTTTTTTTCCCTTTCCTTTTAGGTTTACTTGGTTTTAAATTCATACTCTTACATTTACGTATCGGTTTTTTGGTTTTCATTTTCTATAATATTTTTATTTAACGTCATTGTTTGTTTTTTTTCTTTTCGTTTTTTACGTTACACTCTAGTAATTCAACTGTTTTGTGGCGTAATCCACATAATCTAGTTTCAAACATAATAATACATGATCATCAAACTCGATATCTTATTTCACTTTTCAAACACATAATATTAAGAAAATAACTCTCTAATTAAATAATAGAACAACTCAACAAAGTTGGGTGACACCGGTTACCAACTCTACCAAAGTCTTGAAATTCCGATCCGAACTCCCGTTTGGTGCAACAGCCTTATGAGCAACATCTTTCAATGCTTCAATTCTCTCGTTTCGGCTTTTCGACATCGAGAAAACTTGTTCGAAAGCGCAACGAGTTGCGCGTTTCGTGAAGTTCCCGCCTTCGATTCTCGACCCGATTCCCCAAACTCGTTCAACCATCCAAGAATTTATATGTTGATCCCCCAAAATTGGCCTACATATCATCGGGACACCGGATCCGATACTTTCGGACACCGAATTCCACCCACCGTGTGTTAAAAACACCCCTATCGCAACATGGTTCAATACTTGGACTTGTGGCGCCCAGGGTACAACTTTTCCCGTCCCACTAGCGGTTATTCGTTCCAAGAAACCGTTAGGGAAATGTTTAGTGGAATCTTTGTTTATCGACCAAAGAAACGGGGTTTTGGTCTCTTCCAGTGCGTTAGCCAACTCGACTAGCTCGAGTGGTGGAAGCGTGAAAACGGACCCGAAACAAATGTAGGCGACCGAGCTTGGCTTTTGATCGTCTAACCATGAAATGCAAGAGTATTCATCAACAACTTTTTGTGGTGTTTTTTCTTTTGATATGAGATTTGAGGGACCAATGTTGAGGAAATTGTGTAACTTTGAAGACAGGCTTTTGGTTAGATCAGGGTCTAGTTCTTGGAAAGAGTTGATGGGAACAGCAGTTGCTCTAGCTAGGTTTCTTCCCATTTTCTGTAGCATGATCGCGAACGGTGATTCGAGGTTTCCCAACACAACTCCGCTTGGTAAGTCACCCAGTCGAACCGATTTGAGTCCTGGGATAAAATCGACTATTTCTTCGTTGGGTTCTCCAGAACCTGGGAACACAAAATGTCGTTACAAAAGTTATATGATTTTGCTTGGGGTGGTGTAAACCCTACACCACCCAGAAAACATAAAACTTTTTGCTTGACATGTTCAACTTTGAAAAAATCAAGAAGTCTTTTTGGTTGTATGCAAAAAATCATTTACAGGTTGTGTGTGATCAGATTCAGATCTATGATGTGACAATATGACTAAGTAAAATAGACTATTTCTTCGTTGGGTTCTCCAGAGCCTGGGAACACAAAATGTCGTTACATAAGTTAATTATATGATTTTACTTGGGTGGTGTAAACCCTACACCACCCAAAAAAGCATAAACTGTACACGTTGTGTGTGATCAGATTCAGGTATATGATGTGACTATACGACTAAGTAAAAGTGCGCGCACACACACGCAATGAGATCGGTAGATATACCTATGAGTTGAGCGCTTTTTTTCCTAATGAGATCCGTATAAAAGTGCGCAGACAACGAACAAGCTCCGGCACTCCAATACGCCACCCACGGAATCTTCATTTCCTCCGCCATATCAGCCGCAAACCAAAAGAACGCATGCACCACGAGACAACTAACCTTCATCCCGATATCCTTCTCCGCCACTCGAACACCCCTCCTCGACTCCTCCTCCGCCACCGCAAGATACAAGTTCATATTCTCTTGAGGTTTCCCCTCAAAAACGTGATCCTTCGGTACACCCTCAGACACATCATACGGCAGTATGTTGTCCCAACCGGGTTCAGCAAACAGAACCCGGTTGGACTTTGCAAAGTTAAAGAACGAGAAAACGACGGTAGGCGCAGCGGATGCTAGTCTACGGGCGAGCTTTAGTTGGCTAGAGGGGTGTGAGGCAAAAGGGAATGCAAAAACTGCAACATGTTTTTCCCATTTTCTGGTGATCTCCATTTTTTGTGTTTCAATTGGGTGATCGATTGATTTAAGAAGGATAAAGTATGGATATTTTTACATCAACGTGCTTCGGTTGTGGCCACAAATATTTGAGTCGGTACAATTATTAGCTAAAGTAGAACGTCAAAAAGGACCGTAAAATAGAGTTTATTTTCAAACTAATGTAAATTTAAAACTTATTTATCAAATTAGTGTAGTTGAAAAAATATTTATTAAAATGAGTGTTTTTAAAGAAAATTCATCTTCTCATTCCGATTCTTAATAATATGATTTCTTATTTATAATATATCTACCTATTAATTATGATATATTTATATATATATATATATATATATATATATATATATATATATATATATAATTGAAAAGTTCATTGTAGACACCCTCAAAAGTGTAGAAAGGTAGACACCCTTTTTCACCATTAGATCTCTTGATCTAATGGTTGTGATTAATTTTCTTTTTTCTTTTTTTCTTTTTTCTCATTAATTAGAAACTTTCAAATGTGAAAAAGAGAGCTATTTCACATGCGAAAGTATCTACAATAAACCTCACCCTATATATATATATATATATAGGGTTAGGTTCAAATGAGAACTTTTTATTTTTAGAACTTTTGAGAATTAAATCTCAACCACAAATTTCAGAGGGGGACCACTACAATTCATGGGAGGGGGATACATGTAAATAAACTTGTGACTCAAATTAGTTCTTTTTAGTTCTCAAATCAAATTGGTTCTCAAATGATCCTCTTCCTATATATATATATATATATATATATATATATATATATATATATATATGGAGATGATTATTTGAGAACTAATTGGTTGTGAGAACTTTTGAGAACCATTCTAAGAGCATTATCGGTAGGTTCATGTGAGTGTAAATGTGAATAATTTAAGGTTTGGTTGTAAGTGGTTGTGAGTAGAGGAGAGAGAAAAACTTTACAAAATTTGTATATTTAACAAAAAGTTTGGTCCTCATGTTGTGAATGAAGTCGTTTCTTGGCTCAAAAAATCTAAAAAGAAGGGTTTTTTATTCAAGATTGATTTTCAAAAGGCATACGACTCGGTGAATTGGGGTTTTTTGTTGGAGGCCCTTTGTCAAATGGGTTTCCCAGAGAAGTGGAGAGAATGGGTTCACGGTCTTTTAGTGGCATCGAGGGCGTTGGTTTTGATCAATGGTTCTCTAACGAAGGAGTTCAATTGTACCCGGGGGTTGAGGCAGGGCGATCCGTTGGCACCTTTTCTCTTTCTTGTCGTGATGGAGTGTTTTCATTTGATGTTCGAGCGGGTTGGAGCGGCTGGTATCTTTAAAGGGATCCGGATTCCCGATTCGGATGTTGTTTTGTCTCATGTTCTATTCGCGGACGACGCCCTACTGTTAGGAGAATGGGAAGAAGTTAATATATTAAATATCAAAAGATTGTTGAGGTGTTTTTATTTGGTGTCCGGAATGAGAATTAACCTTTCTAAATGCCATATTTTTGGTGTTAATGTGAGCATGGAGGATATTACCAGAGCTGCAAATTATCTTAGTTGCAAGTTGGGTGAGTTTCCCTTTGTTCACCTGGGTATTCAAATTGGGGCGAATATGAACAGGATAAATTCATGGAATACGGTGGTGGAGGTGTTTGAAAAAAGATTGTCAAGATGGAAGGCTGAGACGCTGTCAATCGGCGGGCGTTTAACGATCCTTAAATCGGTAATGGAATGCTTACCTTCGTATTATTTTTCCCTCTTCAAAGCTCCGGTCAAGGTTCTTAACAAATTGGAAAGTCTAAGGAGGTCGTTTTTCTGGGGTGGCTCTAACGATGTTGCGAAGATCAATTGGGTTTCTTGGGACAGAATCACGTCGCCTAAAGCTGCGGGTGGGCTGGGGCTTGAACCTCTAGGTAATGTGAACTTATGTCTTCTTGCTAAATGGTGGTGGCGGTTAAAAGAAGAACTGGAGAGTTTATGGCGCAAGATAATCACGGGATTTCACGACGACCCTTCAAATACAAACGCCCTCCCTCTGAGAACTAAATTTTCTGGTGTGTGGCGGAATATAGTTAAAATAAAAGGGGCTTTTGAGGAGCAGAATGTTAATTTGATCACCTTTGGTGAAGGACAAAATGCAAAGGGGATTGTTCCCACATTGAAGGCTTTTTTCCATAAGAGACGTCCAAGTCCTAGCTTCATTTTGGATTGGAACAAGATGGTGCCGAGTAAAGTTAACATATTTGTGTGGAGAGCACAAATGGGGCGTATCGCGACGTATGACAATTTAGCTAAAAGGAATGTGGTTAGAGGTTCCGGAATTTGTCCGCTTTGTAAAAACGAGGCTGAGACGGTGGACCACCTTCTCATCGGGTGCGAGGTTGCGGCGATGGTTTGGAGCATCATCTCTTATTGGTGCGGGATTCCCACTGTCTACGCCTTCTCGGTGGAAGATCTTTTGCGTTTTCACGAGTCTTCCAGATTGGGGAATGGTAATAGGAAGGTCGTGCAGGCGGTGATTTTCACAACGTGTTGGGTCATATGAAAAATGAGAAACGATGCCTCCTTCAACATGAAGAATTATTCTCTTTCAAGCATTATCAAGGAGATAAAAAGTTATTGTGTTCTTTGGATAAATAGTAGATCTAATGTTGTTTTAGAGGAAGGGGCTAGGGTGGGCTAGTTGGGGTGTGTTCTTTGTGATGTACTAGCCGTTTGTGGTGCCTTGTTTTCCTCCAGCTCATGGCTGGGTTTCTTGTAGTTTTGCCCCTTTTGTGGTATTAATATGGCTGTTCAAAAAAAAAAAAATTGGTGATTTGCTAAAATTTGAGGATTGGAAGAGAGAGAAAATGTAATGATAAAGATATTAAAAGTAGGGGCAATTGCATATTTCCCCCTGTAAACTTAAAAAATTGCATATATACCCAACCTTAATAATTCAATTGCATATATATCCTCCCTTATTTCAAAATATTGCAAATTACCCATTTGAGATTAATTTAATAAAAATAAATTATAAAATAACTATTTTACCCTTATTTACTCAAATATTATAAATTACATATACACTCTTTCATTCCAAACCATGTAAATTGGATATATACCCATTTAACTTTTTTTCTCTTTTAATAAGTTTTTTTAATTTTTTTTCATTAATTATTTTTGTTCATGTTTAATTATTTTTTTTATCATTAGCTTGAACAATCATTAAATAGAAAACAAACACCAAAGTTTAATTCACTATTGTTATAGAAATATATGAAAACAAATTGTGATTTCAAGCTGCTTTTGTAGAAATATATCCGATTGAAAAAATTATCACGAAAACATCTAAGTAGGATCTTTTAAATATGAATTTGTCTTTAAAACCAACTTGAGGTTTTTTAACCGAAAACATCTAAGTTGGATTCAATCTGTACACTTTTACGTTCAAATGGAAAAAGTAACATATGATATGAAATTGGTGCAACACACTTTTACGTTTAAATGGAAAAATGGAGAAGTGGAACTCAGGTAGATAGGAAGAAATCAACGGAGAAAAAGACAAATATAAAATTGTTTCCATTGTTTTTTTTGGGGTATTTTTGTCCATAAGTCAAAATTCATTAAATATGGATAAATATGCAATTTATTATTTGAGTTGGGTAAATATACAATTAAGTTTCAAAATAGGGGTATATATGCAATTCTCCCTAAAAAGTATTATTTAATTATGGTTGTGATTGGAAAAGAGCAAAAAATTAATAATAAAAGTATAAATTATAAGGATAAGGATAAGGAACATGCTGTGAATGCTCTAAACCACTAGTTTATACATGTGGCAATAGTGGTCCCACCTGAAATTAATGGTTGAGATTTGGTTCTCAAAAGTTCTCAAAATAAAAAGTTTCTCAAAATAAAATGTTCTCATTTGAACCTAGGGTTAGGTTCAAATGAGAACTTTTTGTCTTGAGAACTTTTAAGAACTAAATCTCAACCATAAATTTTAGGGGAGACCACTATATTTCATGGGAGGGGGGATACATGTAATTAAACTTGTGGCTCAAATTAGTTCTTTTTAGTTCTCAAATCAAAATGGTTCTCAAATGATCCTCTCCCTATATATATATATATATATATATATATATATATATATATTATATATATATATATATATATATATATATATAGGGTGAGGTTCATTGTAGACACTTTCACATGTGAAATAGCTCTTTTTCACATGTGAAATGCTCTGAACAATTAGAAAAAGGAAAAAAAGGAAAAAATGAAATTATCACAACCACTAGATCAAGAGATCTAATGGTGAAATAGGGTGTCTACATGTCTACACTTATAGGGGTGTCTACAATGAACTTTTCACTATATATATATATATATATATATATATATAGGGTTAGGTTCAAATGAGAACTTTTTCTTTTGAGAACTTTTAAGAACCAATTTGGGCCACTAATTTTCAAGGGGGGAGCATTCAAATTCATGGGGGGGTTTTCCATATATATAAACTAGTGGCTAAGATTAGTTCTTTTTAGTTCTCAAACCCAATTAGTTCTCAAATGATCCTCTCCCTATATATATATATATATATATATATATATATATATATATATATATATATATAAATTTAATATAATATTTTAAAGTATATATTAACCAAATTTACGTAAACATACTGATTTGCTTTGTTCTTTTGTATGTGATTTTTAAATTCTTTGAAATATAAAGAACGTTTGTATTAAAAAAATTAAAGAAAAAAGTTATGCAAATTAAAAAAAAAAAGCTAACATCATGGTCTATAAAAAATTAAATTTATTGGAAACCTTAAAAAATATATTTTTAAATAGAATATTTTTTATCAATAAAAATAGCTTTTAATTATTTTTTTATTTTCTAAAAAAGTGTTCCTTTAATTATTTGTAAAAGCTTTCAAAAAATAAAACTCATATATCGTACGGCTAGAGTTGCGAGTTTGGAACCTATTAAAAAAAAACTATTCACAGCTGAGCTTGGGCTTCAGGCTCGAGAGGCTGCATGAATAACAAAATAACTCTACAAACTAGCGGTTTGTTTTGTTTACGCTTCTAATAATGAAGTGAAAGATTACTATTTAGATCACTTGTCGATAGTCTAAAAAGAACCCAAACCCGATCATGATCCTAAAATAAGCTTGTATAAAAAAACAAGAGGAATTGTATAAAAAACAAGAGGAACTTGAAATTCACTTATCGATCTCATGTAGCCCTCTTGAGCATGAAGCTCAGGCTTGGCTTATGAATAGTTTTTATTTTAAATATGTTCCAAACTCGTGACTCTAACCGTATTATATATGACTTTTGTATTTGATAAAAGTTTCCGATAAAATTAATTTTTTATAGACCATAATGTTTATTTTTTTTTAAATTTGCATAAGTGTTTTCTTTAATTTTTCTGATACAAACCTTCTTTATTATATAATTTAAAATTAAAATATTATATTAAGTATATATACAGGTTTGGGTAAATTTATACTTTAAAAAAAACAAAGAACAAAACAACAAAACAAATATTCGTAATAAACTTTAAAAATATTATATTAAATTAAATATTATCTATATATATACTATATAAAAGAAAAGATTGATGCTGAGGTGGCATCACCACAGCCCTTCTCAGCATCATTTTCCCGCTCAAATCAATAATGCTGAGGTGGCATCACCACAGCCCTTCTCAGCATCATTTTCCCGCTCAAATCAATACTGCCTAACTTTCTCGTGTATCCTACGATTTCACAAGCGGACTTTTATTAAAACCCGACCCATGTCTTTTCACGGCGTATAAGGGAAGAAACCCTAATTCACAATCTCATAATCGTCTTCATCGAGCTCTCCGTGTTTCAAGATCGGCTCCTGCTATCAATCTCCGCCGTCAACAACCATCTCCACGTGATATCGATTCAAGGTAAACATCTCCGATTCATCACCCTCAACAACATCAATTGAGCCAAGCTCTGTTGTTGCTCTTCAAGAATCGATTCATCTCCATAGCCGTCAACCATCTCGCATTCATCTCCATCGTCGTCAACAACATCAATCCAGCAAAGTAATCGTCCATTTAGGTACACGTCTTCTGTTAACCAACACAGCTATGCGTAAACCCAATTTTATCGTTGAATCCATTTCATACCGAGGTTTTCTTGGTTTAACGTGACCTTCTTCTACATCTAATCCTAAATTATTTTATGGTTGTTTGTTGATTCAACATCTTTTTCTGTCGATATTTTTCCGTCGATTTTGCCGTTTTAGGGTTTTTTAAGATGTAGTAGTTTGTTTCAAAAGATTTGATGTTAGTGTTCATGTTATTGTTCATTCATGTCTATGATTGTCTGATTTTGATAGTTTGGTGTTATTGGGTCATAGAATTGTTTCTGCACTGATTATTACGATAAAAGTATAGATTTTTAGTTATCAATTCCAATATTTGGTTCTTATGACTTTTCTGCAATGACTATTTGATATCCTTCGGTGAAGTTATTATTTGTTCACTTATTTTCTACAAAAAAAAAACGTGTTCTTGCTTTGATGCTTTAACATGTGAAATAAGTGGGGTGTGATTATATCATAATTTCATATACTAGGTAGCCTGCCCATTTGCTCTGCTATTTTTAAACCTTCTTTCTGATTTTTGGTTTTCTATGTGTGATCAGATTGGAATTTAGAATGCCATAATCAAAGTTGGAGCTAAATAACCTTTTTTGTAATTGTACCTCTAATCTTCGTCCTCAATTGGTTGTAATATGCAATAGTTAAATGTATGTATGTGTATTTGTAAATACATGAAATCACTATCTATTTTTATTTGATCACTATCTGTTACATCTGATCACTTATCTTTAATTTGATATCATTGAAATCCATGGTTGTTTTATTCTTTATTGATTTATAAAAATGTTTCAGTACTGTTGATGTTGATATGAGTCTAATGTTTAATTCTTTATTGATTTGCAGGTCTTATGTTCTGCTTATGCTGGTTTTAATATAATGAATCTCATATTGACAAATGGGAAGGACCACAACAGGTTAGAATTTGAATTATACTAAAACGTTTTCTCATAGTCAAATGATACATTTTCTACTTTTTTATGTGTACATTTATTTATAAATCAATAAGAATACATTTTTATGACAATGAATACACTGAGGCTATTAAAGATAATGCATCTTATGTGAAACTTTCAGAATTGTTATTTTTGCTTCTTTGTTTGTAGATTTTTGTGATTCAGTTTCTATTGCTTATTAACTATAAATTTTTCAACAATTTTGGTTGTTCTGTGACTTTCCATGGATTTTAGCCTATAGGAGTTGTTGATTGCATCATAGCTATTGTCATATTGTGTTGTGTTCTTTTCATAAATGACCAACAAGGTGGATACTGCTTTAATTTCAACCTTATCTATATATACTAATATATAAACAAAAAGTTCAAGTTTTTAATCAAGAATTCATGGACTTTTAACTTAAGAATCTTGGTGCAATGTGATGTGTAGTTATATTGCGTGTTTATTGGATGTACTGGTTTTCTTTTTCCATTTTTCTTTTTACTTTTTTGCCTTGGTACAGTTTTGATGAAAATTTAAAGCCAGTGAACTCCATACTTCAAATAAGTTTAATGGCATTCCGATAGGTTTTGTGCGTTGTTAACTTGCTAATGCAAAGTCAGTTTAGTCTTTATTGTCGATATTGCCGGATCTGGTTTTGAAGTTGATCTTTGAACAGGTTTCTGGTTCACTATCAACCAACACTTGGGAAGCCTACACTGCATAGATTGGATTCAGATGTTGTTTTACCAATCAAAGCAGGTGTTTTGTTACCTATTCAGGTTTGATTTAATTCAAAGATTACGATTATTTAATTGATCAATTTGTTAATAAAGATCATATTATTGCTTGCAGCTGAAGGATCTTCAATTTTTTACTATTATTCGTGTTATTTTTCAACTTTGTGACGAAATTCCTTGCATCTCTGCTGTTGTCCGGCCTTACTTTCTGAGGTAGTCCATACTAATTATGTTAGATGCATGATGTAACATACTAATTAATATCCAAATATGTCATGTTAAAAAAAAGTCTAGAATAATTCATTTGTACAAAAAAGGTGTCATTTTTTGCATTTCTACAAGAATGACGATCTATCAGTAGCGATACAAAACCAAATAAGAAACCCAAACATATTGGTTTAAAAAGTGAATCACTAAAACATCCTGAACACTTTAATTTGGTCCAACTTTTTCTGGTCATGTTTGGGAACTAGAATTGATATTGCAATTTATAAAGAAATGCATATAAAAGAAGGGCAATTCATGAATATGGGGATTGTGTTCTAACTCGAAGTATTTATATTGTAGCTTATCACTTCAAGTTAGAACACATTGCACACAGTCTTTACTTTTATAAAGAAATGTGATCCGAATCTAATAACATTCTTTAACACCCAATACTATGAACTTCAATGGCTAAAAAAGAAAAAAAAAAGATTAGGTGTATGGATTGAACACTTAAGGTAATTTAATATATAGATTCAAGAGTTTAGGTGTGTTTGGAGAGTCTTGCAACTAATTACTATGTACTATTTTCAATGTCATGTAGATTGATCGGTTTATTGTGACGGTTAATCAAAATAATGGTTTATAATGATCCTTAAATTATAAAGTAGTTTTTTTATATTTTTATCATCTGCTATTTATGTGTGTTGTCATCTCGATAAGCAAGTTGATGAGGGTTGTTTGTGCATAGAGAAGTAGGTATTTAAAGAGCATTACGTTCTCCAATGGTCACCGTTCATTGATATGATAAGCCAGGTATGTATGCAGGAGTGTGTATTTCTATGTGTATATTCACACATACTGTTGAAACAAATTATTCTTCTACTTTAGATTGACAATCTACCCTTCTTTATCAATTTTCTCCAAAGAGGCAACATTAACATGCTCCATTTCAACTTTACCAAAGACAGGTTTAGAAACTCTACAAATTCATTTGAAGTTGGAGTGAAGGTGAAAAAACATTCACGGCTAATCATGGCCTAACTGGGATCCCACCATTGATGGTTAGTTAAAGTTCTTGGTGATAAGATTATTTACGAGGCTGATTTCTTAAATGTGAGTTATTTTTTATTATAATTTTTTTAAAAACTGATTCTTCTTTTTAATTAAACATGTTTTATACATTTGATATAAAAAACATTATTAACCTTTTTCATGACATGTAGATATCGAGGCTAGGGGAGAGGACTTTAGAGGATAGAAAAGTTGGCAAAAAATTTGAGCTGAAAGAACATGGTCATGTTATTTTTGAACTGCTAGCACATGGGGCGACTAAGATTTGCAAATTGCATGTAAAGGACCTAATTCATTAAGTTAAAAGAGGATGCACGAGACTTATTTTTATAAAAGTATTTATAAATTAGATAACAATGATTAAAGGGGTAATTGCATATATCCCCATATTTTTAACTCTAATTGCATATTTACCCAAAGCAAAAAAAAACAATTGCATATATCCCCTTCTTTAATCAGATGACAATAATACCCTTTAATTGAATACAATACTTAATACTTAACTGGGATTAAAAAGTCATAGGGTATAATCGCAAAGAGTGTTTGAGTTCGGATTGTCTATCAAACAGAGGATGTTTAAGATGGAGTTTATCAAAATATGTACTCACCAGTTTTTCTTAATGGATTACAGTTATTGTTAAATGTAGTATATACAAATATTTATTTCCTACTTTGTAAATTATTTTTCATTATTATCAATAATTTAATGAATTTGACCGCTGTTGAATATTATTATTTTTATTACTATTTTTTACATTGCATTAAAAGCCAAGGTTGGTTACTTTCAAGAGTTGGATTGTATGCTTTAGTTATGGTCAGCTTTATGTTGCATTATCAGTGGTTAAGAGTAGGAATGGACTAAAACTTCTCATATTGAATGAAGACGGAAAAGTGACAAATAAAACATCAAATGTTGTTTATAAGTCTGTATTTTCAAGTTTGTAACTCTTTTATATTGTTGGATGCTCGTATTTTTCTTTAATTTTAATTATCGAATTACATTTATTATAATATTTTAAATTTTGGATTTATTTTTTTAAAATCCACCCGTGCGTCGCACGGGTATCAAAAACTAGTATATATATATATATCATAATTAATAACTAGAATAATCATTTATCCAATAAACATAGAAGTGATAATATGAATTTTTTTAAAAATACCCATTTTAGTAAATATTTTTTAACACCTATTTGGTAAATAAGTTTTAAAATTACGGTAGTTTGGTTAAAAAACTCCCGTAAAATACAATTCGCATATCAATATCTATTTCAATTGGTAAGTAGGGGCTTTTGCCTCTTAGAGAAAAAATCTGAATTTAAATCCGAACACGAAGTAAATATGTAATGGTTATAATTTAGAAGTACGAGTAAAATAACTTTCACATTTCACATAGAAATAAAATCTAACGTTACTTTAAAAACAATATTTATAGGAATGTCTAATTAAAATACTTTAGTCTAGATTGTGTGTTTACATTTTTAAAAGATATAAATTTTTGTAAGTTATTAGCGAAAACCAATAGTAAATTTAAAAGAAAATTTAATAATAAAACATTTATTATGAGACTTTTTTTGACAACGAGTAAATGCTCTAGAAAGTATTTACACTTATTAAACTCATGTTAATAAAACTCTATCTTTGCAAGCGGTTGGATAGTAAAACTTGAAAGCTTAGAGATTAAACTTGTGATTTATCAGTCACAAGTTTTCCTCATCACCAGTAACCACTCAAACAAGTACTCATGGTTATTTATTTTGTGACTTAATATAGATATTCGCCATATGTATAATGTGTTCAAACAAGCCTTTCTATTAGCGCGTTGCGGCAAGCACGACCGATGGATCTCTGTTTTTTACGTACGACAAACACCTTGATTGCATAATCTTGCAATAAACCAAGGCTGCGTTCATATAGCTAAGCCTTTACCATGCGACAAAATAAGACATAAAGTTTAGCCTTTATACGTAGGCGTAGCAAAATAGACATGAACGATTACCTAACCTATTGGGGCTACCATTTTCTACAAAAGAGCTTACATATGGGTCTATAGATAAGTGTTTAAAAAAGGGCTCCCCAATACGTCGTATGCTATGCTAAGCTGCTGCTACTCACGGCTCCTTTTTTATCTCCGTGTTAAGCTTAACCTTCTTGATATCTTCATCCATGCTTGTACCTGTGGGCGATCCGGGTGTGCATGCGTTTAAAAGAATCAGTGGAAATAGTTAAAAGGCCAGCAACAAAACCTTAGTAATTTAGGGGTCAAACCCAAAAAGGAAACTATCATAACAATTTGTTGAATCGATTTATGCAGCAAAAGAACATGCAAAAGTAATATATACTCTACATAGAATTCTATTACAGTTGACTATCTAATGGTAATGTGATAGTTTAAGCTTTTTTTGGGGGCAGATTATAATGCGGTTAAATAAAGTGGTGGTTGTTAAGCGATTCTAAAGGCCTGATGGTATAAAGAGAGTGTGCTCGTGGGTGTGTGCAAATTTAATTATAAGTGTGAGGATGCTCGATGCTATAGAATTTATATGAAAAGTAACGTAGTATAGCTGCAGGCATGAGCTTACCTTGGTCTGCGGGTGCTTTCCTCTTTGTGTCGGTGTTTTGCGTGTCAACAGCTGGGACCGCCTGTTTATCTTCAGTGGTTGCGACTGGATATAAACAACAGCGAGTAGTTTGTTTGTTAGAGGTTGTATTTCAACCTACAGTTTGATTCTGGGCAGGCTTATGTTTACCTTTTGCTGGAAAGAGCTCCTTTCTTGCTTTGCTTGGTTGTCCGTCCGTGAGGTAAAGCGGTTATTTACCTTTTGTTTCAGGCGCTGGAAGTGCGGGTGTTCCTTTGTTTCGTGCTTCATAAACGTTGTTAGCTGTGAATTTCAACAGGTTTGCACCATATCTCTGGCCGCTCTTTAAGTGGAACAACCATTTTGTTCCCTTTAGAGCCTCTATAGGAGGCGGCACCACTTTGCATTCTGTAAAACCATGGTTGGTTATCATGGTATAGCATTTCACACCGAGCATCGCGAACATGGCTTTGTCGAAAACCGTGACATTGGCTGTACCGGTCGCATCTTCGATGGTGCAATTGACGCTGTAACATGTATAGGAAAAAGCAACATGAACAACATAGACGGACTCATATAAAAACGATTAGAGAAGAAAGAGCGGGCATCACAGATAAGCAAACAGCAGGCAAGTATTTCACAACACAACAAACATCAACAGCAAAGACAGTGCTCACTAACTAAGGCACGCAAGCAACAAACTAACAAACCCAAGAAAGAGAGACCAAAAAATAAAGAACAGACAGTAGCCAAGGAACTTACAGCAGCATGCCTGAAGAGAACGGTTTCCTAACCCCTGCTAAAAAAACACAAACTGATCATAAGCCTCGAAAAATGCAAAAAACAATTAGATTTTTATACTATGAGCAGGCATGAACAAACAATCACACACCAGCCACTACAATACAATGACAACTGTTACAAAACATTAAAAAAACAACAACCTGAAAAATCACCTGAGCAGAAGACCAATTACACACCAGCAATGATCAGAAACTTTAACCTGAAACCCAACAGGAACAACCATAAGGCTCACAACAGGAAAAACAACACATAGAACAAACATAGGGAACATCAGGCCCTTAGAATGTAAAACACACCTAATCATATAACCTGTTGAACAGGGCATAGACCAACCCAAAAAAACAGCAAAAAAGCTTGGCATCAACAGTGGAAAAGCATTAACGAAAATCAAATAGTGTATGAGGCTGAAATAGTTTTAGCATTAATGAAAAGAAGACAGAAAAGAAACGTATCAAAGCATCCCAGTTAATTATATACATGTGCAATTTAGATCGTTGGATAGGAACAAAAAGCGAGCAGTTATGCTTGATTGGGTTCTACTATATATGTAAATAAATAAATAAAAAAAATAATTCGGAGGTGAACACTAGCTATCTATAACGGTGTTACATTGTGGTTTGATCTTGAACAATCATTCTTACATAAGGTTCAAGTCAAATCTTCGCAAACATAACATATTAATGACATTTATTCTCTCTAGTTTTTTGTTCATTTAGGTTTATATGTTTTAATCTTTTTAAAATGATTTTAAAAAAAAAACCAAGCATTTTAGAAGCCAAATAAGGCTAAAGGGTGAGGATATCAGCGTACCAAATTTGTTAGTTTGTAAAAAAATGAACAAATCCAAACATATCATCAAACAAAACACCTAATAACACGTGAGTGATGCATCAACACAGGCACGAAGCAAGAATAAAGCAAATCGAAACATATCATTACATCAAACAACCAACATGCATTATATCACCGGCAAAAGAGGGTTAGGTCATGAACCAACCATATACAGGCCCTAAAAACGACACACACCCTGTCAAAATTAAACATTAAGAGAAACGCACGGCAAGGCAGAGACAGGAATTAAAGCACAATTTGCCAAACACACAAACCAGGAAACGAAAATGGAAGGAAAGTAAGAAATTACCAGAAGGAGCGGACGCAGGAACTGATGAAATGGCGTGATGAAGCGTGGATAAATAAGGTATCGAAAACACCCACGCCGCTACCCATGCCGCTACAGTGAAGAAAAAGAACGGGCCATACCATGCTTGGAGGACTGTGGCAGTCATTCACCCGTCAACCACCCTTCTGATACAGCTGCTTTAGGTGAGATTGGTGAAGCATGCGTGTAGTGTGGAGAGAAAGTAAGGAGTGGGCAGCCTATGTGTACAGAAAAAGCAAAAAGCAATGCTATTGTAAGGGCATGTGGTATGGTTGGTGTTGAACATGGTGTTGAAACTGCCACGTAGGCGATGACTGGACAACACCATCTTTCAACACCATGTGTGGTATAGATGGTGTGGTGTTGAAAGATTAATTTAATATTTTTTTTTTACTTTTTTTTTTAAATTAAAATAATACTTAAACATTTTAATTAATAAACATTTAAATTAAAAATACTTAAACATTTTAATTAAAAATAAAACATTACAAATACTAGAAATTACAAATACCTAAAATTACTTAAACATTTTAAAAATAAACTACTCCGAAGATAATATTTTCCTAATCTTCTCCTTCTCCATCTCAAAAAATCGTCGATCCTCCTCGTTCATTTTCGACGTGTCCACGCTCAACATACGCATTTGTTCAATGCGTATTTTTTCCTTCTTCAAGTCCCTTTTTTCCTTTTGAATTTGAATCTTGTCCTCCCTCAACTTTGTGCGTTTCATTTGCTCTTGGTTGAACAAATTAAGTTGCTCCAAGAAAGCGTCGTCTTCTTTTTTTTCTTTCTCTTGACGCATTGCTTTTTTCCTCCCCACCGGCCTTGCCAACATCTCGGGCGCCTCCTCCTCGTCCTCCAAGTTGACCGTGTCGTTAAGGTCAACATTACACCGTCCCGTTGAAGCCGATCCCATAGGACTATCCATATCGGTGGATGACCTTTTCTTGCCGCTCGAAGTCTTAAGATCGATAATCTCATTAAAGTTTGCAGATTTGCTCATAATTTCATAATGTTGCATGAGAGGCGGCGAGTTTTGATCGTCACGATAACGATCGATGGCTAAGTTCAAAAGGTCGACATCGCTTGACCCACTTGGACGATGTCGTTTGAGCTCCAAAACGATGCCATGAAACTTCCCAACCTTCCTTTTAATGTCGAACCATTTGCTACTAAGCTTATCGTTGTTTCGGTAGAATACATCCATCCCGTTTGCTTTCGATTTTCGGATCTCGTGGAATTTTTCACTAATACGAGACCAAAAAGCTTCTTTCTTTTGAGAGTTCCCTACAAAAAAAAAAAAAAAGAATTAGATCGACATTATATAACTTTAAAAACTTACAAAAAAAAAATTATACCATATATTGGATCTTCCGACGTATCAATATACGCTCGAACTAAATCCAACTCTTCCGCCGTGTCCCATTTCTTCCTCGTTTGCGGTTCAAGCGTCCCAACAACTTTTTCTTTGCCCTTACGTCGAGTTTTCTTGGAGGGTTCGGGGGCTTGTGTCTCCGGTATGATTTCGAAGTCGTCATCTTCTTCATCGGGTGTTTGTGTTTGCGATTGCGAAAACATTTGTGGTTGATGTTGTGATGGTGGTAATTGAGTTGTTGGTATTTGACCCCATGCCGCGTAGTTTTGGTACGAGGGGTTCGGGTTGTAGCCTTGTGGTTGAAATTGCCCGTGACCCACGAATAACGGGTTAGGTTGTCCCGCAAATGTTGGTATATTCCACGGGTTTTGGTTTGGATTTTGGTGGGTATTTTGGTTGGGATTTTGGTTGGGATTCATTTTGATTAAAGAATAGAGGAAGAAGAAGAATAGAATAAAAAGGGGTGTTAAAAAATGAGGTGAAATTGGGTTTAAATAGTAATAAAATCGATTTTTTTTTTTTTAAACAAAACACCCAACGGCTCAATTTTTGACCGTTGGTAACGGTCCTCTCCCACAACACACCACCAACCACGCCGTGTAGATTACAACGGCCCTTTTCAACGCCAAGCCAAAACGCGCGTGGGGGGCGGTGTTCCACGGCGTTTTGACGTTTAACGGGCACACAACGCCCCCATACCGCATGCCCTAAGCATACAGGGGTACCTAGCACATAATTAAAAATTGTAAAATGTGGACAGGCTTGAGAGTGGTAAAAGACAAAAGCATCCTGTCTTTTGTAAAAGTCTCTAAAATGTGGACAGGCTTGAGAGTGGTAAAAGACAAAAGCAACCTGTCTTTGTAAAAATCTCTAAACCGTGCTTGAGAGTGGTACCACATGCAAGTAAACCTGTAAATTGTGCTTTGAACTTGTAACTAATGCATTGTGTGTTGTACAAAATAGGAAAATTGGATTTTAATAATCCTAACTTTCACATGTTGGCTGATAATAATCCCAACTGGAAATATTGTTTTTAATGGTCCCAACTATTGAACTATTTTCTACCAGTGATCCCCCGTTAAATATTTTTAACTCTGCTAGTTTGTTGCTGATGTGGACCTATGACATGACATATTTCTTCTTTCTTTTTTAATCCCTTTACACGTCATCTTATCAGAGAAGAAAAACCCCTAATTGCCAAAACATAAACAACGCTCCAAATCAATTCCACAAATCGATTTCTTCTTATCAGAAAGCAAGCACAACGATATCAAAGCATCCTGCTGTAATTCTACACGTATCCGGATCGAAATCGCGGTTTAATTTGATCAGCTTCGTGGAGTTTGACTTTTTTGAAGTCAAATTATTCTTGAGTTGATTATGAAATTGAACCTTAAATCGAGTTGTTTAAATCTTGTTTCTGGCTCCATAAATTTCGGTGTGTTGTCACGAATTAATTCATAGGTAAAAATTTCGATTTTGGTTTAAATTTTAAGAGATCGCAAATTCTTGATACGTCGTCTTCTTCGTGCTCGTCTCTGATCTTCATATTCGAACTACAAAAAACTAATTGTTGCTTATTCATGTTGATAGCATCAGTTTTGATATAGCTTTGCGACTCTAGTCATACATTTAATCTTGTAATAGATTAAGATTTATGGTGAGTGCAAAATTGCAGTACGTCATCTTCATGTTCTTCATTACACTTCAATGGTGGATTTCCTATTTCTCAACAATATGGCTCAAATCTAGTCACATTCAAATCGTTTTGATCATACGAAGCTAGTAGTGTAATCACAGTTGAGTTTCATTCGAGTTTGTTCAAATCGCAAAGCCTCACTGATCGTGTTATTCTTGGCGTAACCGTGCTCAACTTCGGATCATCAAATCGGAGCGAAAACCTACAATTATGGATCTCATCTGAATCGATTTACAATTTCGAGTGTCATGATATCTTCAGTTTCATGTTTCGATTAGTGTTGATCAAGTTATGGTATTTTAAAATCCTAGTTCATCTTCTTCGTCAACTCTATTATTTTAGCGAGTTAATCTCCATAATCTCAAAGGTACACCTCAAATTCAGTCTCAATTTGCGAGTGTGTGTTTTAGTTTGAAATCGATATCAGTAAGAGCATCACAGATCATCTTATTCGTTGGCTTTATACAATTGAAAGAGGTAATGTCTTTTTTTTCCTGATGAAATACAACGGGGTCATGTTTCAAGATGACGTGTAAAGGGATTATAAAAAGGAAGAAAAGAAATATGCCATGTCATAGGTCCACATCAGCAACAAACTAACAGAGTTAAAAGTATTTAACGAAGGACTACTAATAGAAAATAAACCAATAGTTGGGACCATTGAAAACAATATTTTCAGTTGGGATTATTATCAGCCAACATGTAAAAGTTAGGATTATTAAAATCCAATTTTCCTACAAAATATTGTAAAATGTTATATAGTTAAATATCCCCTCATGTAAATGTAAGAATGCGATTAAAAAATACACTTTTATAAAAAAAAAAAAAAAAAAAATCCTTAGTTATGTATACATGCGCGAATAAGTTTATGCATTTGGGATGAAATCGTAACATGTATATATGTTTTATTATGAAGACATATAAAATGTATATAAGATTTGAATTGAGTTATTTTAAAAAGTCTCAACTTTTTTAAAAGGCTAACAAGTATTTTAGACTATTACATTGAGTAGATATTGTATATATATACAATAGACAAAGAGACTTATGGAACTGGGCCATTTTTTTTAAAGAACCTTATACTATATGTATATTGTTGTTGAAACATTATTCAGTCTCTGCTACAGCTCAAGCTCAGTTGGTAGTAGGGGTGTTCATGGTTTGGTTTCAAACCGCGAAACCGTCCAAACCGGTCATCGGTTCGGTTTCGCGGTTGGTTTTTTATCTTAACGAACGGTCGGTCGGTTTCAAAAAATTTACACCGTAGTTAATGGTTTGGTTTACGGTTTATATGAAAAACCGGTCGTAAAAAACCGGACCGGACCATGTACATATAATATATATTATATAATATATATTATATAATATATACATATATAGGAAGAAGATCATTGGAAAACCTCATAAACTTTAGAAAACCTGGAAAACCTATTTCAACCAATCACATCATTTCTTTTATTTTTATTTTTTCTTTTTATTTAAAGGGTGATATGGTAAATTGTCATATTCTGTTTTAGTAAACTATTTATTCTTCATTTAAATGATTTAACTAATTCAATGGGATTCTCTCTTTTACTAAATTTTATATTCTCCTTCTTCTCCATGAACCTAATCATGTCCCTTTAACACATCTGTTTTTGTCGACATATGTTCTTCATCGTGTTCACGATTTCGTTAAACACACGGGTGTACTAGGACGATTCACAGGAGGTCTATTCTCGTTCGAAGAAAGAGTCGGAAGGCAAGTGTTGTTTTCGTAGAAGAAACGGTGGCATTAATATGTCTTATATGGCAGTCGATCGTAAATAAAAGAACAAAAATTGTGGATTGCCGTTCCTAAAAATCACGTGAAGGAAGGAAGATGGGATTAATCCCTCTGTGTTTGTTTGTGTGATTTAGGTATTTGACATTTTTTTTGACCGAAAAAACCATTAAAAAGGATGGTCTTTTTTTGGTTCGTTTCTTTGCTGACGGGATATAAAGAAAAGTACCATAGATTTTTTTTTTCAAACTCCGGTCATCGCTCCTCCCCTGCTCTGCATGTGAAGATCGTGACCTCTCCTTCTCGTTTCCGACCAGCACCGCGGGTTCCGCCCTTGAATCTCTCTCTCTATCTGTTCACTTAACGGCGGCGACGCAAACCAATTTAGGGTTTCGCCGTCTGTTATGCCGCCCCTACCGGGTTCTTCACGTTTGAGTTCCAATCTTCAATTATGCCGCCGCTACCAAGTTGTTTGAATGGTCAAGAAAAAAAACGATTATATAGGTGGATTATGAAAAAAAAATCCAGAGTTGCAGCGATGAAGATGCTTTCAATCGGAGAAGACAACAATTTTTATTATATAGGTGAATATTACATTGATGTAACATATTGTTTCTGTTAATTTTGTAAACTTTATTTTTGTTACATTGATGTAACATCTTGTTTCTGTTAATGTTACTTTGTGACGTGTTTTATGTTATAGTGTTTTTATCGTGCTATAACGTGTTTTTTGTTACAGTGGATTAACAACGTATTTGATTACTTATTGTCACAGTGTTTTTATGTTACAATGGTGTAACAACGTATTTGATTACTTATTGTCACACAGTTTTTATGTTATAGTGGTGTAACAAAAATCCCATGTAACAAAACACCGTTTTTAGGGGTCTCGATTTTTTTGTTACAACGCTGTAACAATCGTCACCTGGTATTAACTTGATTATCGAACTTTATATTTGTTACATTGATGTAACATCTTGTTTCTGTTAATGTTACTTGTGACGTGGTTTATGTTATAGTGTTTTTATCGTGCTATAACGCGTTTTTTGTTACAATGGAGTAACAACGTATTTGATTACTTATTGTCACAGTGTTTTTATGTTACAATGGTGTAACAACGTATTTGATTACTTATTATCACACAGGTTTTATGTTATAGTGGTGTAACAAAAATCTAATGTAACAAAACACCGTTTTTAGGGGTCTCGATTTTTTTGTTACAACGATGTAACAATCGTCACCTGGTATTAATTTGATTATCGAACTTTTTTTTTTCTTTTTAAATTTGGTTTGTTTTTTTTTCCTTCTAGTTGTTGCCTACAAATTGGAAATTAAAAGATGGAAGAGAGAGAAAGAGACATAGATATTTTAGGAATTAGTTAATAGGAGAGAGAAAATTAAATTTTAACATTTATTAATAAAAATATTAAATGTCTATTATGCCCTTCATTAAAAACATAAATTGACAATTTTGCCCCTATTTAATCTCAGTCATTGATTTCAAAATCATTGAAATCAATGGTTAAAAGATGGTTTTCCAGGTTTTCCATTAAAAAAAGGTTTTCCATGGAACCTTACCCTACATATATATATATATATATATATATATATATATATATATATTATATATATATATATATAGATAAATTACATGGACTTCTTTTTTGTAATGAGATTTTAAGTTTTAGCGTCTAAAAACTAAAAATCTGGAAATTTAGACATGTTTTCATCCTAGAAATCTAGAACTTTAGTACACTATTGTTTATATTATGAACTTTAGTATTTGCACTACGTTTTGGTGGTTACATGTCCTACTTGGAGGTGGATTTTATATTAACAAATTAGAGATGGCAAGTATAGTAGAGTAGCTTATACTCTTATTGTCTCATTTGATAAAGTTGATTTCGAATTTTCTTTTAATTTAAATTTTATTATTGTAAACTTATATCAAAAGCCTAAAGATCCTAAACCGTGAAACCAAACCGAAACGAAACCGGAAATAGCGATTCGGTTTGGTTTGGTTTTAATTTTTAACGGTTCGGTTTAGGTTTTCGATTATTAAAAACCGTAGCTAACGGTTTGGTTTACGGTTTGACTCAAAAATCGTATAAACTGGACCGTGAACACCCCTAGTTGGTAGTGTGCTTCAGTTGTTGTTGTGTTGGCCCGGGTTCGAATCTTCAGGTCGTCAATTTTTTGTTGTTGTATATATTCCCCCTATTACACATTTACCAGGGAAACAACGAGGGGTCAACGTGGTGAAGCAGCCAGTCGATGGTCTGGCCGTCGGTGCGGTGGCCGAGTTCTCGGGTGAGTTGGAATATACGCGCCGCGCACATCGCCGGAACCCTAACTCTCCGGCCCCTGCCGTTCACTTTTGAGTGGCGGTCTTTCTTTTTTGCGACTGGAATTAGGGTGGTTGAAGGGCCGGAGTGGTCGGCGGAGGAAGACGGCGGTGGCAGCCGTGGTGGTTGATCGGATTTGTTGTTGAAGATTTTGTATGGGGATGGGGGGTCCATGGTGTTTTTTGTTTTTCTAGGGTTTTAAGTTCAAAATTGGGGTAGAGAAGAGAGAGAAGGGATTTGGGCTTGAAGTCCCAGCTAAGAATTTTAAACATGGGATAAGATTGCAGCTTTCTTTTCAAAAACCAAGTCCAAATCCCTTCTCTTTCTTCAAAGAAGCTGCAATTTTATTGTGTTTTGTTGTTAATTGTTAATTGTGATTTAAACAACCTTATACGTTAATTGTTAATTGTGATTTAAACAACCTTATACTATATATGTATACTAGCTAGCGAGATTCGTGCGTTGCGCGAAGCGGTGTATACCCGTTTAATCGTTGGTATCCATTACCAATGAATTGACCTTTTTAAAGTTAAGGATTTTATGTTATACCTTCTGAACTCATGTTTCAAAGTACATATCAATCAACCAAGAACCACAAAACTTAATAGCTTGCAGCGGGATTCTAACCTACTAATCAAGAAAAACAAAACCAAATAAAAGAAGAAAGACTTCTTAAACATCATGCATTATCATAAGGAAGAAGTCTTAAACAATTTAGGAACCAAAAAGTGTAAAAAGCCTAATGAAACAACCTCAAATTAAGTAATAAAATTCCAATTTGAAGAATACCCTCCATGTAACATGTGCACAACTGGAGATAGAATATCGGGCTAGTTATCAAGTGAAATGAGCATTTGTTTGCATGTGGACGGATGAAGCTGGACCTGTTCTAAATACAATTTATGTAAGCTATAAATATTTTACAAACAGTTGGTGTTAGGAAATGGATTACAAAGCATATATTATTACGAACCTAAAAAAATTAGAAAAATAGAAATAACAAAGATGAAAGACATATTGAAGCAACATCACCTTGAAATTGGTAGAGAGGGTTGGAAAGCGATGATTTTGGATTTCTATAGTTGTGAGAAAATTTCATTTGTGTCATGTGAGAAAAACTGCAAGCTACTCTGACCTGACCTTGTAGATGAACCAGGAGGTGGAAGAGAAGCCATGTGTGAAAACGCTGGAGCGTGTGGATCGGTTTAGTTCGACATCAATAACGTGAATAACAATGAGAACAATCAATGTAAATAAAACGACTCAATCTCATTAACCAATAGAACGATTACAGAGATTCAGAGTACAAAACACTAGTTCTCACACACACAAGCTCTCATGAACAACTAGTAAATTACAAGACAAACGACCTATTTATAGACACCTAAAACCTGACCTCCGAACCTGAAGATCGGCCAGAGTTCGGAGCCGCCGAACCTTGGGTTCGGCCAAGGTTCGGCCAGTACAAAACTAGGTCAAACATTTGTCTTCAACATTCTATTCGATCCAGCCCGTTGCCACATATAATGTACCAACAAACTCCCCCTTGGCAACAGCTGGACCCTTCGTCTTCAGCCTCGAACATCAGCATCAGCCCCATCTCTTTCTCGAATCAAATCATGATTGTTTCCTGCGTAAATGTTGAAGGCAAAACAAACTCTGATCACCCTCTGAAACTTCAATGCAAGTTCCATGTAGTCAGGGTGATACAGAATCGGATTGTAATACAGCTCTTCAATATCAGCCTTGGATAGATTGATCAGCCACATCGGATCATAGATTCGAACAACCCGGTTTTCCTCTTTCAAAACAATTACAGCTTCACCAGTCTTCTCGTTATAATACCACCATCTCAGATCTTTGATAAAATCTTGAGGCATCTTCATCAGTGGTATTTTCTTCATAACCTTAGGCTTCTTTGAGAACACCAGAACTATCAGTTTCTTACCAGTCAAAGCATGTACTTTTGTTGAAGATCTACGTCGTTTTGGCCTTTGTGGATTCAAAAACTGAAAACCTTCACGACACTCTTTCTCAACAATCTTCTTAAAATGCATACCCAACGCATCATCGCCATAGCAACAAAAGGGTTTTCTTGTAAGCTCACGAACATCCCAGACTGGTAAACTACTGAAATCCCTGGCTTGTTTGAAATATTGAATTCCTTTTTCACGCTTAATTCCATAACATCTCAAACTCGAAGCATACATCCAGCTAATAATTTCACCCGATACCTGACCCTTAAACTTGAAAGAAGATCTTTGTTTAACAGGTTTCGAAGGCGGCACATAATTTGCATGAAAGGTCTTCAAAAACTCATTAACCATCTGATTTTGTTTCTGAACCTTTGCCTCTTTAACCACAGGGTCTTCGGGTTTCTCAGCTTCTTTCTTTTTCAAAACTTCTTCTGCTTGAGCATCTTTTTCTTTTGGAAACACTTCAAACTCATCACCGTCTTGACTATTGTTGAAATTTGAGTACATTTCAGGATATTCTTCTGCTGTAACATCCTCCACCTCAACTTCCTCTTCAAACATTCCATCAATGTCATCATCCGACTCTGGTTCTGGTTCAGTGTACTTTTCAGGTTCTTTCTCAGTTGTCTTTCTCAGCTCTTCTTCATTTAACTCAAACACACGCTCTTAACTCTTCCACTGTCAAATCACCAACAACTTCCCCTTCTTCAAGCGTCTGCAACATTTTACCAAACTCGGTTAGACTTGTTGCCGCTTGATTTGATGGAATTACTGAAATTGGTACAGCTTCTGTTGAATCTTTCTCCCCCTGGGAAGATGATGCACCAGCACCCGAACCCGAAGTTCCAGATGGGCCTGGTCCGCCACCAACATTCCCTTGATCATCTTGATCGGGATCATCATTCAAGTAATCCATAAACTCATCTCGACACCCTGAACCATCACCAATCTCCCCCTGAGCTTTAAACTTTTCCATCAAAAATTTTATTTGCTCACTCATCGTCACAAGCATTGAATTCTGAGTTTCACTTGCAAGGCTCAAACGTTGAATTTGTTTATCTTTAGCCAAATTCTCTGCCCTCAATACTTCATTACTAGCTTGTAGCTCACCAACTTTAGACTTTAGGCTATCAAGTTGTTGTTGCTGATCTTGAAGAGCACTCTGAAGAATACTAGCCTGAGAAAACGACACAGAACCTTGCTCAAAATTGAAGTTGATATCTGGAGAAGCATTTGTAGTAGTAGCTGTGGAAAACACCGGAGTTGTGGGTGTAGAACCCATAGACTGAGGAACAAACTGCGCACCAGCACTTGCTGAAGGTGCCGTGCTCACAGTTGTCGATCTTGTTGCATTCATCAGATCACGCAAGAAATCAGCCTGCACATCAGACACCGAAGTCTGAACAGTTGTAGTAACTTCTGGCACAGACACAGAAGAAGAAGACATCCCAGAACGAGGCTGTAAAACATATTGCTGAGTCCTTCTCTTCTTGCCTTTACCACCAGCTGCTATTGACTTCAATCTTCGTTTGGAACCAGCAACGGATTGCTTTCCTTTACCATGTACTGAATCAGCTGAAGGATCATAATCTTCGTCAGAAGCAGATGAGGCTACTTGATCATACACACGACCCTGGTATCTATCGTTGCTTTTGTTCTGGCCCAGACGATATGCTAAATGAGCATCACTACATTTCCTCAACTTCACAAACTTTGAATTAATCAAGACTCGGACAAACGGATCGTTTGTATCCGATAAGTCTTCAGAGTCAGCCCCCATATTCAGAAACGTCATCATCATCTTCAGATTCATCAGATTCATCAATCAAAGTGTTCACTGCAGCTGTCTCAGTCACACTTACAGTTTCAGACACAACTGGCTGAGACACAGTTGGTTGAGACACAGCAGGTTGAGACACAGCAGGTTGAGATACTGCTGGTTCAGAGCCAATCGGGGCTTGAACATCCGGCTCTTGAGCAACCGGAGTTCGTCTCTTTGGTCTTTTCACACGTCCTTGTTGTGGATTCTGATTTCTGTCCACAATCCAACTGTAATCCAACTCATCTGAATCACTGTCTTGGCTATGACGTGGTGCACCAGCTTCTGGTGCAACATAATCAGGATTCGCCAAATGACCAATCAGGCGTTTAAATTTGGGCTTCAACTCAGGTGCCATCTTCTGATAAGATGCTAAAGCACCAACACTAGCTTCTGTCATGTGTTTCAATATCATCTTCTGATTCTCATTCTTCACCAAGTTTGGATACAAGTCATTCAAGATCATCTGAATGAATCTTGGATAAATAGCTGCTTTCTTCTGCCTCTGAGTAAGATTGTCTCTCATGTAATGAAAAATCATCCCAGAAATGTTGTAAGGACGATTCATTACCAAGGCATTCAGCAGAGAAATTGTGATCTGAGGAACTTCATCAAACCCTGAAATCCTGTGTCCCAGACACACTAGCAGCACATGCACCAAATACTTGTAAGGTACGCTCAATGATGACTTGTAGACCCACTCTTTACTTGGATCATCAGAATACCAGATACGCTTCAGAAATGCAACATTATCTTCATGCGGAAATGCTAACGGTGCATTCAATGTATCAGACTCCAAGTGTAACACCCTTCTGATATCTGCTTCAGTGAATTCTACTGTCTGATTTTGAACTGTTGCTGAAATTCTGATCGGACCGTCAGTTATCGTTCGTGCATTGCTCCAGAATTCCAAGATTATATCCCGATACACATCACATGTTGTTGTGATAGCATAATGAATCCTGGAACGTCTCAGGAAATCAAATATGCCATTTCCACCAAAATGTTCAAGCTTTGATATTCCAACACCGAGATGTGCACAGACATTGTGTTTATCTCCAACTTTTAAATTCACAGCCATTTCTGAAAACACATAACATGAAAAGTTCATTAAATGTCATATTATTAACAGATAAAATCACCAAATTCGTCAAATCATTGTCAATTGCATAAAACAACAACTTTTTGACTCAAAATTTAGTTTGGCCGAACTCTGTCCGAGCCTGCTCCGAACTACAAGTTCGGAGCTTTGTCCGAGCCTGCTCCGAACTACACGTTCGGAGCCTCCGAACCTCTCGTTCGGAGCTCGAACATCTCCGAGAAATTTGAATTTGAAAAGTAGTGATTCCGACCAAATTAATCAAAACAAACAAACACCTATTGTCGGTTTATGATATCAAACACAAAGAAGCCACTTTTTCTCATTTAAAAACCTGTTTTCATTCAGATCTGAGTTGAATTTAACAGTTTGAACGATTATGCACAAAAATCACACAAATTAGTGATTAAAAACCACAAACAAACACACCCCAATACTCGGAAACAAGCTATCTACCTGAATCTGTACTCAAAACACTCAAACAACACGGTTTTTTGAAAATTAGAAATTTTGGCAGCCGTTCGGTATACGTTCGGAGTCAACAGGAAAATATGACCTCCGAACTCCTGATTCGGAGTATTTATAGGTCATCCCGTTCGGACCTCCGAGCTCCCTCCGAACTCCTCGTTCGGACCAAGAGATTTCACCGAACGCGTCCGAACTCCTACCTCGGACCCCCCGAACTCTCTCCGAGCTCCCTCCGAACTCCTCGTTCGGACCACCGAGCTTCAACATTCGGACCTCCGAACCCCAAGTTCGGACCTCCGAGCCTCAAGTTAGGTCATTTCCAAAATTTTCAAATTTAACCCTAAAGTTTGATGAATCTTCAAATTGAACCCCCAAAGTTTTAAAATTTAAACAATTTGATACAAACTTGTTCAATTTTATGATGAAATTTCTGAAATCAAGTCCTTTTGGTTGTTCCCGGCATAATTTGTAATCTTTCACCAACGGTTGATCGAAAATAAAAACAGAATCAAAATCTTTTTGATATTTTGTAAATTTTCAAACACACCAAACATCTTTTTGAATTTTTCTAAAATTATGCTAAAACACACCTAAAATCTTTTTGTGATTTTACAGATTTTCATAGAAACAAACCAAAACAGAAATGAAATGAAATAACTAGAACTGAAATAAATTAAGTATTTTTGTGAGAAAGATCCAGACGCGAGATCATATCGGTCAAATATGCATCAGACACACTTCAATTTCATTTTTAATCAGCATGCAAGTCAAGTTGGCAGCAAATACAACTTTTCAGTTTATTTCAGCTCGGGTAGATCAATTTTTATAGCTTTCTGATATGTTAAGATGTATTAAGCAAGCATTGATATTATGAAAAACCCACACAATCAGACATATTGGCAATCTGGCTTATTCTTATTATTTTTGTATTATTCACAGACTTTTGATTTCCACAGAGATTTAACGTTCTTGGTGTTTCATGCAAAAATAAAGCAGAACCCTAAACAAACAACAATCAGGTCGGCTGGTAGGCACGCAGAGAAAGTCCGATTGTTTAGGAAAATAAGAAATGAAAAAATAAAGCAGAAATTGTATAACCCAACAACAATCAGGTCGGTGCTTCCGCACACGCAGAGAAAGTCCGATGAGTTATACGAAACACCAAAGAAAATAAAGCAGAACGTCAAACGAACACCAATCAGGTCGATCTTTCGATACGCAGAGAAAGGCCGATCGTTTGACAAAATAAAGAAAATCAAACAAGTTTAAATCTTTGCAAAATGAAAACATGCGTACACCAGAACATCTCTTATTCTGTTTTTGCCTTTTTCATTTTTCATGCCAAGATCACACAATACTCATCATGATGTGTCTCACAAATAATCAAGCAATTTCTTTATGTTTATATCATACTAGCATATATCAGATTTACCCTAACACATTCAACTAACCAAACAAGCACCTACAGCCTTTAATTTTACTTTATCCATGGTTGATAACACATGCCGATGTATTATCATTTCTCGCTTGGTCGGATCAATTTCTCAATTTTCATTTTTCTTTTTTTTTTATGCTTTTTGCATTTTTCCATTTTTTTTATATATCTTTTCTGAATTTCGCCCCCTAAAAAATACAAAGACTCTATTTTTGGATTTTTATAACAAAGAAAGAAACAAAGAAAAGAAAAATAACAAAAAGAAAAATGATCAACCGATAGTTACTCAACTTGGTAACTTTTGAATGCCGTTGATCTGCAAAAGATAACGGAAGCGGGTTTTATCAAATGCTTTTGTAAAAAGATCCGCTTTTTGAAAATCGGTGTGGATCTTTTGCAGATCAATCAAGTGCTTCTCATAACAATCACGAATGAAGTGATATCTAATATCGATGTGTTTTGTTTTAGAGTGATGGACGGGATTTTTAGTAATGCAGATAGCAGCAGAGTTATCTATATAAATTGGCGTAGTAAGAAACATCAAACCGTAATCCCGCATTTGCTGTTGTATCCATAGAACCTGAGAACAGCAACTGGCAGCTGCGATATATTCAGCTTCAGCCGTGGATGTAGCAACGGACGTCTGCTTCTTACATTGCCAAGATACCAATCTGTCACCTAAGAACTGACATCCGGCCGTGGTTGACTTGAAATTAATCTTACATCCACCATAATCCGAATCAGTGTAAGCTGACAAATCGAACTTATCATCATGAGGATACCAGATCCCAAGATCTGAATTACCCTTCAGATAAGCTAGAATCCTCTTGACTGCTTCCATATGAGAAACTCGAGGTGCTGCTTGGTACCTGGAACAAAGACAGACAGCAAACATAATATCAGGTCGACTAGCTGTCAAGTACATTAATGATCCTATCATTGCCCTATACCGAGTGACATCGACTGGTTCACCCTCTTCGTCAGGACAAAGACCATGAGACAGCTGAATTGGAGTTCCGGGAATGCGAACATCTTTAATTTTGAACCGACTTAGAACATCTTTAACATACTTTGACTGATGTATGAAGATTCCTTTGTCAGATTGTTGAACTTGTAAGCCCAAGAAGAACGACATTTCTCCCATGGAACTCATTTCAAACTTTGTTTGCATCAATCTCTCAAAATCCTTTGATAATTCTTCATTGGAACACCCAAAAATAATGTCATCGACATAAATTTGTACCAAGAGCAAATCCTCCCCCGTTTTACGACAAAATAAGGTAGGATCGACCAACCCACGCTTGAATCCATTGTCAAGTAAATAAGTGGATAACGTCTCATACCAAGCTCGAGGAGCTTGATGGAGACCATAAAGTGCTTTATCCAGCTTATAAACCTTCTCCGGATAATCAGGATCGTAGAATCCCGGAGGTTGATCAACATAAACTTCTTCTTTGACTTTGCCGTAAAGAAATGCACTCTTCACATCCATCTGAAAGACCTTAAAACCACGATGTGCTGCAAATGCCAAGAATATTCGAATTGCTTCAATTCTGGCAACTGGTGCATACACCTCGTTAAAATCGATCCCTTCTTCCTGAGAAAACCCTTGCACAACCAAACGAGCTTTATTGCGGACTATCACTCCACGATCATCCCTTTTGCATTTGTACACCCATCTTGTACCACAAGGTTTCTTACTTCCTGCTGGTAAATCTTCAAGATGCCATACACCTAATTTCTGAAATTGTAACAGCTCTTCTTGCATTGCTTCTACCCATGAACCATCAAGTAACGCTTCATTCACATTTTTAGGTTCAATCTGAGATAGAAAACAAGAATGGAATGCTTCTTCCTGGATACCAGATTCCAAAATCGTTAGTAACGCACTACCCTCAATCTGATGTCTTGTGCGTACCCCATCATTCAAATCACCAATAATATTTTCTTGTGGATGAATGGTGTTTATACGAACCGTCTGATGAACAGGAACCTCAACCGTTTCAGCCAAACCAGGAATAGGATCTTCCTCAACCACCACATTTTCAGTTGAATCAGCCACCACTTCATTTGTAACAGCATCAACTTGTGGATCAGGTCGTTAAACCATATTGCACCTGACCTTGTAGACCAAGTCATGACAACCTAATTAAACATGAAGAAATAAAATTAAAAAAAACTTACGAAAACATTTGAAGGAAGGCTTACCAGTAAGTAGATCTGGAGCAGCATATGATAAAAACCTACTAATTAAATACGAAGATGATTAATCAATGAGCAAGAACACATATCATTTGTTCATGGTTCATATATCGATGATCAGAACAAAGTACCAGCTAATCGCTTTCGGGGTTTTGGATCAGCGAATGATCCTCATCATTTGCTCATAAGGTGTAGAATTTTTGACGGTGTATGTTATAATGATTTATGTTGCTAAAACATGTTTTCTTTTGTACTTTAGGCATGTTTATGAGAGAGTAAGTTTCAACCAGAGGATACAAAAAGTAAATGTGAGAAAAAAAAAATGTAATTTGTACCTGATACCATAGCCGAGAATGAAAGAATCTCGTTCAAACAATTAAACTCAGGGCTTACAGCCAACTTTTTCCCATCTGAGGATCCAATGAAAATTTCGGTTATGTTAAACGATGATGCAATAAGATAAATTGAAAAGATTAAAATAACAATTCTATGTATAAAAATTTAACATATAATTTGTATAACTCAATCACATGATAAAATCAAAATTAGAGAATTGCCTACTTAATCACGTTTAAACCTACATCCAACTAATACATGAATCCATAAATATACTAAAATCACACATTTACCATTAGTATGAGAGGAAGCACACAAAACTGTTAAAGAGAAAACCAATTTCAACATACACATATTTATTTACCCAATTAATTACTGTACACACATTTAAAAGGTTATTACCTCAATGGCTTATATGTACCCTTGGTCTCTAAGATCCTGCAAATATCATTCAAAACCAACCAAAAATCTGCATCTGTAAAGTTGTAAGAGGAAACAAAGAAAACCGTCAAAAACCATATTATAAATAAAAGAACCAAAGGAGACGTTTTGACAAACTTGTGGTAGGCAGAACTTCAGGACTACAAAACAGATGCACAAACTAAATATGCACAAATAGAAGAAGCTAGAGCTAGGCATAATAAGAAGATAATCACAAAGAGAAATATGAAAATTAGTATCAATGAAAACATTATTCGGTAGAGGAGTGACAATATGGAAGTAGAAAAATGTTTTTAATCAGAGGTTATTTTAGGAGAAAAATATTTTAAACTCAATACAATTGTGAAAAAAAAAGTATAGGACATTGAATTTTTACCCCTTAAATCTAATATTTATGATCAATCAAAAACCTGTAGGTTAACTAAACAAATCGTTCTTCAGACAAACATGAACCTATAGAATCCCAACCCCCAAAAAGTCTACACATACATTAACTAAAAGTCCAGCCTAAAAACCAAAATTCCTAGAAGCATTTCATCGAATGCCTTGTGTGCATAAGTTAAACGCAAAGGTAAATGTGAAATATAATTAAAAGCATGGCCATATTGAGAACATTAATGAAGAAATGATGGTGTATTGCAAGAACCATGCTAAATAAAATTCCTAGAAGCATTTCATCGAATGCCTTGTGTGCATAAGTTAAACGCAAAGGTAAATGTGAAATATAATTAAAAGCATGGCCATATTGAGAACATTAATGAAGAAACGATGGTGTATTGCAAGAACCATGCTAAATAAATCCCAATTTTACTCGATGAGTGCACTGCATCAAATGCAAAATTTAAATCAACAGAGGAATACGAAACATAGAAGGCTAATTTCCAAATCAAACAATTTAATATACCGTCTCTATAAAGAAGTTCGATCCGCCTCTCTTAGCCGTTCCCTGCGAGAATTCAAAGTTTCGGTAGCAACCATGTGCCACTCCTTTAGCTATGCGACAGACATCTATGCGCCAGATTTGAGCTTCATTTTGAGCCCTAATAGATCTTCATCTTCATCTGTAACTTGAAAACTGACGATATAATCAGATTCAACTATGGATTTGATACGCTGATTAGGGTTTGTAACAGATTCAATTGATGAAAAAGAACGAATGATGTAAATGAAACCAGGAACAAACCGAAGTCAAAATTTTAGACAAACGGAGCCACAGAGCGGAGAAAAAACTTACAAACGGAGCCACGGAACGGAGAAAAAACTTACAAACGAAGATGGGAGAACCGGAAGCAATGGAGAAGAAGTGACATGAAGAGGAGAGATCTCCGGCTGGATGTCTACAGACTCTGGCAAAGAGGGAGCCAGAGAGAAAAGAGGGAGGCACAAATGACCTAATTTTGTGCAGGCTTGCTCCTTACGTTTGTATAAAGGAGACGGAAAATCCAACAGTGTGAGTCAATACTAAAGCCCCTAAACAATAAAGAAGGCCAGATGTTAACACTGTTAAATTGGCTGCAGAAAACAATTGTATATTGCGCTTGGAGGGTTGTACCTTGACAGAAAACACTATTTGAGGCCAATGCAATTGTTAATAGGGGGTAATAGTGGATTGTCGACAGGAAAAAAAGAATTGTGTTTTGTTGTTAATTGTTCATGCTAGAAATTAAAAACTTTGGGATAAAAAGTCAATTAGTATAATTGGGTTCACTAGGAGGAAGGTGGGACTCTTTATGTATTGTGGCTAAGTAGCTTAGTGATTTCATGACCCTAGCTAATGCATTTAGTTGATTTCATGTTCTTATAAGGTAGCATACTCAAATGTTTTATTTTAATTTTGATACAACCATTGAAACAAGCATCCTAAGTTTGAACAGTTCTATTGATTTTCTAGGCATACATTATTCGATCTATAATTAATCAAGTTGCAACAGATACATATTACACGCTAGCAAGGTGAATCACAGTAACGCTTTGAAAGGAAATTATTACATTAGTACAAAGGTTTGATAGGGCCTTCTTATAACAATGCCTAGACTCCATCAACCGTTGCTGTTACATCTGTCAAACTTACCGGACATCATGGTACTTTTCATATTTTCTTTAGTTATATTGTAACAAACGTCCATGTGATCTCTAAATTATTTCTCATTTATCAAAAATATGTAGGCTTCAATTAGGATCAACACCTCAATCACCGCAACAACGCGCGGTTGCTCTCTAGTTTATTACATAGAGCGTTATATGGGGTCGTAAACTATAATGTTCACGTATCAATATCTAACATAATTATTTCAATTATAGGCTTATAGCTAATTAAGTGGTAGATGTTTTGTTTAGAAAATCTCAGAGTTTAAATCTCAGCATGTATAAATTTATAAAAGATAGAACTTAGAAGTATAAGTAGAGTAATATTCACATTTTACATCAAAATAAAATCTAACGGTACTTTAAAAACCATTCTATATAGAGGTGCAAAAACCGGTTTCAGTAACAAACTAAAGGAATTTATATATTTTTATTGAGTAAACTTCACTTTTGGTCCTCAAGGTTTGCACATTTTAACACTTTTAATCTAATTTCTAAAATTATAACATTTCAAGGCCTGAGGTTTGATTATTTTCTCAGTTTTGATCACTTTTTAAATTTTCATCTAAATTAACGGTTAAAATCAGTCAAATAGGATATTAATGAGTGGTATTTTCGTAATTTAACAATCCCTTTTTATTTATTTGATACAAAACGCGGTAATTGACTTCCCCTTTTATTTATTTGAAAAATGACTGAGTTACATAGTGTTTTTTGGGGGAAACCAATTACCGCGTTTTGTATCAAATAAATAAAAGGGGATGGTTAAATTACGAAAATACTCCTCATTAATATCCTATTTGATTGATTTCAACCGTTAATTTAGATGAAAATTTAAAAAAGTGACCAAAATTGAGAAAATAATAAAACCTCAGACCCTGAAATGTTATAATTTCATAAATTAGATTAAAAATGTTAAAATGTGAAAACTTTAAGAACTGAAAGTGATGTTTTTATATATAATTAAGATACATTCTGTATCAATTATTAAGAATTATCAATAGAAGAGATCATCTGAGCCATGAATTTTAATATGGCATAAGAGCTATTTTAATGTCAAAACCTTAATCCATCGTGTTCATCCCAATGACCACGAATAAATCAGAGGATGACAGTAGTTAGAAGTTGTTCCTGGTAAACGACGTATTACCGTTAGGTTATTTGCCAACGTTTTTTGAGACTCAAGTTGTGCGTGATGACTTGGGGTATGATTTAGGACCAATAGACTCATAAATAATTTAATATTGACATACGACGAACAAAATACGAGATTCCTGGTAACGACGAATCACGTACCGAAATCGCGTAAAAACCCAAAATTGCTCTATTTTTAACTCGAGGCATCCAATTTAGTTCCAAATGATTATTACTAAACATTTCATCAGTTAAAAACATTATTTGGGTTATAATCAATGTTTTAAAAACCGGTTCAACCGGTTCAACCGCCAACCGGTCATCATACCGGTTTTTTAATCCCCGGTTTTTTGGACATAACCGGACCGTTTTGAACCGGGCGGTTTTTCGGTTTTTTCCGGTTCAACCGGTTTTCTGACAATTAAAAAAAAAGTTAAATTTATTGTTATTTTTTATTATTTTTTAAAGTTTAAAACTTATATATTCTTATGAAATACCTATTTGGTATTATTTTTAGTGAATTATCATTGTATTTTAACTATTTTCGTTGTGGTGTACAAATTTATTAACATTTTTATAAATATATATATATATATAAATCCCCTAACCGGTTCAACCGGCCGGTCTAACCGGTCCGACCGGCCCCGGAAAGTTTTCCGGTTCAACTAAAAAACCGGTTTTTAAAACATTGGTTATAATACCCGAAAATTATCCCGGTAATCAATAATTTGCAAAATCGGTAAAGCGCGAAATCCTAAAATGGGTCGGGTTTCATAACCGGAAAATTTGCAAATGTTACATTTACCATCTTTACCTGCAACAATCAAGCTCCAACGGTTCAATGGGGAAATCAAATGATGAATCCTCAGATCATAACCTTTATTACCTGCAACCTTCAATATTAAACACCGATTTTGCCATTTCTCCATCGAATCGATTGTGTTCACGGGTTCTCACTTGGGATTTGGGATTTGCTATGGGGTTTTTATTTTACTGAATATTGCTGTGATCAATTGGGTTTTTGCCGACTTGCTGTTTGTTGATTACAAGTGGGACGACCCGCGCTTCGCCGCGGAGTCGCACCACTTAGAAGGCCGGTAGAGGGAGCCATTACAAATTGGTTGCTTGAAAGTCATGCTGTCATTGTATTAGCCATGTTTGTCGTTGCATAATCTAATCACTGTTTGTTCTATGATGCAGGCAAGAGGACCGGTTGGTGTGGAAACAGCTTGAGAGCTAAATGACCGGATTTGGTTTTGACTATCATAATGCACCATTGTAGTTTTACGCATTCGTTATTAATGTAATAGTCAACAATTTTTGTTTAATGTTTCAATAAATACATATTCTCAATGTTTCCTAATTTACATGTTTTATGTGGTAGCAAGGCTTTCAATTAATGGGACCATCTATATGTATTATCCTATATTAACATAATATAACTTATGGTACAAACTTCACAACAAAGAGTACAAGTCTCCAAAGCATACATTGTACAACCATTTGTGCAGTGTGTACAACCTATCTTTGCACCCTTCCAATTGGCCCCATTTACAAAATTTCATGCTCATTGTACAAGCTTCATAAGCTTCATAATTATATATCTTCAATTTAGCAGTTGATGAATAGTTTTACATGGCATTTTTGTAGTTTTTTCTAACTTTAAAGGCATTTTTATTAGTTGCTTTTGAAAGAGTTTGATGGTACTTTCTCACTGTACACACACGTCTTCCCCATGTCTTTCCCATTCCTGCCCCTCTCTGCTCACTTTCTACACCGCCAAATAGGGGTGTTCATAAATAACCGAAATTCGAATAAACTGACAAACCGAACCATATTCATATCCGAATAAACCAATCCGAATTGTGAATTCGGTTTACGGTTCGGTTTTCAACCGTATCCGAATTGTGAATTCGGTTTACGGTTCGGATATGGTTTTGTGTTTTGTTTTTATTCGGTTTATTTGGTTTATTTGGTTATCCGTTTAAAACCAAATAAGATTTATATATATATATATATATATGTATAAATATGTATGTATATTTATTTATTTATAAACCCATATATGATAATGATATATCCATGTTTTTTTAATATATCATATATCCATCGTTTTTTCCCATATACTTGTTTTTATTTCTAGTAGAAATGAGAGGGTAACAGTTGATGTCGATTGAAGAAACTTCTTGATGTTTGTTTTTGTTCACTTCATGTGTTGGAAGACTATTTTCCATGAAAACTTTGAAGTTTTTGTGTTTACTCTATCGGTATGTAGGTATTTTGGCTGTAAGTATTTTGTTTGTGAGTATTTGGGTTGTAGGTATTTTGGTTGTTGGTATTTTCGTTGTAGGTATTTTGGTTGTTGGTATTTTCGTTGTAGGTATTGGGTTGGGGGTAGTTTGGTTGTAGGTATATAGTTGGAAGTATTTTGGTTGTATATCGGATTATGGTCTTAACTCTTAAACTCTAATGATATGTTAAAGATGTTTGTTCTTTGTTTATTTTTTTATTAGTAAAAAATACGCAAAATATGTTATTTGTTGAATACGGTTTAAATGATTTGAATACGATTTATTCGGTTTTCAACCGAAACCGAATCATATTGAATTTGGTTTATTCGATTCGGTTTGTAAAATTTTCAATACGGTTTGGTTTGGTTATGGTTATCATAAAAAAAAACTTCAAACCGAATAAACCGAATCAAATAAACCGAATAAACCGTTAACCGAACCATTGAACACCCCTACCGCCATATCTCTCTCTATTGTCCCATCTTCTAGCAATCGATCCAAATCAAAACCTAAAGATTCATCAAACAATGAAATGACTCAAGATCTATCCGATAAACCCCCAGATCTGACCATGTTTCGAAAGGTATGTATACGCTTCATCTCTGTTCTTCGATCCGCAACAAATCTTGAATCAGTTGATGAAGAATTTAGTTTACGGCTCGATTTTGCTAACTTTTTGCTCAATCTGTTGATTGATTGGGTTCAAGTTCAAAGTTTTTTGTGTTTGTTGTAAGGTAGAAAAGAAAGTAATACAAAGACTTTTAGAGTAAGGAAGTACTAATTTCTTTGCCTTGATTTGCTTTTATCTAACCCTAAAACCTATTGTTGCGATTTCAGGGGATTTTGGGTGGTTATGGACAGATTCGGGTTAAGGGGGGAAGGGGGATTTGTTGGTTGTGGTGAGCCGTAGTCGTGGTGCTCTTTGCTTTATAGGAACAAAAAAACAAAATCTAATTACGTTTTCTGCTTTTAGTTTCCTCAAGGTAATTTTTAAACTCATTTCATTATTCATCCCCTTTCATGTTCATTGTTGTTAATTTTCTGTTTTCAAGTTCCATGTTTGATTGTTCGTGAACCAGAAAATGGGGATGAGAGGGGTCGCTAGAGGGGCGCGATTGCTCGGCCGGAGGGGTCGCTGCTGCTGCTGTGGAGTCGGCGTTGCTGCTGTGTAGTCTCCGGAAGAGCAGGGTCGCCCACGCTCCTCCTGCGCAGTTCTCTCTCTCTCCTTCCACGGTTGGTTCTCTTCTTCCACGATTTCGGTAAGTTTTCTTTTTCTTTGAATTGTTTACATAGGGTTTCTTCAACCGTTCTCTTCTGATTCGTTTTCTTCTAATTCATTGTTTGTTTAGAAAGAATGCTTCCCAAATTCTTCTAAAGAATGCTTTATTGCAAGTTTCTTTGTGTATGGTTTAAGTTTTATTCATATACGTATTTTTTTTTGTTGATAATGATGTTATTTGTTTTCTGTTGACATCGATTTGCAGGTGTTATTTTCTCATAATGCTGGCTTTGATTTGAACATATGTAAATGTCAAGCTCAGATATGAGTAGGCAACGTTAATTGCTAATTCTATGATTAATACATAGTTGTGAAACATAATGGCATGATGATGCTGCTGACCCACAAACAAGAATTCTTTTTTTGCTGTCTTTTGTTTATGGTCGACTTTTGAAGCCATATTTTGGTATTAATTTTACCTGCAATGGAGATTGAGAGGTCAGATTTTTAACTTCTAAACAATGGCTTCAGTGTAAGAACTATCTTTATTACATAAATTTTGATGCCTTTTTTGGTTTGTTTGGCTTTATTTATTTTGATATATCTAAGATTTGCATTTCACTTCCGTCCTTGAGATCCTATCGACTGAGATATATATTTTTTGAACATCCGATGTAAGGCTTAGCGTTGGTCCTGGTCGGAGCTTATTGTGCTTGCAATGGCGATTGGTTTGTGTTTTCTGATAATTTGTGTTGCGTGTAGGGATCGGTTCATTACCTTTGCGGTTGTTACCGTGTTCTCCGATCAGGTATTTGATGAGGTTTTTGTATTTGATGAGATATTTGTTGTTGCAGGCATAGATACTTTCTTTTTGCAGGTTGGAGTTCTGCATTTGCTTGCACATATAGATTATTCCGAGTACGAGTCTCTACAATTTAAGGTGACTTTTGCATCATTTTACCTCCCTAACATCTTTTTACATCAGTTAATTATGCTTACCGGTGTTATTGTCAAGACTTTGCTTTCACAACACATATGTGAAAATAAGGACATCACAGAAGCAAATCACTAATTGATTAATAATTTAGTATAAATACAAGTCACATCAACAAAATTGATGTTGGTGATTGCAGGATTCGCAATGGCTACTAATAAATCAAATATGCAAAGTCGTGTCATATAATGCAGCAGGTCAATCTCTGAACAACGAACGACTACAGATAACTCACAGACACAACCTGCTGTTTCTTATAATATATGTAAAAACAACTTAATTATGCTCAAATCTTTGACCTTTCACCATGATATTGAATTATTGATCTTTCATCATCTTTGTTGTTAAAGAAACTAACTTAATTTAGATTATATCAGTTTAGATTTGATTATTTTTATTGCAGGAAGTTGAAATGGAAGATATATTTAAAGAACCAGTTGTGTATATAGATTTGATCATTTTTATGCTTATTATAGGAAGATGAAGGTAACTATTTTCATTTTAAAATGAATTTTTATACATTTTTGGTATAACTTGGACCCACATAATAGTGATTATTTTAAGATAAGATGAATTTTTTTTATATACATTTATAGGTGATCTGCATTTTTTTGGAAAGATATTTTGCCATTTTGACTTTCAAAAGTCAAATTGATTATTTTAAATCCTATGTTGCTTGCAGAATTGGAGGTGGTTTTAGAAGATAATTTTTGTCCAATTACTGTCTTGCTAGGAAGAGTTATCACTACTCTAAGATTCTAAGGTTTGTTCTACTGAGATATGTTACTTCTTTACAAAAATAATATTAATCGTTTCTTACTACAAAATTGTGTGACTTTTATGGAGGTAGATTTCGTGTCATATAAACTAAAAGATAAACTAAAAGATAGCAATACATACACATATAAACAACACACACATCATAATTTCAATTTCTATAACACCGTTGTATAAAACGTAGTTTGTCATGGATTTGTTGTTTCCCCATTTTAGCTGTTGTTTGTGATTGTATTTGTTTTCGCTATTTCATTTTGATTTGTTTGTTTTCATTTTAATTGTGTGATGATGTAGGTGTATGCCATCAAAATGTTTGTTCAGTTTATAGCCTTCCTGTTTAGAGGCTGGCGCGTTATGGTTAACTATATATATAGAAAATTAATGATAAGAAGTCTAAAGTTGAAAGCATTAATCCAAGGTAACTTCCTCTCATTTTATAATTCTTGAATAGAAGTTGGGTTTTACCATAATTTCAATTGTTAGACCAAAGTTATAGATGCTTATAAAGTTATACATGGTGTTTAGGTCTTTAGGATGTTTAAAACATGATAGACGAGTCCAGTGTGATATATGATATATATTGTTTTTGATAAAAAAAATGTTGTATCTAAACACTAATATGAGATAGACCCTTTTTTAATATTCTCATAGGTTGGCTAACCAATTTTCTAAAACGGTCCGACTCCGCGGCGAAGCGCGGGTCGACCCACTTGTATTAAATGTATATTAAATAGTGTTCACAACAACAAACATATATAAATTGTTGACTTTTCCAAGTCAAACGAACCATCTTTTGAACCATTTTTCAACTTGTTTTAACCACAGTTTGCTTCATAACTTTGGCAAAGAATTATATCAAAATTATAGACTAAAAAAATGAAATATCATAAACCCATACTATCTAAGTTTGCTTCATAAATATGGCAACGAATTATATCAAAATTATGGACTAAAAATAATTAATTACCATAAATCAATACCACGCTATCCTATATACATAAGACTATAATCCCCTGCATCCTAGACTAAAATATGAAATACCATAAACTAATACTACACCATATAATAGCAATAAGTTGGCAACCTTTGCAAGGCAAAAAAAAAAAAAAAAAAAAAAAAAAAAACTTAATATTAATCCAGCATAAACCTTCGAAATGTAAAGATAAGGGTAATAGAACCTTTAACAAACTATTAATTGTGAAATATAGTAGCCATAGCATATAGGATAACAAATCCTTACATATATATTTTTCTATATAAGTGACCACCAAAAACATAGACCTACTATGTCTATAGAAGACATTTTATATATGTCATTAGAGACAACAAACACCTATACATATTACTATGTACATACCTCTCATTGTTTCACAAATAAAGTTTTCTTGATCTAGTAGGTGTTGCCATCACAAAAGAGGGTCCAAAAATATTATGCTTCCCATATAGCTTATGATTCATCAAATGGCATCCTTACCTTTGAGCCTCTTGTCTGGTCCATCTGCATTTTCTGTTCACAAATCCTTAGTTAGGTGTTGTTGTTTATGCTATGGCTTTACTAACAGTGGCGGATCCAGGAAATAATATCAGGGGTAGCGGGGACTAACGGGGGTTCGGGGGCAGCGCCCCCGGAAAAAAAATTTAGGTAGTTAACGGGCTTTTTATCATATTTTTAAGGGGCTTTTGATCATATTTTTAAGTAAAAGCCATAAAATTTCTTTCAGGGGTCGCGAAAAATTCGTTTCAGGGGTCGCGAAAAACCGAAAACCTATAAAAAAAAAAATTTGCACGTCGGGATAAAAGTTCAGGGGTAGCGGGCGCTACCCCTGGGACCTTAGTAGGTCCGCCCCTGTTTACTAAGGTAAATAACATCTAAAGACAATACTCTATTATTCGATAAAAATTAATCATGTAAGGATCATTTATCCTACCTATTTGATTATGAAGCCAAACAAAACCAAATAATACATATATCTCCATGACATGTATTGGGCAAAAATCACCTACAATTACCTCATTAAACAAATTGTTTCAATAGGTGAAAAATTATATACCAACTAATGTTTATAGTTTGTCTAGACCGGATAGTACAAAACAAAAAGATAGTTTCACAGAAAATTTCCCAATTGAAAGCATGTTAGCAAGATAAGAAAAACCCAAGATCCAATTCTATTGGGAAATTTTAATTTAGATCAATAGTCCAAACCAAAACCCAATTCCGTTGGTCAATTTCGGAAAGAACTTTCATGCAGGACAATATCACAAATAAAATAACCTTGGAAAGCTATTCATTTCTTAAGAATAGTAGACCATATGGTTATTTGTTAGTCAACTTTGTGGTTGTCTGAAAAGCATTCATTTGTTGGCTCATACCATCAAGGCTGTCACTAATTTGTAAGCATCAATATGTTCTTATAGAAATCAATTGCAAAGCGAAATTACTAATCTCAAGTTACTAATTCTACTGAAAAGTACTCATTTGTTGGCTCCATGGTGAACTTCATGGCCGTTGAAAAGTGTCATTTTTAAGAAATGAATGCTCAATTCTACTTACTAATTTGAAATTACTAAATCTTCTTACAACAAAATCAATGATAATAGCCTCTCAAAGACCCAAAAGTTCACAAATAAGCAACCATAATATAATTTTCAAAAAACAATGTAGCTATAAAAACAAACATACCTGCAAAAACACCTGAATAGAAAAGGAGGAGAGTACCTACAATCAAATAAGACATAATAAAATTACACATTTACAGAATTACAAAATAATATAAATCATACATAGGCTATATACAGGAACACATAGAACTTGATTATAAAGAACAGACGATACATCGACAACCACTAAATAAGGGTTCATTAAAGCAGTTCAAAAGGAGAAGCAAGAATAAGGAATAAAAAGGCACAAAATCAAACAATCAAAGAACATGAGGCATGTAAAAACGCAAACGTAGGTGAAATTAACAACAAAATATGACTATGGACCTAACAATCTATCCAAATCATGAGTTGATTACAAAATCGAACATCGCAAGCTTAAAGAAAAAACGGCTCACAAAGAAAATCCGTAAACAACAAAGATTACAGCATGAATTTCAGATCGAACCTTCATCAACTAAACATAAAAAAACAATGACCTAATTCGATGTAGATACAGAAATGGCGCCAGCTAATTGCAGATATAACATATAAAAATACCAACAAAAAAAAAGAGGAAAGACTCAATGGACTGTTCACAATTAACGACAAAGAAGAGGTAAGAAATTACCGGCTGGTACAATCGACAGGAAGAATGGATGTAATGCGGTTCATGTGTATACAAATAACAGAAAAGCCTCACCTCATCACATCTTCAACACTTCTAAGTGATTAACTAAAACACTCCAAGATCAATTTTGTAAAAAACCATATTCTTGAGTGACTTTTCACTTTACAGTAGGCTTCAAATACATTTGTTTGTATTATTCTATCAAGGGGTGTGGTCAGATAATCAGAAACAAAACAGACAAAAATCTAAGGCAACCGAGAAGAGAAGAAATAAATAAAATGGGAAAAAAAAATCAACTTTGATTTGGAGTAAGTTGTGCATATGAATCCTCTCCATCGATTCTTGCAACCTACAGAACAGAACACGCAAACAAAGTGAAGAAACAAATGAATTGGCCACTGAAATTCGAAGTATATTTAGGGTATCGGCGTTCCTGTGCGGCGCTGTTGTTAAAGGAGTAAACCAAAAATGAAAGTGAATAGGTCAAAAACCCTAGGGGAACCACGGAGTAGTCTCATCCAAAAAGCCATAAAGGCCATGGCGGCACACATTCGATCATTTCTAAAGAAAAAAACTGACCTTTTTGTGTATGTACGATGCCGATGAAAAGGGCTACGGATGATGTTGACGAACAGGGATACGATCGTCCTCCGTCGTGACTATTCCGTCACCACCTCGGCGGCGATGGTTTTTCTCCCTCTCTCAACCCGGCTAGGGTTTATGTGGTCTTGCTAACAACTGGGCCTTGAAATGGTGAAATCAGAAGCGGGTGTTATCGTCGAGGGTAGCCATGGATATACAGAACGATGATGATGGTGAAATCAGAAGAAGATAGACGTTGGAGTGTTGGAGCAGGCACCGATCAAACCCCAATCAACGGAAATGGTGGGGAGGTAGTGAAAGGATGGCGGTGGCAGGGATGGCGTGTGAGCTCAGCTACTCACCTGCCTCATGACTTTTGATGAAAAGAGTTAAAGGTTTTAGACTTGTACATATTGCTTCATGGGTTGTACATCAACATGCATCAGGGAAGAACTGTAGAAGGCAACTGTAGGTCATAAACCCAATGCTTTAGGGGGTTGTACATTAGGCAGAGAAAGTAGTACACTGTGTGCTTTAAGAGGTTGTACATTATGTTTTATAAGTTGTACCATAGGTTGTAAAATGTATATATAGGGTAATTACTGTGAGCATGTGATCAATTGATTTTGCCCTTTGCTCATTATTGCACATTTACACATCGATTTTGCTCTCCAACAAGGTAATACTTCCATTCTTTCTTAAATCTGTCTTTGTTCTTGTTTATTTTACACTTCTACTTGTTGCTTGTGTATTTGTGTTTCACATGTCCGCACCTAATAGGAAATGTAAATATGAATGTGGTTATTCGAAAAAGCTAAAAGAGTTAAAAGGAGAAGCGTTAGCTAAATCAAAGGGGAGCGTTATTAACATACTTAACACCTTTAAAAAATAATGAAGATGTTAATGATGATTTAATGATGATGGCCCTAGAAATATTGTTGAAGATGTTTTCATTGATGAGCATAGGAATTTTAATGAAAATATAGATATTGATGTTATGAAAATATTAATGTTGATGTTAATATCGATGAATATGTTGATGTTGATGTTAATATTGACGAAGATGTTAAAAGTTTTTTAAAGTTTTTCACATGGTGTCCGGACTTGATATCAATCTTAATAAGTTGTCGATATATGGCATTGGTGTACATTTTGATGAGGTAACAAGGATGGCGAGGATAGCCGGATGCAAACCGGACCGACTTCCCTTTACGTACTTAGGAATACCGGTGGGTGCGAACATGTCTCAGGTCGATAGCTGGCAGAAAATCATTGACAAATTTCATAAGAGATTAAACAAATGGAAGCGCACACTCCTTCCAATTGGTGGGAGATTAAACAAATGGAAGCTCTTGTAACAAAGCTGGTGTTTTTTTTTTTTGGAGTAAGACAACGCATATATTGTATATTTTCATCATCCATTAAAAGATGACAATTTTTAAAAGATAAAATACCAAGTCTAACTCTTAAACCTGTGTCACAAACGCGTTTGAAAAGTCGAGTTGAAAGTGTTAAAGCAACAATAACCCAAGCTCCAAATATAGGAGATGCTTTGTTAAACTTGTATGATGTTTGTTTAGAACCAAAAGTTAAAAGTGAGGCTAAATGTTTAGCTAACTTTGAACTTGAGAATTTTTAAAATTTTATTAGGCATGGGTATTTGGTATGATGTTTTGTTTGCTATAAATGGAGTAAGAACTTGCAAGCAAAATATATGTGTATTGTGTTGGATTTAGGTGTCCACGCCTGACTAAATCAAGAACTCGGCCCGGTTAAGACCCGTAAGAGTTACACCTAAGGAAACGGGTTTTTAAATTCCGCTTACCTGACTAACCAGCAAATTCGCAGAAGAATTAATTATTTATTTATTAACTGGTTTAATAAATATATTAATTAATTTATCCTAGTTAATCGTAATGATTAATATTGGCGACAGAGACGTTAAATATTATTTACGTCTTAGACGACAATTAATAAATCAGTCATTTGACTAATATTCGTTAAGTCTCGGCAAGCGACATCATGATTAATACGTTAAATAGTTAGTCGCGAAATTAAAAGGTTTAATCAAGGATTGTTTTAAGACGAGGGACTAAACGGAAACTTAATCAGATATTTATATCTGATTAAGGAGGCGAAAACCCTAATCCTTTGACTTAAGATTTTTGGCTTCCACTCCTCCCTATCTCTCGAAATCGATGCCGACCAACCCTAGGAGGCCGCCTCTCCTTTTGTTCTCTGGCGATCTTTGTTTTGCTCGTGAGAACACCAATCTTTGATCACCGTCTTGCCGTAGTTTATTCACTCCGACGAACCACCGCGTGGTAAATCTTGCAAGTTGCGAGGATTGTCAGATTCGACTGTCGAGTCAAACCTTGGAAGCCCTAGCATCACCCGTTGACCTCCGGTGTTTCAAGCGTTTGTTTGAATCACTGCTGAGGTATATCTAAACTCGATGTTAGTTTAGATTTATTTGATTTATTTATCTTGTATATATCACATTTTGGTTCTAACAAGATTGGTGTTTGTGCGTTTTGGTGATTGTCGAAACCTGTTGCGATTAGGTTTACGTTGACATACTGGCAATCGGGTTTTCTAAATTAAATTATTTTTCCGCTGCATATTAAATTGCTAGTTAATTTTATTAATCTAATTTTAATTTACTTATTGCTCGGTGAGATTTTTCCGGTGCTCGATTCACCGCGTGGTAAATCTTGCAAGTTGTGAGGATTGTCAGATTCGCTTGTCAAGTCAAACCTGCGAAACCCTAACATCATCTGTTGACCTCTGGTGTTTCAAGCGTTTGTTTGAATCACTGCTCAGGTATATCTAAACTCGATGTTAGTTTAGATTTATATGATTTATTTATCTTGTATATATCGCGTTTTGGATCTAACAAGATTGGTGTTTGTGCGTTTTGGTGATTGTCGAATCCTGTTGCGATTAGGTTTACGTTGACATACTGGTAATCGTGTTTTCTAAATTAAATTGTTTTTCCGCTGCGTATTAAGTTGCTAGTTAATTTAATTAATCTAATTTTAATTTACTTATTGCTCAGTAAATGATTTATTAATTACTTAACCTAAATAATTAATTAAAAAAATTTGTCGTTACCTGAGACCCGAATACACTGTCGTAACCCAACATATTGATCATGCTATTAATAAACTAAATGAGCTTATAGTTTTTTTTTTTTTTGGAAAACTATAGAAAATTTGAATTTGAAAAGTGTATGATTGCCGCTCAAGAACTAGCTAAAGAGATGGATATAGAACCCAATTTTCTTGAGAAATGTGTTATTCGTAAAAATGTTGCTAATGAAACTATAAAGACTCCTCTTGAATGTTTTAAAACCGACTATGTCTTATATATAGTAGATCAAGCTAGTTTCTCACTTAAAAGTAGAATTGTACAATTTAAAGAGTTAGAAACTAATTTTGATTTTTTATTTGCATAAAAAAGTTATATTCTCTTTGATAAAAATTGTTTATAAGAAAAATGTATTAATTTTAAAAAAATATTGAAACATGATGATAGTTTAGATAAAGATGGTTTAGATCTGTTTCAAGAATTAAAAATAGAGATAAGATTTATTTAAAATGTGACTTACTTATTAACACACTAAATTATATAAAAATTTCCAGTTCTTTTCCAAATGCGTATACTGCCTATTGAGTATTGTCAACAATTCATATAACCGTTGCTTACGCAGAACGAAGTTTTTTTACAATTAAAATTGTTAAAAAGTTACCTAAGATCTACCATGTCACAAAGATTGAATGATTTAGCTATTCTATCCGTTGAAAAATTTTTATTAAATGAAATCGATTACAGATATTTTATTAAAGAATTTTCATCAAAGAAAGATATATAAATAAATTTTATCTGAATATACTTTTTCACATAACAAATCTTAATATATATTTTATTAACTATACCATATTTAAACTTTTAGTTTATTATTACCGGTCTGAAGACCCAATAAAATATGAGGGCTTTAAATATGAGGGTTTTAAAACGTGATTTAAAACGTGATTTTAACAGCTTTAAATAATGTTGGCCCTGTAGGTTGTAGGTGATTGATAAGTGAGGAGACGAATTAATGGTGTACAAGGTTGCTAGCATGTGAAATAGTACTTTGGCATTCAAACTTATGTGTGCCTTTTTGATTTATTCTTCCACTAAAATATAGAACGTTCCTCAACTACATTAAAAACTGATTCGTATTATACAAAAAGCTTTCATTAATCCATATGCATACGTGAGTAAATAATTGATCACAAATTTGTTTTAGATATATTCTTTTAAAGGTAGGGGGTATACAATGTTATGTTATGATTTAATATCGTCATATAGGCGTCACGTCATCTTTAACACCACATTTGAAAGTTTAACATGGCTGGGGATACTTCATGTAGTGTTAAATTTTTTTTATTTATATTTTTTCTTTTTAATTTTAAATTATTTTAATGACTACAAATTAGTTTTTTTTTTGTTTTTTTATGGCCTTCGAATAATTAAAATAAATTTTAAAAAAATGCTTCATTTAAATAAAAAAACAAATAGATTTCTTAAAAAACATAAAAACTACAAATATTCCAAAAAAAACAACTACAAATACTTCATTTAAATAAAAAAAACTACTCGTCACGTAACTCCGCCATGATTTTTAGTTTTTCTTTCTCAATTATTTCTCGTTGCTCCGTAGTCAAGTTCGTTGTATCCATGCTGAGAAGACGGAGTTGTTGAAGACGTAATTTTTTCTCACGAATTTGGGTTCTTTTTTCATGCTCCGCGTTAAACCTCGATATTTGCGCGTTCATTTTCTCGTCCATTTCGAACTCCTTTTCTAGACGAATTGACTTCTTTTTCCCCACGGGCCTTCGCAAAACCTCTTATTGTTGAGGTTGCGTTTCATCTTCGTCCTCGAACACCGAATCCTCGCTTAAGTTTATGTTGCACCGTCCCGTTGAGTTAGATCCCATGGGACTATCGCGATCGGTAGAGGAACGCTTCTTGCTAGCGTTGGTGACCTCCACAACCTCATCGAATTTTGGAGACGATTTCAATATTTGATAATGTTGAAGAAGAGGTGCTGAGTTGTTGTTGTCGTCTTTGTATTGATTAACGGCGATGTGGATCAAATCGCCGTCGCTAGATTTAAATTATTTTTAAAAAATACCATGTTTCGGGTCCTCCAATGTATCGATATACGCCCGAACAAGATGTAACTCCTCTTCGGTATTCCATGGCACCCGTCCTTCTTTTTCTATGAATCCTTCGATCGGTTTTTTCCCTTTCCCTCGGCCTCTTCGAACCCGCTCCGACACTTGGGTCTCGGGGATAACATCCAAGTCGTCATCTTCTTGATCGAGATTTGGTGTTTGAGGTTGTGATTGAGTAGGTGGTGGTGTCGGTGGGAAAGCGGGATGGGGTTGGAATTGTCCCCATTGAGCGTAATTTGAGAACGAGGGGTTGGGGTTGTAGAGGTTTGAAGGTGTTTGACCCGTGTACAACGAGTTTGGTTGACCCCCCCCCCCCCCACATTGGTAAATGCGATGGATTAACATTTGGATTGAAGGGTTGGGTGTTGCTTGAAGAATCTTGATTTGGTTGGTTGGGATTCATGGTGTTTTTTTTATAAAAATGTTAAAGAAAGAAGAAGTAGAATAGAGAAAGAGGTGTAAAAAAATATAAAAAGGTGGGATTTTTTATAGGTGAAAAGGGTGAAAAAAAGGGGTGAATTAATTTTTTTTAATAAATGCTCAACGGTCGATTTTTTTACCGTTATCCAACGTTCAACCATTTTCCACGGCGCCGAACATATGGCACAAGGCCATCACGCCAGTCTTCAACGCGCGGGGGGGTGGGGGTGTGTTGGCGCCGATTGGCACCGTTAAAGGGCAATATGGCGCCCTTTGGCACATGTATACCAGGTGCCCTAATGTGGTGTAGCATTAAACATATGGGTATATTGAGAAAATAATTGTTTATAAGCGGACAATTTACAGTAAAACCTCTATAATTTAATACTCGATAAATTAATAACCTTGATAAAATTAATAATTTGTCCGGTTCCAACTTGGGAACGGTACAAAATTGGACCCCAATCGATAAAATAATAAGATAATATTTTTTTGAATTCCCAATTTAACATATTGGTTCCAGCGAAAGTATAAATTAATAATCACTAAAATATTCTAAAATTCTAGGATTTTATAGTAAAAATGAATCTATATTCACTTTTTTTTTTATAAACTTCAAATCTATATTGAGTTCATCTTTAATCTCCACATTGCACTTAAGAGTTGAAGCACTACATTCTCGTATTGCAACAAAAAGTTGTGAAGAGTTGTTGCCGCTTTCAATGTTTCTTTCCAAGTGACCGGTTCCAAAAGTACTGAAATCGTCAACCGGATTTTGAACGGTATTATTAGACATTTTATAGTGATCAATCTAGATCTATGTATATTGAACTTAACAAGTTCATTAATGTGTGAAAGCACATGGAAATTTTGAAAGTCCTTGTTTCTGTTTTATTCAAATAGGTAAAGTGAATAGACATGGAAATTTGAAGGTCGATGCATTAATTTGAGAGTTGCTCACGAATATAAGCCAACTCTTTAAAATAATAATTTATTAATTTATCGATATAATAATAACTCGCTAAATTAATAAAATATCTCGATCCCAATATTATTAATTTATAGAGGTTTTACAGTAATTGTAAAGAGTGTGATCGTTTCAAATACATTAGTTTATTTTTCTAAGTGCGGTAATGTAAGTGTAGACTAAAAAGCTAATTGTTGCAATTTCGTAATACGAACTGTTATATATTCATGTTATTCCTTTTTTTTTTGGAACGGCAAAAATATTAAGAAAGGCAAAGCACCCATAGCAAGAAACTAAGGGCCGTCATAAGCTACAAATAAGGGAAAAAAGACATTACATCGTGAAAGCATACCAAACCTTCCAATCTATCTCCACCCCTTTACATCTATTAGAAAACCACAAGAAACTCCAAGCTTTGATTTCCTTGATCACTTTATGAGGCGAAGGAGGGATCCCTTTAAAGATAGCATTATTAAGCTCGTTCCAAATACACCAGCAGCCCGTAAAAAAGATCGTCTTGATAGCCTTTAGATCTCCACGAAGAGCACGAATTTTCCCCATGCTTGGACAAAATGTCTTCCATGGAGAAAAAAAACATCGGTTGGATTTTACACCACTGCCCCACCACCGCCCAAACGAAATCCGAAAACGGACACCCGGTGAAAAGATGCTCCACCGTCTCCTCCTCGGCGATACAAAGACTGCACAACTGACTCGGAATCGCAACTTTCCTACGGGAAAGGGCCACCTTTGTCGGTAGTCTTCCGAGTAACGCCCTCCACGCAAAAAAAATTACTTTCCCCGGCACCCACGGACAACGATCAAAAGACCAAGTTTGCATCGAAGAATTGCTATTTTGGACCAGAACTTTAAGCCCCTTTACCGTGAAAAATCCATCAGAAGACACCCCCCCCCCCCCCCCCAAACCACCTTCCATCTACCTCTGAGAATAAATTTTGTAAAGATATATTACAAGCCCTCCCTCCTTGACCGGGCGAAGAACTTGATCCCGAGCCAGTCAATGAATTTTTCGAGAAGATCCACCTCCCCCACCACCCCACAAGAAATTGAGTCTAACTTTTTCAAGAGCATCAAGCACCTTTTTCGGAGCGCGGTATAACGAAAAATAATAAGACGAAAGACTTTCCAACACGGATTTAACAAGAACCAACCTCCCGGCCATTGACATATTGCTAGCTTTCCAAATCGAAAGTCTTGAATGGAAGGTATCCACCACCTTACTCCAATGCTTTGACAAATTCATGTTAGCACCAACCACCAAACCGAGATACTCGAAAGGAAAGTCGCAGACCTTACAACCCATAAATTCTGCCCATAACAATATGTCATCCTCACACACATTAACACCATGTAGCCCACATTTGCCCAAATTGACGTGGAGACCGGAAACTAAGAAGAAACACCACATCAAACGCCTCATGTTATAGAAGTTAGCTTCCGACCACTCTCCCACAACCATGGCATCGTCCGCAAACAAAAGATGCGAAATAATCGGGCCACCGTTAGGAGTAGAAATACCGTGAAAAATACACAAATTCCCCGCCTTAGCCATCATCCAATGGAAGGCCTCCATGACAACTATAAATAAATACGGAGAGAGCGGATCTCCTTGACGAACACCTTTATAATAATTAAACTCCCCGGTAGGGGATCCATTAACGAGAACCGAAGCCCTAGACCCCGCGAGAATCCCACGAACCCATAACCTCCAACGACTTGGGAAATTCATTTGCTCCAAGATGAAGCGTCAAGCGTTATTTTTTAAAATTGATTTTAATAAGGCCTATGATTTATAATAATTAAACTCCCCGGTAGGGGATCCATTAACGAGAACCGAAGCCCTAGACCCCGCGAGAATCCCACGAACCCATAACCTCCAACGACTTGGGAAATTCATTTGCTCCAATATAGAATCCAAAAAACCCCAATCCAAGGAATCATAGGCCTTATTAAAATCAATTTTAAAAAATAACGCTTGACGCTTCATCTTCTTTAACCAAGCTAAGATTTCATTAATGATTAAAGGCCCATCAACAATATTCCGCTTAGCCACGAACGCCATTTGAGTATCCGAAATAATTGAGTCCATAACCACTTTCATTCTGTTAGCAAGGACCTTGGAAACCACTTTGGATACACAACCCAAAAGACTAATAGGGTGAAAATCCCCTAAACCTTGCGGGTCTGGAATCTTAGGGATTAGACAAATAAAAGAAGATCCACACCCTTTGGAAAGGGAACCAACACGATGGAACCTCTCCAAGATATCGACGAAATCTTTTTGAAATAAATCCCAATGATGTTTTAAAAATTGGAAGTTAAAACCGTCCGGCCCCGGGGTTTTATCGCCCCCACACATCCAAACCGCTTGCTTGATTTCATCCAAGGAAAAGGGACTAACAAGGGAGTCAGCCTCAAGATTAGATAATTGCTTAATACCCCCACAAACCATACTCGGCCTCCTGAAATTATCCTTGACAAACTTACTTTTAAAGAAAGAAAAAACCTCATTCTTGACCTCCTGAGGGTTCGACACCCAACTCCCATTGATCTTCAACCCATTTAATCTCCCCATCGCACACTTCGAGCGAAGCATTCCGTGAAAAAAAAACTCGTGTTTTCGTCACCACTCACTACCCACCTGATTCGAGCTTTTTGAACGAGATCACTTCGGTCCCTTTTCTCCATTTCTAATAAGGATTTTTTAGCAAGAGACCACTGCTCCAATTCGGAATCGGACAGAAGCCTAGATTCACAAATTGCATCCCACTTGTAACAGAACTCCAACAAATTTTGTTTCTCCATAGACTCTTTAAATTTCTCCTCCTTGTTCCATCTTTTAATGAAATTCTTAATGCTACGTAATTTAGCCAAGAAAACCGATTCCGAATTCCCGCATAACACGACATCCGCCAGGGCACTATGCATTGCATCCTCCAAACCTTGTTTGGATAACCACGAGGAATAAAAACGAAAAGGGCAAGGCCCATAATCCAACTCCGACGTAGAGAACACCAAAGGATTATGATCCGACCACATTCGAGGGAGAGCAATGAGGGGCGCATTAGGCCAACGATGTAAAAAATCTCCACAAACAAGAAATCTATCAATTTTCCTAAAACTCTTGCCGTTACCGAACGAATACATGAAATTTGATCCTCCCATCCGATATTCAAACAAACTTGTACTCGCAATGAAATCATTAAAGGCCGCTGCACCCCCGGGGTTAAACTCGGAATACAAGCGATCCCCCGGGATACGGACCTCGTTAAAATCACCTAAAACCACCCACAACCCGGCTCGAGAGGTCATCAGGGACGAGATTTCGTTCCACAACACACGTTTATCCCTAAGGGGCTGAGGGGCGTAAACGTTGATGAGATTAAACTCAACTTGCAAACCCAAACCCACCAAGACACCAGAAACAAAAATAAAATTAGGATTAAGAGAGGAATATCGAACCGAGAAAATCGAAGGGTTCCACATAGTTAAAAGTCCCCCAGAACTTCCACACGCCGGAACCGCCTCCCACGCATAGTTGCGATCCCCCCATAAACGAACTAACGGAGTGTAAATATAATACGTAGGTGGTGTATTGGATAGAAACATGTTTCATAATATTTAGGATTGGAGCGTTTGACTGTTAATTATTTTTTCTTCAGTATTTTTCTCCCTTTTCTTTTAGGTTTTCTTGGTTTTAAATTCATACCGTTACGTTTGTAGGAAAACCGTTCGCAAAATAAAATAAAATGAATACTTTTTATTTTAAGGTACAATTACAACAAACAAAATAAATCTAATCTATTACAATACAATAAAAGAAATTCTACTCCTATCAACAATTACAAGGAGATGATATAATGTTACAAAGAAATAAACTGCAGTACAAGAAACCAATAAAAGATTACAAGGAAATGAAATGAAATAAAAGTTACAATACAAATGAAATAAATACGGAATTTGACAAAAACTTTAAAGTAAATAACAAGGGTTTGAATAAAAAAAATACAGAAAGTTTTAGGAAAAAAGGTTTTGAGAAAATCTTTTAGTTTGAGAATAAGAGTAAGATTCCAAAGAATCTTGGCGAAGGCTTCGTATCAAAACCCGGGTCCCTTAAAACAAATTCTGGGTCTACCGAAGAACCGTTTTGTTTCCCAGGGTACAATCGCCTAAACCGTATTGTACGGCTGGGATAACTCTAAGCTTGAAGTTTACCTTCGAGTTTTTGTGAAGATCCTGACGAACAGGATGAAGATTGGAAGAAAGTTTTGAGAAGAGGAGAGAGTTTAGAGAGAAGAAGAATTCTTGTGAATTTTAGTGTGTTTTGCCTCAACTAATGAGGCTATATTTATAGTGGTGGGAGTGACTTGTTGAGCACACAAAAATAATTCGTAGTCAAACTTTAATTAGCTCAAAAACGCGTTTACACAGCTGTCATTCCGGAAGTACTCCGCGTAACAACTGTTTTCTGGAAGAACTGATCTTCCGGTCCGTTCCAACTTCAACGGGAAGAATTTCCGGTTCAACATCCGCTTGAACTTCAACCGGAACTACTGTTCAGGTTGAACTCGGTTCCGTCTGGACCACACAGGTCCGCTTGACCCACTTTCCGGTTGAACTGGTTCCGCCCGAACCTGTTCTTCCGGTTAGGCCAACCTCTCCACTTGAACTTCTCCGCCTGGTCTCCAACCGGACCAACTTCCGGTTGAACTTAAAAACAATAAGGTGGCTCTCAAGCGGCTCGCGACGATGCGAGCGTGCAAAGTGCAAGTGAAAGTGCGCCATCAAAGCGCCTCATACGCCCACGCCACGCGCGTGTGCGAGTTAGGGGTCCGCGCCCCTCAGGGTCCAAGTGATGTGTCCTACTAAGGAAAACAATAGTTGGTAAGGTTCCCACCTTATATAGCACTTTTGGTTTCATCCCCCAACCAATGTGGGATGAGTGCACATGCCATACTTGGTATTTTCTCTCTTATTGTCGCAGCTTTCACTGCTACGAGACCTCAACTTTGATCTTCGATATCTCATTCATACGAGCTCCGTTTTGGACGTGGTTTGCTGCGTTAGAAAGCCCTCACAACGTACTACACAAACCCATAAAATACAGAGGCAACAACCTATGTTATCTGTATTTTATTTTAGTCCAAAGTTGGTGAAAAAATTATTTTCACACTTAGTGAAAAAACTCATTTTCCACTAGTTTTTCTCCCAAAATTCCAACAACGTTTACGTATAGGTTTTTTGGTTTTCATTTAACTTCATTGTTTGGTTTTTTTATATTTACGCTTTTTACGTTACACTCTATTAATACAACTTTTTTATTTACCCGTTTTATTCTCCACATAACACGCAAACAACAAAATCTAGTTTCAAATATAATAATACATCATTAAACTCAATATCTTATTTCACTCTAAACATAATATTAAGAAAATAACACAGTAAATAATAAAACAACTCAATAGAGCTCAAATGTTCTATGTAGTAGGGTGTTGGGTGACACCGGTGACCACCTCTACCAAAGTCTTGAAATTTTGATCCGAACTCCCGTTTGGTCCAACAGCCTTATGAGCAACATCTTTCAATGCTTCAAGTCTCTTGTTCCGGCTTTTCGACACCGAGAAAACTTGTTCGAAAGCGCAACGAGTTGCGCGTTTCGTGAAGTTCCCGCCTTCGATTCTCGACCCGATTCCCCAAACTCGCTCAACCATCCAAGAATTTATATGTTGATCCCCCAAAATCGGCCTACATATCATCGGGACACCGGATCCGATACTTTCGGACACCGAATTCCACCCACCGTGTGTTACAAACACCCCTATCGCAACATGATTCAATACTTGAACTTGTGGCGCCCATGGTACAACTTTTCCCGTCCCATTAGCGGTTATTCGTTCCAAGAAACCGTTAGGGAAATGTTTAGTGGAATCTTTGTTTATCGACCAAAGAAACGGGGTTTTGGTCTCTTCGAGTGCGTTAGCCAACTCGACTAGCTCGTGTGGTGGAAGCGTGAAAACGGACCCGAAACAAATGTAGGCGACCGAGCTTGGCTTTTGATGGTCTAACCATGAAATGCAAGAGTATTCATCAACAACTTTTTGTGGTGTTTTTTCTTTTGATATGAGATTTGAGGGACCAATGTTGAGGAAATTGTGTAACTTTGAAGACAGGCTTTTGGTTAGATCAGGGTCTAGTTCTTGGAAAGAGTTGATGGGAACAGCAGTTGCTCTAGCTAGGTTTCTTGCCATTTTCTGTAGCGTGACCGCGAATGGTGATTCGAGGTTTCCCAACACGATTCCACTTGGTAAGTGACCTAGTCGAACTCCCTTGAGTCCCGGGATAAAATCGACTATTTCTTCGTTGGGTTCTCCAGATCCTGGGAACACAAAATGTCGTTACAAAAGTTATATGATTCTGTTTGGGTGGTGTAAACCCTACACCATCCAAAAAACATAAAATTGTCAGTTTGAAAGGTTAAACTTTAAAAAAATCAAATAGTCTTTATGGTTGTATTCAAACGATCATTTACAGGTTGTGCTGTGATCAGATTCAGATATATGATGTGACTATATGACTAAATAAAAGCGTGCACACACACACAATGAGATCGGTATATATACCTATGAGTTGAGCGCTTTTTTGCCTAATGAGATCCGTATAAAAGTGCGCGGACAAAGAACAAGCTCCGGCACTCCAATACGCCACCCACGGAATCTTCATTTCCTCCGCCATATCAGCCGCAAACCAAAAGAACGCATGCACCACGAGACAACTAACCTTCATCCCGATATCCTTCTCCGCCACTCGAACACCCTTCCTCGACTCCTCCTCCGCCACCGCAAGATAAAAGTTCATATCCTCTTGAGGTTTCCCCTCAAAAACATGATCCTTCGGTACCCCGTCAGACACATCATATGGCAGTATGTTGTCCCAACCGGGTTCAGCAAACAGAACCCGGTTGGATTTTGCAAAGTTAAAGAACGAGAAAACCACCGTAGGCGCAGCCGACGCTAGTCTACGGGCAAGCTTTAGTTGGCTAGAAGGGTGTGAGGCAAAAGGGAATGCAAAAACTGCAACATGTTTTTCCCATTTTCTGGTGATCTCCATTTTTTGCTGTTTTGATTGGGTGATCAATTGATTTAAGAAGGTGAAAGTATGGAGGTTTGTGAATCAACGTACTTCGGTTGTTGGCCACAAACATTTGAGTTGTTACATTTATTAGCTAAAATAGAACGTTAAATGGCACCGTAAAATATAAGTTTCACATATCAATATCTAACGTAGCTATTTCAGTTATAGGTAGGAGTTTTGCGTTTTAAAGAAAATATCAGAGTTTAAAATCCTGACACGAGGTAATCTGTAATAATTATAATTTAGAAGTACGAGTAAAATAACTTTCACATTTCACATAGAAATAAAAAATCTTACGTTACTTTAAAAGTTAATTTTTGATAAGAATATTTATAGGAATGTCTAATTAAATACTCGCGTCTAGATTGTTTAGATTTTAGAAATAGTCTTTGTTTGTTCCTTCTTTTATGGTTTACGTTAGTATTTCCGTTGAGAGTCTAGATTGTGTGTTTACATTTCTTAAAGATTTTAAATATTATAAGTTATTAGTTAAAACCAAGAGTAAACTTAAATGAAAATTTAATAATAAAACGTTTACTTTGAGACTTAATCTAGATATTCGCCATATGTATAAGATTTTCAAATATCTCCTCATGTATGTGATTAAAAAAAATACACTGTTATGTATAAAAAAAAAACGATCTGTAGTTATGTATGCATGCGCGAATAAGTTTATGCATTTGGGATAAAATCGTTACATAATGTTCTATGAAGACATAAAATGTATATAAGATTTAAATTGAGTTATTTAAAAAGTCACATTTTTTTAAAGGATAACAAGTATTTTAGACTATTAATTTTGTTATTAATGGATAACTAGAGATCGACCGCGCGCTGCCGCGGTTATCCGGATATATTAGAGTTCAATCAAATGGAGTGATCCTGGTTTTAAACTGAATATTTGTGAACTGATTCGAAGCGATGCGTTTAAGTAAATATACATAGCCTTAATTTTTGCTATTGTATCTAATGTGTAGGAAGTTTAGTATTTGTATTCAAGTTAGGAGAATTAATCTTTTAAAGAGATTTTATTAAAACTAAATAAAACAACAATTAATAAATAAAGGAAAATAAAATTTTGTTGTTAAAGTTCTAAATTTGTAAGAATGCGACAATTTATTAATTTCTAATAGATTTATTGCTAGGTTAATGTGTGATGCTTATTTATTTATATGTTTGAATATAAATTGTGAAAGTATTGCAGGCGTATGAAGAGGTTGGTAAACCGGATAGCTAGATTTTAAAATTTTACTGGAAAAAGTTGATGAAGTGAACACAATTTAATAAGAAAAAACCTAGACTTTGACTTGTAACTCAATGGAGGGGTTATCCAATAAGCCTTATCTTTTATACCGGTAATTTTCATATCAGTGAAGTTAAAACAAAAAAATAGGCAAGCAGCATTTGGTTCACAAATTAATACAAATAGGTTGTGCATAGCAGAATTTGCTATAACTTTGCACATAACAACCCAAAGTATAAAATTTACCTAAAAGCTACATATGCTGACCAAAAAAGTCAGCACAGTGAAATAAACCATCAGATGGATTTGCAAGGCTAGGGAGCCAACAATGTCTAACAGGAATAGCTAAGGCATAGTTCCACATACATAAAATAATCAAGCATAGCAGCAGCCTCAAAACCAGATAAAAAATTATGTGCAAACCATACCCCATATCATACAAGTACCAACTTGGAACCTGATAATTCCAAACCCATCCATGCTGGTCTGAGTAGGATGCAAGTACAGCAGTAGCCAGTCAATACAAATTCTCAACACATATTGGTAAATTCTTGCAATACATGCATTAAAATAAGAAATTTTAAACTCTAATGGAAGTGCCTTCCACTAAAGAATGACTAAACATTATGAAAGGCATTTTGGCTTCATTAGATTACACACGAGTCTGACCCCGAACGTTGGTGAACTGTTTAAGTAACACTCTAAACAAACAAACATGATTCATTTATGTAATTATATATGTGCTTAATAGAAATCTTAAGATTTTATGTCTAGCTACGTATTTACTACAACCAAACGATTATGTAAATTACATAAGTTCGGTTTTATCATTTGTGGACTTAGAAACAACGATTCTATATCCACACCCCAAATATCTAATTTAACATCCCCTTACAGGGTCATAACACGCCTCCAGCCAAGCCATATGCCCCATATTGAACTTTTTTTTTATTTTTTTTAGTTCTCTATTACTCTTATTATTAATACAAGAAATTTAACCGCGCTTTGCCGCGGAAAATTCTATACTTCATCAAAGATTTGCTTGATTACCGCGCGTTGCCGTGAAGAATTCTATACATAATCAAAGGCTTGATTTCCTGTCTGTACGCATGTTGTTCATTGATTAACGTTTTTTCTATGTTTCAAATTCTTTCACGTATGTTAGATATATTTACGTGCTTGTAAGCAATTTTGTATGTGTCAACCAAATAGTCTTTTTCTCAAGATATTACATGTAAAAAGATGATGGTAACATGAGCCGTTTGTATATAAAGGGTATAAAATGAACGAAATGGTCAAATATAAAAAGTCTAGAATAGTTCAGATACTAATTTTTAGAGAAGTCCAGGAGTTTTTAAAATAAATTGAGAACTCATATAAGTAGATCATTTCAGTTTCCCTCGCCTATACCGGCGTTGATAAACCGATGATACTTTTAAGCATTAAATTAAGAGAGAGAGTGGTATATAAATTGATGAAGAAGGAGAGAGATGAAGAAAAGGTTTACAGGTGAGAGTGGAGAAAGAAATGGTTTTAAGATTTAGTAAAGAGAAATACATATAAATGGAGATAGTAGAGAAACGTGGTTATGTGTACTTTCAATGAATGTGTTTGACAGAGTAGGATCGAGCAGCGAGCAAATTCAGATCTCGAAAAAAAAAATTTGTAATTTCATAGATTCGAACCCGGGTTTAAAGGAAAAAATTGAGATGCTCTTACCGGCTGCACTGAAGCAGCGTAGTTGAAACACCACGGACATATATGTATATATATAAATTTGGAATTTTTGAAAAAAAAATTTGGGCACGGAACCATAAGCATGTTTGTCTTTGTATATATATACAATGTCAATTTTTTATTTTTATTTTTTACAATTTTCTTACCCATGATATTACTAGGTCAAATGTCTTTTTATGGTTGAGATCAAATTAGATGAGAAAAAATTGATGGATAGACGTTTTAGTCTTGCCCGCATTGTTGACTTTTTATCAATTTATCCCTCTGGTCTTGCTTCTTTCTTCTGCTTCTTCTGTTGATTTTCCAGTTTTGGTTGATTCTCTAGTATCTAGTCTTGCAGCTCTTCTTTTTTCCATTTTAACTTCGCGGATTTTCCGATGTATAACCTTCGACCTATGTGGAAAGAGCTACTCTAAAGCCTATTATGTTACTTTTTAGCCGATTTCAGTTTCAAAGACCACTTTTCTCAGACCAAGACCGTAGGAATCAAAACCCCACTCTTAGCGCACAAGCACTAAGCAAGTAAACTACATTTTTTCTTCTCTTTCATCCCTTTTTTTTTCTTTAATTAAAAAGAACCAACAAGTCGCTCCTCTAGTTGAAGTACCCATGTTAGCGAAAGGACACATCGACAGGCTGATAGAGTTCTTTCCCAAAGAAGCATTTAACCATTCTCCGGTCTATGTCATATTAACCGATTCACCGACATTAGCCTCCGAAGACATGATACTCACTTTTTTTTTATATTATCATAACTTTATATACGATTTTTCTTTTATAAATTATAACATAAAAACGATCATTTTTATTGATTTAAGAAGATGACAAATGTATGGAGGTTTGTAGATCAACGTACTTCGGTTGTTGGTCACCTATAGGCCACAAACGTTTGAGTTGTTACATTTATTAGATAGCACGTTATAAAGAGGTGATAATACTAGTTTTTGGAATGACACTTAGGTTGAGGATGTCTCGTTTGCCTGTCAATTCCCAAGACTTTTTACGCTTGAAAACAATAAAAGTTATCGGGTGTTAGATCAGAGAGTTGGTGACGGTTGGTGTTGGGAACGGAGACGAAACATTAGAGGTGGGATTGTGGATCTTCAATTACAAAGACTTGTGATGCTTCTTAATTCGTTAAGTTGGGGGAACGAGTTGGATTCTTAAAAATGAGATTTTGAAGGTCAAGACAATTTTGTGGTAAAATGGGTTAGGAAGGCAATTGAAATGAACACTCTTCCAAACGTTGATTGGAAGACCTAGTGGAATGTTGTTGTCCCGAAAAAGTTAACATTTTTATGTGACGGGTTTTCTTGGATCGTCTTCCTACTCGGTGCAATTTATGTAGTATGGGAGTGGAGATTCGGAATATCATGTGCCATTTTCGTGATTCGAAGATTGAGACGGGTAACCATTTGTTCGATAGGTACATGGCTCTCATTACCTAGGCCGGTTTTGTTTCATCCCCGTGACGTTTATGATTGGTTTGACGAGTGTAGGCTTTCGAGGAAACGTAAAACGTTAATGGAAGGAATTATGTTTTTCGCTTGGTGGGTTATTTGGAAGAAACGCAATGAGATTGTTCTTAAGAAAGATGACTTGAAGGTTCTTTTCACGTTTGATTTGATCGTTAATTTTTCGTACCATTGGTTCACTTTTAGAGATAAGAAAATTTAAATTTTTTAGTTAATTGGTTACAAAACCCGCTCTTATTTGTGTAATTATCGTTGCTTTGTGGTTAGTTATGTTTTTCTAACCGCCACGTGTTTATAATATATCCTTTTCATTAAAAAGAAAATCTTTGAAGTTTCCTCATACCTACGCACCATATATCAGTATTAAACTCTAGTTTCTTTATTCATATCTTCAAACATAATATTAAGAAAATAAATATAAATATACGTAATATAGTAATTCGATCAATAGAATTCAAAAAACGTTCGATATAGCTTTGGCACCGGTGACCACATCTACCAAAGTCTTGAAATTCTGATCAGAACTCCCGTTTGGTGTAACAGCCTTGTGAGCAAGATCTTTCAATGCTTCAATTCTCTCGTTCCGGATTTTCGACAACGAGAAAACTTGTTCGAAAGCGCAACGAGTTGCGTGTTTTGTGAAATTCCCACCTTCGATTCTCGACCCGATTCCCCATACTCGCTCAACCATCCAAGAATTTATATGTTGATCGCCTATAAACGGCCTACATATCATCGGGACACCAGCCCCAACACTCTCCAACACCGAGTTCCATCCACCATGTGTTACAAACACCCCTACCGCAACATGATTCAAGACTTGATCTTGTGGGGCCCACGGGACAACTTTCCCGGTCCCACTAACGGTTATTCGCTCCAAGAAACCGTTAGGGAAATGCTTGTTGGACTTTTGGTTTATCGACCAAAGAAACGGGGTTTTGGACTCTTCCAGGGCTTCAGCCAGCTCGACTAGCTCGTGAGGCGGGGGCGTGAAAACCGTCCCGAAACAGATATAGGCGACCGCGCTTGGTTTTTGATTATCCAACCATGAAATGCAAGAAAACTCATCATCAAGTTTTATTGGTGTTTTTGTTTTTTCTTTGGAGATGAGATGGAAAGGGCCAATGTTGAGGAAGTTGTTCAACTTTGAAGAGAGGTTTTTGGTTACATGAGGGTCTAGTTCTTGGAAAGAGTTTATGGGAACCGCGGTTGCTCGAGATAGGGTCGTTCCCATTTTATGTAGCATGATTGAAAATGGCGATTTGAGGTTTCCGAGGACGACCCCACTTGGTAAGTCACTTGGTCGAACCGGTTCAAGTCCAGGGATCAAGTCAGCAATTTCTTCGTCAGATCCCGCAGAACCTCCTGTGAACACCAATGTGAGTACAACAAATATGTATGATTTTTCTATGGGCAAACAAGTGAAATATCTAACATACCATCCACAAGGGGAGCACATTTTTCTCTGATAAGATCAGTATACAAATGTGCAGACAATGAGCAAGCTCCGGCGGTCCAAAACGCGACCCAAGGAATGTTCGTTTCCTCCGCCATGTCGGCGGCAAATGAGAAAAACGCATCCACCACTAGACAACTAACCTTTAACCCGGTATCCATCTCCGCCACCCGAACACCCTTCCTCAACTCCTCCTCCGCCACCGCGAGAAACAAGTTAACATCCTCTTGCGGCTTTCCCACAAAAACATAATCGTCCGGTATACCATCGGACACATCATACCGCAATATGTTGTTGCAACTGAGGTTCGCGAACAAAAGGTTGTTAGACTTTTCGATGTTGAAGAAGGAGAAAACCGCGGTGGGAGCTGTGGCGGCTAGTCGACGAGTGAGGTTTAATAGGAGAGCGGGGTGCGACGAGTAAGGGAATGTAAAGACTGCAATATGTTTGTCCATTTGGGTGTGGTAAGAAAATTGTTAATATTCAAGTGATTGGTTATGTTTATGGGTGTGTGAGTTTAAATGGTGACCATGTGATTAAAAGAATGGGGGTTAGCTCATGTGTTGAATGGAGGTTGATCTAACCATCAAACTTTGGTGGTTAGGGGCACCATGATTGAGAATAAATATCAACGTGACTTTGAAAACGATTTTGGATATTAATATTTGTACGAATATCTAATTGACTATTTACAGTTATTTTATATATATATTTTCATGCTAATATTGTATAAAATTTGTACGAATATTGTATAAACTTAGGTGGGGTAAATGATAATGTGGTATAACAAGAGTAATGTGGTATAACAGCAGTTTGGTTAATAATTTGAGGGCTATTTAGCCAATGGTGTCTAGTGTTTACCCCACCTAAGTGATGCATGTTTAATCCAACAAGGTGAGTAAAAGGCGGGATTTAGTGGTGTGTTCGCCGTTCAAAAAAATTTTGAGGGCCATAACTCAAACCTAAGGGTAACAATGGGTTTAAAGTAACACTTCACCTTTTTTCTAATGTTGGTTTATTTCTTCAGAAGACAAAAACTAAAGCTCTCAGAGCTCCTATAATCCGCAATCTAGACATATATAGATGCGAGTAAACGATTGTGTAAACCTGAGCTAACCAGGAATCTCGTCTTGCAGCCAACTCGACATAAGAATTAAGCGAAAGGAGAACACAAAAAGTTGAAGAATAAGGGGCAAAGATTACCACAACAGAAGACAGAGAATTGAACTACAGTTGCAGCCTTTAATTGCATAAATGATGCCCTGTTTTTGTCAAGTTTTGAATAAAAATGCCATCAGCAAAGTGTTGGAACTTGGAAACCATTTTGGATTACAATAACATGAGCTGATTCGATACGAGCATGACCTGCAAACATGAACATACATATAATCTCAAACCCCTAAGCAAGTTATATGGGTTCCAAAAGATCTGGATGTTCTATATATAGTTGAACAGAGAATGGGTCAGCCTTCATGGACTTGATTGGTGTTATCATAGGAGGTTGTTGCCACTGCAGTGCCTGTGTTCGAATCCACCTATCTCCATTATCGCTCGGCAGCAAGCGAAAGTAAGCTGCTATCTCCCACTTCCAATCTGCAATATATACAAGTTTATCAAGTTTGGAAATTTCAAACATTAAGAACATGAGTTTTCACGTGTTGACACGAACACAAGCTGTATAACCTGAAAGTTGATTCATTTTACCTTTTCACATACAAATACTCTAAAAATACAAATTTACAACAAGAAATGCGAATGTGTATAAAAATAATTACGCTAAAACTACAAGACCATATGTTGATTATTCTTCTGTATTTAAAATTTTGGCATCAAATATGCTATGTTGTCAAAAGCACACTTCTGTATTTTAAAATTTTGGCATCAAATATGCTATGTTGTCAAAAGCACACAATGCACTCACCTAGGTGCCTAGGCGCAATCCAACGCAGCCTCGTTGCTTCACCTAAAAAGCGCCACTTTCAGGCGCTCGAGCGCCTTTCAGGCGAAGTTTCAGTCAAATTCCAGCCATAAACCATTTAAACAGATCTGAAACAATTAAACTAGCCTAAACAAGCATGGAATTAACTTAAAACCATCTAAATTAGCCCAATACAAGCCTAGAACATCTAAAAAACCTCTAAAAACGCCAAAACGGTAACTTCATATTCATACTATGTGCCTCACTTAAAAACCAACTCCCTTTTTAAGCGCCTTGATTGCATCTTGAGTCTTTGAGAACATAGTGAATAAGCTTAAGTTACGACATAAAACACATATCCATAAAAAATAAAACAAAGTTAAAATGGGTCAACTTGCAAACATGCCAAGACATTGCCAAGTGAACACGGACCTAATCAGTTTAGCTAAATGTTTCCGCACGTTCCACCCTAAATTGACCCGAACTTGTTTAGACCAAACCCATAAACTATTAATCTTCACATTAGTTTGATATCATGTCGAAAATTCACAACACCTTGTGCATTTACCTTGAGATGAAGCCTTCGTAAGAGGTTCCGATTGAGAAAGCTTGATCAAGAATGCTCTCATGGAGGATTCCAGAGCTCCATCTTCCATAATCTCCCCGTGAGACCGGGTCACATTGATCTTGAACATGAATTTCTCAATTGGAACGTTAGCATCATTGAAGAATATCACTGCAACTCTCTCAACCATCCCCTAACAAACACCCCTTTTCAATAAAACCCTAAATTGGAACAAACAATTGGAAGCTGAAAACGGATAACAGAATCACCTGCTGGAAGTAAGAAACCAGTTCACTAAGAGAATCATGAATGTAACTATGAAGCTTTGGGTGTCGAGCACTATGAACCACTAAATTCATGTACCGCCGTCTTTCATACGCACCTAATTCAGTTATTCAGTTACAAAATCCATATTCAGGCGTCAATAACACAAAACCCTAATTTAACGGCTGAGAGAAATTGAAACTGAAATTGCGAACCGATTGGGTAGATTCCTTTGAGGAAGACGATTGATGTTATGGCAACTTTGAGAAATTCAACCAGGAAGAGTGACGCCTCCGCTTGAATCAAGAACAGAGATGATGATGATTGAGTGTAGAATCGAATTGAAATGAAGTTTCAGGAGATTTATGGCGGGAGAGTGAGAGAGAGACTTACTTTCAGGAGATTGATTTTGCTTGCGAACCATTAGAACAAAGAGAAGTTGGAGTTTCGATCCTTGAAACGATTCTCTGAAAATCTGCTAACAAAAACGATTCCTGATTATCTCAGGAAAAATGGGTTTTTTTTTCTAAAAAAACCGGACCGGGTTGTAAACCGGTTTAAAAGTCGGTTTGAATCGAAACGAATTAAGTGGAGCATTGTTTATGTTAATATAAAGCGTAAATTACACAAAGTTTCTTTATGTTTTATTCAAATATCACATTAGGTTTTTTAACTAAATTAACTACGTCAGACATCTTTTACGTTTCATAGTAGTTTCAGAGAAGGTCCTTTGTCACTAACAAGGTTAAACCTATCCATTAAGTTAGGGGTATATCCGTTATTTCAAAATATTTTTCAATAAAAACGTTAAATAAAAAATATCCTATTAAAACCCATTTCAGATTAGAACTCCAATTCGAATCTTCTTTTTCCATCTTCTTCCTTCTTCGCTTACTCAGCTTGACCTAGAAAATAACAATTATAAAACCTTTGTCACTAATTGCTAAACACTGTTTCGATTACGATGCCCACAGTTCGTTTCCCTACAATAGCATTTTGAAATTAAAATAATTGCATTTTGAAATTAAAATTAAAGAAGACATGCACCTAACCTCTAAATCGAAAATTATAACAATTAGCACTTTAGCAGGTCAACATTAAATTTTTAGGATTTCAAACATACTCTATTTGACCTGAAAAATATATGCAGTGCATTCTATCTATCTGCATAAATGTGATCAGGTTCAAATGAAGAGATTATAAATTACATCGAGAGACGACAAATTGTTAAAGGTGAGGATAGGTGGTGTGTTTCTCATGCAAATGATAAGAGATCAGAGATGTAACAGATGTACTAATTACATCGGATAGAGCTCCTGTGTGTGAAGATAAGAGATGTAACAAGGTAGAGGATAAACTTGATCGGAGGTTAAAGCTTTCATTACGGTTGGAAAGGTGCTTTCAGTTTGAAGTCGATGAGTTTATCAGGAAGATCACAACGGCATTTAACCATGATCGGTTGTTTGAATTTCAAGAAAATGATGAACTTTAACGCTTGGACGAACGAATAGATGCCAATGAATGAAGAAAAAATTCGATTGGAGCCCTATCAGAAGGATGAAGACGGAAAAAGAAGATTCAAATAGGAGCCCTAATCTGAAACAGGCGTCGATTGGTTTTGGGTTTTAATGGGATATTTTTTATTGAAAAATATTTTGAAACGACGGAAATACTCCTGACTTAACAGATAATTTTAACCCCATTAGTGATAAATGACCTTCTCTAAAACTAGTATGAAACATAAAGGATGTCTCGCGTAACAATTTTAGTTAGATGACCTAATCCGAAATTTAGGTAAAACATAAAGGTTCTTTTGTGTAATTTACTCTAATATAAACGTAAATAACTCAAGACAATACCACGAAGGCTTGCCCGAGTGGTCATCAGGCGATGAGGGATACTTATCAATGTGCTCGATTCCTGAGCCCTTCAGGTTTTATCATCAGGTCGTTCGCGAATGTGGGTTTTTATTTTCTAGAATGGGCTCAGGCTACCCTAACACTATTTGCATCTGGGTATGTTGAGTCTTAACTGGTTCGTGGGTGGCCGGGTGGGGGAGCCTTTTGCCATTGGGTTCCCTGTGTAGTCAGGGTGTTTGTTCGGTGGTCGTTTATAAGTTTTTTTAACTCAAAACAAAGCATAAGTTAGAAATAATAATAATAATAAATAAAAAAAAAATATTTTCCTATAATAATGTCATAAATATCTAAGTATAAAATGATAACTTTTTAACATGATACAAACTTCAAATGACTAGAGTCACTATTTTATATGGCATGTAAAAAACTAATTATTAAATATACTTAAAAAAACGAATGAATGAATGTAAACAAGCGAACATGTACGAATGTAAACTTACAAACATAAACAAACATTGTATTAAACGTTCACGAACACAAATAAATAAATGTGACATATGTTCATGTGCATTCATTTAACTAAACAAACAAAATTTCATGTTCAAGTTCGTTCATCTACTAAACAACCTAAAGTAAACGAACTTCTTGCCAGACGGTTAAACGTTCGGTTCATATGCAGCCCAATGCATCACATGTCGTAAACTCGGACTCCGACTTGGCAAAAGCCTTGTGTGAAACAAAACGATATAAACAACAACAAAGAATAGACTATTAAGAATGTCTCCAACGCAAAGCCTCATTCTTTCCACAAACGCGTCTAGTCAGCATGTCACATCAGTTTTTTTACTCATCTTTCTAAATCTTTTCCACAAACAAATTTTAGCCCAGCGCTGCACTTCCTACAAACACACTTTTATTTCCACATCATTATTTCTTTTATATTTTTAATTATTATGAAATACTTAATTTGGGTTAGGTTCAAATGAGAACTTTTTATTTGGAGAACTTTTAAGAACCAAATATCAACCACTAATTTCAGATGAGGACCATTATAATTCATTAGGGGTTTTCCATATATATAAGCTAGTGGCTTAGAATGGTTCTTAAAAGTTCTCAAAACCAACTAGTTCTCAAATAATCATCTTCCTACTTAATTATAATTAAATAATTAAAGAGTTAAATAAAAAATAATTAAATAAATATTAAAAAATTTAAAAAATATGAAATTTATAAAATAAGTATTTAGAAATTAAATATTACAAAACTAGTCGTCTATGTCTTTTAACGGCTCCAGTTCATCAACCATATCAAGTATATTGGACATACTTAAACAACTCCACAATCTTACGATGTCAACACCTCCACGAGATGCGCTGAAATACTATGGAGCAAGGCTGGAATGCTTTAATCATTTACGTCCTAGAATACCTCAACCGGCTTTTCAACCTCCACCGTTGTTGAACAACCTCTTATACTGGCTTCAGCTTCACATTTTGTTCCACCGCCACGTAGAGATTATGCAAAGTCATATTTTGATTTATTATAATGATTGAAGTTTTAGAAAGAAAACAAGATCCAAACATCACGTATGTGTTCTTATATGGATATTCTAATAGTATAAATACCCTCATCAACTGATAAGACTTCAGATTTTACTGTATGTAAGTTCAATTTTTTTTAGGGGGAATTGCATATTTCCCCCTATTTTCAACCCTAATTGCATATATACCCAAAGTAAAAAATAAATTGCATATATCCCCTTTTGTAATTAAATGACAATTATAACCTTCAACTGATTCCCAGTTATTAATTAGGTTTTTAGAAATCACGTTGCTTGGCCTCCTTCGTCTTCATCTTCGTCTCCTGAACCCGAATCCTCGGCAATCGACGCATTCAAGCAATTTCGTTCATGATTCAGTCGAAGGGTGTGGTTGCAGTCTTCTCCACTCCACGATTCTGCTCCTACGAGGTACAATTTTGCTGTTTACGTTTCTGCTCCTGACCAATCGATCTGAGTCTCTCCAGTTTGTAATCGATTTTCCCCCATCATGTTTCCGCTCTGAACCAATTAATCCGAGTCTCTTCATTCTGTAATCGATTTCTCTCTTTATGTTTCCGCTCTAATCGAATTCTATCTTTGCTTCTGTTGATTAAATTTTTTAAGTTTTAATACTTACAGTTATAACACAAGGGGGATGATGATTGATTGGGTGTTAATCCTAAACAAGTTTTGTTATGCCCGTTCTATTTGGTAGCATACATTGGTGTTCAATTGTCTAATATTAAGTTATGATAATTGATTGAGTGTTATTATTTTTTTTCACAGTTGATGGTGTTGATATTTGACCCATTTGCATCAGTTAAGCTATTCCATTCTTGGTATATATCAATTGTTGGTACTGGGAAAGTGGTATGTGGGTAGATCATAATCTGGATATTGGCCGGGCTATCAGGTTGGATTAAGCGATCAGGCAGATATATTGTGGCATCGTCTTTGGAAGTAAAAGATAGAAATAGAAAGAAAATTTGTAGGCAATCAATCACACTGTGATATTACAAGGAAAATTGGATGAAGGGTTTTGAGTCTTCAGATGTTTGATCTTTGGGGCCTTATAAGAGTCATGGGGTTTGGGGTTTTTTGCTTCTCTATATATGCATAGAAATTATATTTTGATAGTACATATTGAAGAGGGTGTATGCAAACTGGAAAATTGGGTCCCTGGTGCAAGTGGATGCTACAATATGCCAAGTTCACTTTTCCTCTTACAAAGAATGGGTGGTCGGTCGGATGGAGGTGTCTTAAGTGAGGAGATGTCTGGCACAACAGTTTGGTAATATACAAGCAAACAATAAAGGGGTGGTGCTAGGGGCTGGTATTGAGAAAAATCAAAGATAGGTTCGCAGCCGGTGATGTTGGAGGTTTAAGGCCTTAGGATTTTATTTAACAAGAACAGTAAAAAGATCGGGGTAAATATACAATTTATAATATTTGAATAAGTAAGGGTAGAATAGTAAATCTATAATTGAATATTATTAAATTAAATGAAAATGGGTATATTTGCAATATTTTTCAATAAGGAAGGGGAAATATGCAATAAAAATTATGAGTTGGGTAAATATGCAATTGATAGGTTTTGTAGGGGATATATGCAATTGCCCCTTTTTTTTAAGGAGTCATTCATTAAGAAAACCAAACATTAGCAAAAAAGCAAGTTTACAATAAAAGATAAAAAATAAAAAAATTAAATAAATAAAAGATACACCATAGTGTTACTTCATATGGATAGATTAGGCCGGGTTGGGTAAAAAAAAAAAAAATTATACAAAAAATACTAAAATAGAAAGCATGAATAAACTATAAACATCAAGTACTTGTATTGATCGGGTTTGCCACATCCTTTTCGTTCTTCCCGTATATCCTCTAAATTATCTACATATTAAATTTAGTACATAAACCACCTTTTAACTCCCGTCTTTAGTTTTCTTTATTATTATTTTACCTTTGTACCTAGTATAAGGCTATTCGTAATAGGGCTCCATGGCCACCTTTGTACCTAGTATAAGGCTATTCGTAATGGGGCTCTATGGGGGCGCCATGGAGCCCCATAACGCCCCTATAGCGCCCATCACCGCCCCCCGGGGCGCCATCTTAGAAAAAAAAGAGAAGAGCGCCATGTTAATAGCGCCGGTGAACGTTGGAGGTTTTTAAAATTTCGACCGTTGACAACGGTCAATTCCGTTTTTTTTTTTTAACCTAATTTAAACACTATAAATTAAACCTCTCCATCCAATTTTTATACACACTCTTCTACCCATCTCTCACTTTTTGTAAAATTCTCTCTACCTACCAGGGCCGGCTGGGAGGTGGCGCAGCATCAGCCACCGAGCCGGGCCCGAAAGGTTAAGGGGCACCAGAATCGTTTTTGAAGCCGTGGTTATATAGTGCGTTTTCTGAAGTATTATCTAAAAATTGATAGATTAGTTGGTCAAGAGTCTTCTTATTTAAAGAGGAGACACATGTTCAATTCTTGTAGCTAGAATATTTATTTTTTGTTCTTTTCTTTTATTTGTGGGTTGCTTTTAATAGTATTTTCTTTTGGATGATTATTGACTTAGGGGCCCAAATGTTTTCTTGTGCCGGACCCAAATTTTTTTTACCATTCTCAAGGACGGCCTTGCTACCTACAATCAAAATGTTTCCCCGTGGTGGACCTTCGTCAAACCCACGCTTCCAAGCCCCGCGACGAGCAAACGATCCCGAGCAACAACCGCGTGACGATGGTTTGTTCGCGTATGTTGCGAACATGCCGCCCCCGCCACAATCCTTCCCATCTTTCCCTTACCAAAACTTCGGCTTCAACTCGTACTCGCAACAAAACTACGCACCATTTCAAACGGGCCAAGGTTATCCACCGTTTCAAAATTTTCCATCTCCATCTCCTTCTCCTACCCCATCTTCCCGCCCGTCTTCACAAGAACCCATTCCGGTTTCCCCGGACGAACCCGAGGCGGTTCCGGAGACGCAAGAGGAGGGGGCGCCGGTTGGACCGAGAAAACGGCGATCGCACAAGAAAGAAGACGCCGGGGAACCGAGACAACGAAAAGTTGTTCAACATTGGACCGAGGCCGAGGAAATCGCACTAGCTCGAGCGTGGCTTGACACGTCGGAGGATCCTATTCACGGTAAATATTACTTCTTTAATTTTTTTTATAAATATGTTTTATTTATATTTTATAATACTTTTATTATTTTTTTTAGAGAGAACAAATCAATGCCGTTAAAGCTCGGAAAAAAGAAAAAGCGTTGGAGAGGCTCATGCAACCGCTACCCGACGAAGAACCCGCTCGTAGCCTCGCGTTGCAAATTCGAGCGGATATCATGAAAGAATATGGCCTTTAGATGTTTGTTTTTTTTAATTGTCATGTTTTTTTTTTAAGAATGTAGGTTTGTTTTTTTTAATTTCCATGTTTGTTTTTTTTTTAGAATGTTGTAAGTTTGTTTTTTTTTTTAAAAAATCTTCTAGTTTTATGTCTTGTTTTTTTTTTAATTTTAGTTTTTAATATGTTTAATACTAAATTATATAAAAATGATTAAATAAATAATTAGGTAATGATTGGTAGGGGGGTTATACATGGAGCCCACTACACCACTTTTGCCATGAAGCCCCTCATGCTGACGTGGACGCCACATGGCGCATAACGCCCACAAGGGGCTCCATCCACTACACTTAGCCTAACAGATTATTTGTGTTTAACGATAGTTCCAATATTTAATTTCTATTTGTAGCAAATATTTAATGATATTAAAATAACTAAACTGAGTAAAAATACCTTAATAAATGATAAAGCAATTTATTTATAAAAAAATTATAATTTTATAGTAAAAATGTTTTAGTTACAAAAATAATCATTGAAAAAGTGTAATTAAAAAGTATATATATACATAAAGGCTTAAAAAATAATGAAGCCTTCCCTTCAAATTAGAAAAGAAACTTTTTATAAAAAATGATGTTTTTTTTTATAATAAACATCAAGAAAAGTTACAAAAAATAATATTTTCATAAATAATATTAATAATAATAGTAATAAAGGACGATAAACATTTATTTATTTAAGGTTGAGAAAAAAATACTATAATACCCATCATTATTATGCATTTGACTATTTTTAACTGAAATATTTAATGGTATTAACTCATTTGGCTAAAACGGTTATAGCATGCAAACCATAGTGCTTGGTTTGTTAAAACAAATTATCTATATCTATACTATATAATAAACACAAGTTTTTAATGTGTAGGTGGTACAATTTAAGGTGTGCCACCTAGGATTAGCTTATGTGTCATTTTTATAGATTTTTGAATTAAAAAAATAAATGGTATTTACAAGTAAGGAAAGATCTTATAATTCGTTTAATTTTTTTTATATCACAGCCTCGGGTATTTACCCGGGACACTAACTAGTTATTAAACAAAAATGGTTAAAAATATCAAAGTGCACCGACAAAAATAGTAATTTACACAAAATAGTATCCAGTTATAGCAAGAGCTATCTATATTATCATTTAATTAAATGAACTAATTTTATAAAAAAAGTCAACATTCATGTTTGGAGGTTGCTTTCGAATCGTTTACCTACTCGCTTAAATCTTTCTTTGCGAGGTATTGATATTGATTCTTTACGTTGTTCTCTTTGTTTGAACAACATCGAATCGGTTTTCATCTCTTTGATGACTGCATTGTGGTTTCAAAAGTGTTTGACCGTGTCGTGGCTCCGCTTGAGATTGATTGTTTTCAACCTAGCTCTCCCATGGAGATTCTTTAATCAATTAATGCTTTTCATGTTTTATGGGTGAAGAAGGATTTGATCAAGTCTATTGTTTTCACTACTTGGTGGTTTATTTGGAGTTTCGAAATTGTGTTATTTTTCAATCTAATAAAACACAGAACGACGAGCTATTTAAAAACATCATTTTCTTTTCATATACTTGGTTTGTGAGTAGAAATTGTAAAATCAATATGACTTGAGACGAGTGGATTCTGAATCCGTTTCATTTCATGCAACTTTTTCTTACCATATTTTATTGAGATAGCTATGTTTATAATAATATTTCTCCTCTTCACAAAAAAAAAGAACCAAATTCTTTTATTAGCTATGTGTTTGGCGCACTAGCTGAAAAGCTAGTTGTTAGCTGATAAGCCAGCTGCTAGCGGATAAGCTATAAGCTAGCTGATAACAAATATCGTTTGGTAAAACTAGCTGAAAAATGTAAAATGACATAAAATTACATGTATATAAATAAATTAAAATTTAAAAATAAAATATAAATAAGTTAGGAAATGATAAAACTGCAAATATTATAAAAGTTAGTTGAAACGCTACTCTAACTAGTTTTTCAAAAGCTAGCTATAAATTAGCTTTTTGATATTATCAAACGGTACTTTAAAAAAAACTAGTTTTTTAAAAAGTCACGTTTGATAACATCAAAAAGCTAATTTATAAGCTAACTTATGACGCCAAACACAACCTAAAAGTCACCACATGTATACTCTAGTGTTTTAACCCATGGACATTTTTTAATTAAAACAGCACCACTTTATTATCAATTTTCTTAATCCACTACTTTAATAAGTGAATAACTTGGGATTCCACGTGTCCTCTTTCTGGAGTGTCAATATCTCGGATTGGCGCCAAACATTGCTCCATGAACTCTGTGAGTCTTTTTGGTTCTTAAATTCACCGTTTGAATTTCTATCGTCCCCTTATTTAAATTGGAAGTTTAATCGCTAAATTGGAAGTTTAATTAAAGCCTTGAAGATGGATTCAATGTCCGGTCTTCGCCTCCAACCCCTATTTAGTTTCTTCAACCGTGGCTCTTCCTCATACCTATTGTTCTTGCATCCCTATTGTTGCTCGACTTCGATTCAGGTAAGTATTCCATTTAATTATATTGCAAACAAATGTTCAGTAATGATGTTTTCTTTCATCGAACACATGCAATCACTACTATGTTCTATACAATTATTAGTACCAATATTGAATCAACATAGGTTCATGTTTTGATTAAATTACATCACCGAAAGAGAAAGATGAATGGTTTAATTAGTTTACATCATTAAAAAAGAAACAGGTTCATGAATTATAACATTCGATCTCTGTTTTTTTTTTTTTTTTGGGGGGGGGGTTGGGGCTGTTGATCGTCAGATAGGGAGAATGAATTGTAAAAGAACAGGATTGATGATATATTGAGTGGTTTAGTGCATAGGCAGTTTATTCGTCTTAATGTGTTGTTGAAATCAATTTTCTGATTTCGCATACTTCCTACTCGATGAAATGTCCCACTGAGATCAACAATGGGTTGGCAATATGTACAATTTCAATTCTATAAATGGTAGTTTCTATGTACAAAACAATCTGCCCGCTTCATTTAGTTTGATAAACACTTAAGAGTGTTTTAGACCAAGTTTTTTTTATGAACACTGCTCAATGAAACGCCCACCGAGTTACACACTAAATCTTTAGACTTAGATTAAAGTCATTAGTTATGCACATTACAAGACCATCATTTTACATGTAGGAAATTATGAACCCATGTAGCAGTAGGGTGGGCCATGATTTTAATTCACGTGCTTAGTCAATTTTTAACTCTTTGAAATAAATCAAAATGATTGTTTGTTTTCCTTTATGAATTTCTCAAACCAATTTTTTGATTCTATTTGGGATAACCTATTAATTCTATTAACACTGTATTAAATACTATTATACTAACATAGGTTGTTTTTCTATTCACCCATCACTATTCATCTACACTATTGTACAAGCCTTTCAAACAACAAAGTAGAAGTTCATATAACTAAATCATTCAGCCTCTTTTTTATGCATGTTTTTGGTTTCAGATAATTATACACTTTGATTTCCTGCAATGGTATTTTACATGTACAAACCCATCTGCCCCTCCCATTTAGTTTCATAAATACTAGACTTTTTGAGAGAAGTTAGGAGGAGTACAAAGAAGCATTTGAAAATATTAGTTCTAAGGTAACAGTGCTAGCAAATTGGATTTTGGTTGATGACAACATGGAACTACGTAAAAGTCAACTATCAAGGTGTACATAGAGTTGCAGTACCCAAGCTTTGAATTGTTAGTTAAAATTTTTATGCTAGAATGGTCTATGCAAGCTAAATTATAAACTTTAAGTTTCCAACATTATTTTAACTCACCAAAGAAACTTACAACTTGAAAAGGGGTTTTGCATTAGAAGTGGATCCCAAATAAGTACCATGAAGACAAAGAAGTAGATAAGACTATTAGTGGTTGTCCGAGGCTTTTATTACATGGTAGTCACTTTGTAGTTGTTCAATTTCGAAATCCGTTATAGAGCATTCATTACAGATTTATAGAAGTTGTGGAGTAGATCAATCGTATGCTACGCTATTCGGGACAACACTGCTTGCTCTAGGTCATCTTTTGTGGCTCATGATCAAACTGAGACCTCATATGTTACACTTCATCTTAAAAAATAAACATGTAATATTTATAAAATTTGCAATTTTGTTTGCGATTTTGCAGTTGATTCCAGAGTAGTAAGTTTCCAGCAATATGCTAAACTTGGGGGTTCTACAAGTAAATAGCCAAGAGCAAAGTAAGATTTAATGAGTTATTTTTTGGGTTGTTCCGCTCTTCTTTTTATCTTTCTTATATCACAAAAAAGTGTATTTGTATATAAATATGCAGTTTAATTAATAGCTTCTTTCACATAATGTCAACAAAAGTATAAAATTGTTCCCTTGAACAAAAGTATGAAGCTGTGCATTTGAATAGAACCTAGAATTACAAAGTTAAGATTCTGAAATTAATGGAGTTAATGTGAAGATGTTTAGTCCAGTTTTGTTTCCTAGAGAGTTTGGCTACTTCATAAGTTTCATACCCTCTCTGCGCAAATTTTTTCAACATCTATGTCAAATTGTAGCATAACTAATCATAGTATTAACATTCAGAATTCAACTTGAATAAGTTAGATGGTATGATAAATTTTTTGTTTGTTGTTTGGATTGGGTGCACATATTTGTGATTTGGGTCAGCTTCTTAGCGATATAGTTCATTGCTAAATAAGTCAAATTCTAGAGTGTTTCTTGCTTGTAGGCCGGATGTAATTTTGGTACGTGGAATCAGTGTTTAATTTTTAGTTGGAGGCTAAAAAATATTACTGCTCAGTTGCATATTTAGTAGACATCAACGTATCTCTACCCACTCCAACCAAAGAGCGGGGCGCTCTTTGAAATTAGAAGATCAAAACAATGACGGGACCAATCGCCTCCAAAAAGGTTAATTTCTGTGGGCTTTATTTACGGTCCATTTAGCATGTGTTGAATTCAGATTAAAAAAATTATTATTATTTAGTTGTTTTTATTGTTTTGTATTGTAGAATCAAGATGTGGTTGAAGTACGTTCAATGGTCGTTTTATAAGTTAGATATGTTTCAATGTTACTTAACATACATATAAACTTTCTTTTCATTTGTTTAACGCTAAATTTTGACTAATTTTTTATATTTGTGTGACATGATACGTTGTTCACATGCTGAATCATTTTTATTATATATATGTAACTCATAAAACCCGACATCGGACGGGTTACAAACCTAGTAAGTTAATATATAACGTAGGAGTGATATCCGTACCTGCCAAGTACACCTCTTGTACTTTTCCCTCTTTCTTTGCCTTTCTCTTTACCTTTCCTAATATCTATACTATAAATTAGTAACCACTACTCACCCTTCATTATCGATCACAACATGAACAAACTCATAAACCGCCTCTCCCGCTCTTCCCGCTACTCCCTCCTCCGATCCGCCGCTCTCGGTGGCTCCTCGGCTACCGTGCCGGAGGGCTACCTTCCCCTTTACGTCGGAGACGAGATGGAACGCTTCGTTGTTAACGCCGATCTACTCAACCACCCGCTCTTCATAAACTTGCTAGACAAGTCGGCTCAGGAATACGGCTACCAACAAAAAGGCGTACTTCGTATACCCTGCCACGTCATCATTTTTCGGCGGCTCATGGAAGCTTTGCGGGTGGGGGAAGAAGCTTCGAATGATGTACAACACCTTTTGTCACACTATACTAGCATGTTTCTTGATGGTAGGGAGGGTGGGTCATGTGAGTCGTAGTGGAAAGCCAAGATTTTGGTATTTTGAGTTTCTATAATTTTGTTTATATATAATATGAGTTTGCATTTAGCATGTGTAGCAAATCCCATTAATTCAAACGAGATGTTTACACCCCCTACGGGTTGAATTTGTATACTGAACGAAAGTAAAAAAAATTAAGTTGTATACAACGTAAAAGTTTAAAAGTCTCGTGGTGAAAGTATAAAACTATAAAAGTATATTAAAAGCGAAAATAGAAAAGTTAAAAGTTTCGTGACCAAAGTAGAAGACAAAAAAAACTTAATACTAAAAAAAACTTTAAAAGTTAGAGGGTTAAAAAATTAAAGAGTATAAAACGTAAAAGTCTAAAAGTTTGGTGGTAAAAGTATAAAACTATAAAAATATACTAAAAACGAAAGTATAAAAGTTAAAAGTTTAATGACCAAAGTAGAAGACAACAAAACTTAAAACAAAAAAAATTAAAAGTTAGATGGTAAAAAAGTTAAGGGGTATAAAACATAAAAGTTTAAAAGTCTTGTAGTGAAATTACAAAACTATAAAATATACTAAAAAGGAAAGTAGAAATGTTAAAAATTAAAAGTTTCGTGTCCAAAATTGAATACAACAAAACTTAAAATAAAAAAAAAATTAAAAGTTAAACGGTACAAAACGTAAGAGTATGAAACAATGTGGTCAAACTATGAAAACTAAAAGTTTACTATTTCGTTAAAAAAAAACAAATCATAAAAGTTTAGGGGTAGAAAGCATCAAAGCACCAAAGTCACGTAACCAAAGTTTGAAAAACCAAAAGTATACTATTTATCTATGAAATTTCAATGGCTATGCTTACCTAAGGCATGGAATTCTGACCAATGAGATAATGCCAACAGGAGAGAGAAGATTGATGTAGATTTGATGATTTGGTAGGGGGTATGCTTGCCTAAAGCATAATATAGAAGTTTTGGTTTAAAAAAAAAAACTAGCCGTTGTGAGAGGCAACGGTCAAAAAGGTTCGGCATGGCTCGGCAATTGAATGTCGTTGGGACTCAAAATCGACGCCGGATGCCGAAAATATAGGAGGGGGTATACTTGCCGACTTCGGCAAG
>JBCNJP010000010.1:103723272-103806570 GCA_039602395.1 Deinandra increscens subsp. villosa | reverse complement strand
TCTAACAAAACACGGGTTAGCTTTTGTAATTTGAGCCATGTTGATGAGAGGATGTATAGATGTATTAGCATAGGCTAGTTTAAATACACACAATCACACAACGCCTGAATGCCATCCCATTGCTATGTACAACTTTTAGCAAATCTTGGCATTTCAGCAGATGAAAGAAGCATCATGCTTTAGAAATCAGTGCTGTGGTTTTTAGTGGAAAGCTCTTTGATCTTTTATCAATACGAATACCATTTTTCTAGTTCTTTATTTAAGATGATCACTTGTACTTTTGACATTTCTGAGATTATTACAATATTGAAAGTCTCCTCCTAAAAATCCTCTTAAGTGATGCTTAACAAAAGAGAACAACTTTCACTTTTGTAGGTGCATGAATTTCTGTCAATTGTCAATTTGCTGCTAAGTTACTACATGAAGGCATAGATAGTATTATGCCATTGTATTATATCAGGTTATGTAATTTGTCATGATCAAATGACTCAATTTATTGCTTCCGATGTCTATTTAACTGGAAATAGGAAGTAGAAACAAGGATCACTCTCAATCTTAATGGTTACAATTTGCAAGACTTTTTTTCTTTTTTCTTTTACATTTTTGAAATTTTATGAGTAAAGGAAAGCTTCCACCCAACCTAAATCTTAGAGGTGAAAAATGCGTGTGCTGGTTGGGATTGGTTAGGTAGTGCAAAAAAACGGCTTGGGTTGAACCACCACCTTTCTGTCCTAGTTTTCAAAATTTTGTTAATATTTAATGTATTAAATTATGATTACAACTATGAAAATAATAGCTCGAAATGGTTGTCTCTACTGGATAGGTAGCCCCTAAACTTCGAAGACAACCAATACAACTTTTGTAACGTTTTGAATTAAGCATAAGACTATACTTCTCCGCAATACAAATTATCTCAGTAATCAGTATTCCTGTATATATCTTTGTATAAAAGGTACACTAATTTCTTCTAGTATGACACTAATATGAATTTGTAGGTCAAGATACACAGGCTTTTACTTAAATCAAGGTTTCGTACACACAAGAAAGCGGATGCAGATCTGTTCTTTGTTCCGTCCTATGTTAAATGTGTTCGAATGATGGGTGGTCTTAATGATAAAGAGATAAACCACACTTATGTGAAGGTATATCACAATTGTTCTTTTATATGATATGATAAGATAAAGTGTACTTCATAATAGTTTGCTTGATTCTACAAGTTACATGTATTTAAGTTTTTCATAGCATATCTTTGATCATTAAAAATAATTTGTTCATGTCTTCTTGCTTTCAGGTATTAAGCCAAATGCCATATTTCAGATTATCAGGTGGTCGAGACCACATATTTGTTTTTCCAAGGTGTGATTGCTTACTGTTCTATAGTATACTCATCAAATTATCCCTTCTAATTTGAAAATAAAAATATAGAAGTAAAAGATGAAGTCTTTATTATGGATATACAAATTACAGGACGATCCAATCAAGAATCATTACAATTTTTTCAGTCAATAATCAGATGCCTTCCATATGTGATTTTCTAACTTACCTGTGTCTTTTTATATATGGTCACTGACAACTGCTATTATATGGCAGTGGTGCAGGGGCTCACTTATTTAAATCATGGGCTACTTACATAAACCGCTCAATAATCCTAACTCCTGAGGTTAGTGCTCTTTCCCTTCAAATGCACAAATTTAAATTAATGGAAACCAAATAATGTATGTGTGCAACCCTAAGCTGTCAGCTCGAAATTTGTTCCAACCTTAGCGCTACATAACCTTCTCTGGAAACCAACAATCCACTGGAGCAACTCTAAGCCATCATATCCAATGCTACCTGGTTCGTTCCGCTTCCGCCATTGGTATTGGAGGTTTTAGCAGCGGCTCGCACGCACATGGTGGTTTTAGTTAGTTTTTTTTTTAATTTGAAGAACACCAAACCGGTGCACGAGGCTCCCACATGTGTGGGTTGTGTGTGTGTGTGTTGGGGGGGGGGGGGGGGGGCACTTGGCCACTTGGGCCTGATGTATATATCTATACCCTGCATTTCTACAAGTGGGTATTTCCAAGACTCGAATGTGTGGCCTCTAGGTCACATGGCAACAACCTTACTGTTTCTCCAAGGTCTTCCTCTAATTCACATATGAGGTTTCAGTTTGGTGGTTTTTTGTTCATGTTTGAGTTCCAGTTTGGTCGTTGGTGGAAGCACTTAAAAGCCTTAAACATATGCTTCTTCATCTAAGCCATCAACCGGGAATGGAATACTATGGTTGCCGGATTACCGAGTTCCGGGAAAGAGAGCACAAAGTCATTGATTTGATGTTACCATCTATATAGTTCCCCTTTTGTTCTATGACAACTGATAATCCCTATATTTCCACTAAAATTGACGTGGTGGTTTGACAATTTTTAGTCAACTATATTGTTTGCTACCTCAAGTTTGATACATGTCAATCAATTTTAAATTTGGGAAATTATAGGTTTGGTTTTTGAGTAGAATGCTTTTAGAAAAGTGGCTTCAGGCTGTAAATGTGAACTTTCGTATTATGTTTTCAACAATTTACGTTTGCCAATTAATAAATGTCATGGTTTGGAATTTAGTCCATAATCTATTTCAGACGCTAAGGTCTCTGTGCATTATTTGGTATCGCTTTGCATCGGTTTTGTATTGTTGTGCATCGATGTTGTATTGATGTGCACCGGCTTTGTATTGGTTTGCACTCTTTGTATTGTAGTGACGTATGCGTAACGAATACAGGGGGACAGGACAGATAAGCGGGATACAAGTGCATTTAATACATGGAAAGACATAATTATCCCTGGGAATGTTGATGATGGTATTACAACTAATGGAGCAAGGCTTGTTGAGCCTTTGCCATTGTCAAAAAGGAGATATTTGGCTAATTACTTGGGTCGAGCACAAGGAAAAGCAGGGCGTCTTCAATTAATAGATCTTGCTAAGCAATTCCCAGATAAGGTATGTTAGTATGTAGCTTTTTAAATTTATTTTGTGAGAAAAAAAATTAAAAATAAAAATGCGCTATTCTAATGCATCTCATGAACAAGTTATGACAGTGCATACACTGCTCAAAAACCTGCATAACCCTTTGCCTGCATGCTTTGGGTGTTTCTAGATGGTATGCTTGTTGAAAACCCATATGGACTTTTGTTAAATTCTCACATAAGTCTTTGGACTTTATCTTTGAATGATAAAATTCCCGTTGTTTTCAAACTTAATGAAAAGTCATTAACTCATTTTATATAAAGATTTGGAACTTATTTATGTAAAAGGAAATAAGTCCCAAATCTTAAAATAAGAATGGCCTTTTCATTATGTTTTAAAACAATAGGAATTCGTTGAGTCAAAAATAAAGTCCAAAGACTTATGTGTTTATTCAACAAAAGTCACAGGATTTTCCAATAATTTCCAACAATTTCCAACGATTTCCAACAATTGTATCCTCTAGAAACACCCAAAGTATGAGTCCAACAATTTTCCAACAATCATACCATTTAAACACCTATTTATGTAAAAAGAAAAAAAGGTTGAACCTTGGAGCAATGGTGTTCGAGTCTTGGAAACAACCTCTTGCAGAAATGCAGGGTAGAATGCGTACCAAGTTGGCCCGAAACCCCAAGATTCACTGGTTTGTCCAAATACTTTTTCACTATCTTAAATTTAATAATGCAAAAAAGGACTTCTCTGTCAATAATAAAATCCCGGGAGTTTATCAATGAGTTCTAAAAATTAAAGAATTTGATCTTGAAAATGTGAAGTCTAGGAACTTTTGTGCAAATTCAGCAGAAGTCCATAGATTATATATTTATTTTTTAACAATTTTCCATTCTTAGATGTGGTAAATCCTACCCATTTTCCGTATAATGGGTCACTTTGTGTTTGATTCATCTTTGAGTAGAAGAGTAAAGATTTAAAACTCTAGTGAAGTAAAACCGGGTCACACGGAAAGCCAAACAAATTGTTTCACAATGCTTAAATTGTCCTAAATTACCTAATTAAGAAATTATATATTTTTTTAAAAAATTCCGTGGGTTTTGGCATTTTGCTTAATCTTGTTATTGTGATAATAAAAGAAACCTAAAATGGAACTCACAACTCTGTTGTGTGTTTCTATATTATACAGTTTATCTTTCTGCAAATGGCTTGCATATTGATTCTATTGACAGTTGGAATGTCCAGAATTGAAGTTCAGCGGGCCTGACAAGTTGGGGAGAACTGATTATTTTCTACACTTGCGAAATGCTAAATTCTGTTTGGCTCCTCGTGGCGAGTCATCTTGGACCCTTCGTTTTTATGAGTCCTTCTTCGTGGTATCTCTTTTCCTCTCTCTATCTCTCTCTATACATACACACACACACAAAGAGAAGGTAAATATACATGGAAAATACAGTAAACAAACTGATTCAACAATGTTGATTAACAAATTTGCATATTTGAGCATATTCACAAAATTGTGAATAATGATTACAAAATTAGTGAATGAGTTTGCTTCTCATGTTTCTCGAGTATTTGTAGTTTCTCTTTGCATAATGAGGATCAAATAAGAAACTTAATATACATGAGAAATGGGAGAAGCAAACTGATTACTAGTTCTTTAATATTGATTCATAATTATGTAAATTTACTCAAATATGTAAAATTGTGAATCAGCATTACAATTTACAAAAGCAATTAATCAGTTTGCTTCTCACTCATATTTATTTTTTTACTGTATCACATGTAGGAATTTTCTTAACTGTTGAAAATGTCCAAACCAAAGCAAATTGGCCGGTTTGGAACTTCAAACAAGCCGTTTAGCCTTTATTATTAGGAAAAATTGCATGAAATAATCCCAACTTTTCCCCGTTCGCAAATAATAATCACACAAACATGAACGAAATTCAAAACCGATTGTACCATTGAATTCACGAGTTCAAACCGAAGCTAGTGGAACCAGACTTGCAGAAAACCGTTACGGATTAAAGATTTCACCATTGATGAGCTCAAGAACATGTTCACCACCCCCATTTCGCGATTATGAACAAAACTCAATGAAAATTGTTTTCGTAACCTACGGTAGATTCGTTTTGATAAACTATAACTACTGGAATCAATCACAAACACAAACAAACTCAAATTCGGGTCCAATTTTTGAGTCAAAATACATGAAGTTTGACTCCAAAAAGTCAAACAGAATGAATGTAAAATAGAATGGTAAAGTAGGGTTTTTTGTATATTGAATAAAGAGGAGTACAAGGGAATATAAATAGAGAACATAAATACAATTAGAACCCTCTAACAAGGACTAATGACAACCCTAGCTTAAACCCATACGGGTATATAAATATATCGCTAATACGCCCCCGCAAGCTGAGGCCGGGGAACGACCTGCAGCTTGGATCGTAACAAGGTAAACCGGTCCGCAGGAAGAGGCTTGGTGAAGATATCTGCAACTTGATCACCGGTAGAAATAAAGCGAACATGTAGACCCCCCTTAGCAACCTTCTCCCGAACAAAATGGTAGTCAATCTCGACATGCTTGGTACGCGCATGAAAGACCGGATTGGAGGAGAGATAGGTTGCTCCGAGATTGTCACACCAAAGGACCGGCGGAGTAGAAGAGACCAAACCGAGCTCACGCATAAGTGACTCAAGCCACATAATTTCAACCACAGCATCACCAATAGCCTTATATTCCGATTCTGTAGAGGACCGAGAAACCGTTTTCTGTTTACGTGCCATCCACGAGACAAGATTACAACCCAAATAGATAGCAAAACCACCTGTAGAGCGCCTATCAACTGGGCAGCCGGCCCAGTCAGCATCAGAGAATGCAGCAAGATGATTCCAGGAAACATCGGTGAACGTATGAAGAGTGGTGCTCGAGTCATGCCGAATAAGTAAACCAAAGTGAGCAGTACCCTGAAGATAGCGAAGAATGCGCTTGACAGCACTCCAGTGTTGTTCGGTAGGAGAATGCATAAACTGGCATACCCGATTAACGGCAAAAGTAATGTCCGGTCTAGATAGAGTAGCATACTGCAGAGCACCAACAATCTGACGATATTTACCTGGATCCGAAAAAGGCTTACTGTCATCAGCAGTGAGAACCGTAGAGCTGCTCATAGGAGTCGGGACGGGCTTAGCGGAAGAGAGACCGGCTCGTTCTAAAACTTCAAGTAAATACTTCTGCTGTGACAGGATAATATCTTTTGTTGGATTCAGGCCCTCAAAACACACACTCACACACACAAATTTACGTATGTATATATGTATAGTATGTAGAAGATGATAATATGGAAATGAAGGCACATTCTATTCAATAAACTAAGGCTTTAAATAGCCATACAAAATAGAAAACGTGTAACCACTAAACCCACTAAAACACAATTATCTCCTAAAGACTAGGAATTAAAATTGACATATTCTATCACCCAACGTTAACATATAACTTCCGGAAGAATTGGTCTACTAATTATTTAATATTAAATAATTCACCAACAATTAACTTATCCAAATGACCGTTTAATCCATGACCCGTTGATCCGTACCCGTGACCCGGTAAATAAACTCGATTAATCCAACATTCACCCCCTTAATCGATGTTTTTTCACACCGTTCATTCACATCAACGATCCCGTCAAAACAATCTTCACTCTTCACCTTGAACCATACCGACCTTTCCCGAACACCCGACCTTCACCTTGGTCACGTCCAAAGTCTTCTCGGTTCAACCCGAATCACATTAACCACACTTGTAACATCTCACATGGCATCCCGTTAGAACCGTTCATTACCATCTTGACTCTTCACGGATCAACGACCACTCCACGGCCATATCCAAAGCCACCGATTGAACTCTAACGCCACAATGTTTACAAAGTGATTTGACATACAACGAAATTAAAAGCAAACCTTCTGTTCTTTTACTTTCTTGGCTGCAAAACGAAAAGCTCTAGCCATCTGCTCTTTTCACTTTTCTTTTGCATCTTGCTACCTTGAAGAACCTAACATCTTGTTATTACCATTCTTCTTGGCAAAGAAAGAAACACCAACTTCTGCTCGAACGTCCAAATTGGACAGCCCAAAATTTCTGATCACGCTTGTTCAAAGAGGCTCCTCCACCGACTATGAAAACAAAGCCACCCACTTTTTTTAACGTTTTCTCTAATCCCGCTAAACGAACAAAATCCAAAGCCACCTGCTTTGACGGATTCCTTCCGCTCGTCTTTCACGCATCTCCGTCGGTCTCCTCTTATCACGAACAAAACGATCATGTATCTGTCAAAAACCCGCACAGCAGCAGCACCCCCTGCTGAAAAACAAAAAAAATATAGCCACGTAACTACCATGTTCACCCGTCACCCCCGTCGTCCTTATCGGCACCCTCACCGCAACAACGATTGACACGAACCACTATCACGCCTCCGTCTTCTGCTGTTAACGCAGTCCCGAAAACAGCCTCCTGCTGTCTCGAAACAACACCAGCTTCCTGCTGCGTTAGCCCCGCAGCGAAGGGCTACACCCCTTCTCGAAACCGACTCTCAAACTGGTCTTCTCCGTCTTCACGAGCCCTAGGCTCTGATACCAAATGTTGGATTCAGGCCCTCAAAACACACACTCACACACACAAATTTACGTATGTATATATGTATAGTATGTAGAAGATGATAATATGGAAATGAAGGCACATTCTATTCAATAAACTAAGGCTTTAAATAGCCATACAAAATAGAAAACGTGTAACCACTAAACCCACTAAAACACAATTATCTCCTAAAGACTAGGAATTAAAATTGACATATTCTATCACCCAACGTTAACATATAACTTCCGGAAGAATTGGTCTACTAATTATTTAATATTAAATAATTCACCAACAATTAACTTATCCAAATGACCGTTTAATCCATGACCCGTTGATCCGTACCCGTGACCCGGTAAATAAACTCGATTAATCCAACATCTTTGTCCCGACGGATAATCTCAAGACCCAAAAAATAATCAAGATCGCCCATGTCTTTTAAAGCAAGTTCAGAGCTGAGAGCCGAAATAACATATTGAATAGCAGCGGAATGATTACCTGTAATGATGATGTCGTTAACATAAACCAAGAGATACAAAACCGTGGTCTTATGACGATAAATAAACAGTGAGGGGTCAGTGTTGGATCCACGAAAACCCAATCGGTGCAAAGCGGCCGAAAACCGAATAAACCAAGCTCGGGGTGCCTGCTTTAGACCATACAAAGACTTATGTAACTTGCAAACATAATCAGGTTTGGTAGAATCAACAAACCCTTGTGGTTGCTTTAAATAAATGGTCTCATCAAGTTGTCCATGGAGAAAAGCATTCTGAACATCCAATTGCCGAAGAGGCCACTGGCGAGAAACGGCCAATGATAAAACAACCCGAATGGTCGTGGCTTTAACAACCGGACTAAAAGTTTCTTTGTAATCAACATCCGCAGTCTGCGTGAACCCCTTGGCAACTAACCGAGCTTTGTACCTGATAGGAACACCGGTTTTATCTTTCTTGATCCTGTAAACCCACCTGCAATCAACGATATTAGCCCCGGGTACCGGGGGAACCAAAGACCAAGTTCCATTACTAACAAGAGCGGAAAACTCCTCGACCATAGCACGTCTCCATTCAATATGTTTGTTGGCAACGGTGAAGGTAAGAGGCTCGGTGGTGGGTGGAGGTAAGGTGGAGGTGTCGTTTTCGGTGGTGGAAACGAAGGCGGAAGGATCGTAGCGATCGGTCCGTTTAGGGTTAGGCCGAAGGTGTGAAGGACGGGATCGGGGTGGCTGGGATGTGTCAGGCACGTTAGGAGCCGATTGGACATTGGGCTCGGCGGGAGCCGAGGCAGACAATGGTGGGTCGGACGGAGCAGGGGGCTGCTGTTCGGTCGAAGCCGATGTGAAAGGGGCCCCTGCAGATGAGGAAGGAGGAGTTTCCTCTTGGAAAAGAAAGGATGGAACGGTATGCTCGGGAACCGGGGACTCGGATGTGGATGATGGTGATTTAGGGTGAAACGGGAAGATGGATTCATTGAAACGAACATGTCTAACGATATAGATACGATCAAAGGAAGGATCGAAGCAACGATAGCCGTGATGAACGGGGCTATAACCGAGAAAGATGCACTCGGAAGACCGGAAATCCATCTTATGAGGATGATAAGGTCGTAAGTAAGGAAAACATTGGCACCCGAAGACCTTAAGAAAGTTGAAATCAGGAGAACGGTTGAAAACACGCTCAAACGGTGACGTCAAGGAGGTGGAGGTGGAAGGCATGCGGTTAATGAGATAAACGGCAGTATCGAAGGCATAATGCCAAAATCGTTGTGGGACAGAAGATTGGGCAAGAAGAGAGAGTCCTGTTTCGACGACATGTCGATGTCGTCGTTCAACGGTGCCGTTTTGCTCACTTGTGTGAGGACAAGACCGCCTATGAATAATGCCAATGGAGGAAAAATATGTGGAAAGATTACGAAATTCCCCACCCCAATCAGTTTGAACAGTTTTAACCTTTGTATTGAATTGACGTTCAACCATAAGAACAAATTGTTTAAAAAGAGAGTAAACATCAGATTTTTGTTTCAAATGATAAATCCACATGTATTTGGTATGATGATCAACACAAAGCATAAAATACTTATCACCATCAAACGACAAGCAAGGAGCAGGACCCCAAACATCACAATATATCAAATCCAAAATATTATTACTACGAAAATTAGAACTTTTCAAAGGAAGTTTGCAGGATTTTCCCAATTGACAAGAAGAACAAATATCTGTAAAAGATTTATCAGAAACAGGAAGCAAATAACGAGATAACATATATTGTAGAATTCGAGAATGTGGATGCCCTAAACGTTGATGCCAGACAGACGCGGGAGCACGTGTGGCAGAAAAGACAGTCTTCGGGATTTGATGAAATTTAGGAAGGACCAAGGAGTACAAGCCATCTTTACTTGGACCCATGAGTAGGATAGTGCGTGTAGATATGTCCTTCACACAAAAGAAAAAGGGGTGAAATTCAAAGAAAACGTTATTATCAAGACAAAATTTTTGAACGGAAAGTAAGTTGTGTTTGATTTGAGGAACGTGTAAAATATCATTTAAGGAAAAGGATTTAGAAGGTGAGTAGATAGTAGAGGAACCAATATGAAGAATGGGTAAACCCTTACCATTACCAACATGAAGGTTATCATAGCCGTGATATGGGAGACCCGATGCTTGAAAGATCCGGAGTGACATGATTATTGGCGCCGGTATCCGGAACCCAACTTGAAGATGCTTGAGACCGGTTATCAACAAAATTAGCTTGAGGCCGACTACGCTCACGGTTAGGGCATTCGGTCGGTAGATGACCTATACCACAACGACTGCAATGACCATGGACTTGATTGGTTGTGGAGGCCCAGTCAAAGGGACCACGGCCCCTAGGAGAGAATCCGCGGCCAAAGGATTGACGACCACCCCTTCCTTTTGAGTATGATGAACCGCGACCACGAGTGGAACAGTTAGTGAGCAAAGCCTGCGAAGTAGGGGTAAGAGTGAAACCAAACTGAGCTGCTAACTGTTGGACTGCAAGCAAGTTGGCGGATGATGGCTGGGACACTATAGGAGCCGTAGGGGCGGATGATGTTGGTGGGTTCTCGGCGGTAACAGTACTAAAGGCAGCAGGAGAATCACTAGATGGTTGATTCTTATGAATCATATAATCATGATCAGACATCAAAGACGGAAGATCATTCAATGTAACCGGGGTCTCACGTCCAAGTAAGTTGGATTTTAAGCCGTTGTATTCTTCACGAAGACCTGAAAGAATAAGCATAACAAGATCATCTTCGTCCATAGCTTTACCTATATTGCGCAGAACAGCAGCTAGGGCAAGGGCACGATTCAAATAAGCAGTGGGTTGTTCATCTCCTTTCATAACGATACGCATCAATTGAGTCTTGATGGTGTGTTCACGTGCTCGAGTTTGAGGAGCATGACCTCTTTCAAGATTGTCCCATAATTCTTTTGCAGTAAGACCATTAACATAATTAAAGGATTCTTCAGAAACAGTAGATATAAGAAGAGTACGTATGTGAGCGTCATTGTGCTTCCATGTAGTGTAATTGGGATTGGTTTGAACAGTAGCGGGAGTGGCGGTCTCACCAGTTCCTGAAGCCGGAGTGGTAATCGTAGAGGGTGGGCATGGAATTGTACCATCAATGTAACCGAACATGTTACCGGTTTCAAGAAAAGGCTGGATCATAGTTTTCCAGTTGTTGTAGTTTTTAGGTATAAGAGTAAACGGAAATTTATGACTCATATTGGCGGCTTTTTCTTGGGCAGTGAAGGCAGCGAGCAAGGCCATGGGAAAAGGCTTGCGATCAATAGCCAAGGATGAAGGATGGTGGCAGCCGGAAGTTGCGATGGGTGTAGAGGGGTGGCGGCAATGTTTTTGACGGGTGGAGGGGGTAGGGCCGGCCAAAAAAAAAACTTTGGCTCTAGATACCAAAATAGAATGGTAAAGTAGGGTTTTGTATATTGAATAAAGAGGAGTACAAGGGAATATAAATAGAGAACATAAATACAATTAGAACCCTCTAACAAGGACTAATGACAACCCTAGCTTAAACCCATACGGGTATATAAATATATCGCTAATAATGTAAAGATGGGATTATTATTTGCAAAAAGGTGAAAACTTGGGATTAAAAAGAAAAAAAAATTAAAAAAATGTTCCACATCAGCTTCCATGTCATCAATTTTTGACGCCGTTAATTTTTTTTAACGGAGGGTCTGTTAGGTGCAAAATATTGACAAGCTGGGACTGCTCCTTGCAATTTCGGAAGGTGGGATTATTATTTGCGAACGGGGAAAAGTTAGGATTATTTCATGCAATTTTTTCATTTCTAGAATATGTAGCTATGTATATGTATTATATTATATCCATGAACCATCTTTATCATTCTTAAAGTTTAATACAAGCTAACGATTTGAAAAAGAAAAACACCAAAACCTAACTGTTTCCGATTTAGCTATATATATATAAAGTATCTTTGTGTGCATTTGTTTCTATTGCACTGCAAAATTGTAATTTGTTGAGTAATTCAAGATTTATGCACTACAGGAGTGTGTTCCAGTGCTCTTATCGGATCATGCAGAGCTACCATTTCAGAATGTTGTTGATTACTCCCAAATATCAATTAAATGGCCATCTTCAAGGATTGGTAATCAACTTCTGGAGTATTTGGAGTCCATACCAGGTTTGTTTTCAGGCATTTGGTTAATTGGTTTTTATCATATGATATCCACATCACCATTTTTGTTGATCTTAGAGGTTGCAGTTTTGACCTATTTACTTATAAACATGTCGATTTGGGTTATATCTCATCTCACGTGTCAACTGGTTGGGTTAAAAAGATCTAGTTTACAAGGAAATGGGTCGAACCTCACCAAGAGTGTATTTGTAATGCATACAACTTAATCATTTTATTTATAAGCTAGATCATTATGGTAATAATCTAACTTTTTTTTTTATCATATTTAACACACTATTTGTTAAAAAGTAAAATTTCGGACAAGAATTAATTTAGGTCAACCCAATGGTTGGTTCACTGAAAAACCCGTACTTCCAATGAAAAAGCGGTTAAATTTTTGTACTTCTTAAATGTAAATGAGCATGTTATCGACATAAAAAACCACTAATATAATTTTGTTCATATAGTTTTTTAAACATTTACCTACACATGCATATATTTTGATTGATTCAGTCTTTGAATATTTTTTTTGTTTTATTCGAAAGTATATAGGACAAAAGAAAGCTTCTTGAGGTTCGATTAAGAGAAAACCATTAAGCATAAACCACTAAACTTTTCCTTTCCTGGAAGTGATACATCTGTATAGTCATGTTAGGGAGTAATTCCTGGAAGTGATGCCTTTAAGGGGATTTTAGCTCCTAATAAGCTGGCATTTAATGGAATTCAAGTATGATGATATGTAACCCTATGATATATATCCAAACCAAATTTTAAATATGGTATATATCCTTACAAAAAAATTAAAATATCAGATATGTCCATTTTCAATTATTTCATTAAAAGTAATTTATAATATGACCATTTTACCCTTCATTTTCTTAAAACTTCAAAATTTTGTTTTTGCCCCCCCCCCCCCCCCCCCCCCCCCCCCCTTTTTTTTTTTACTTTTTTCATAACTTTTTAGGTCATCTTTTTTCGTGTCTTTTTCAATACTTTTACAGAAAATTAGCTCAGCAACGATCCATTAACTTCATTTGTAGCACAACAAAGATCTATTAATTTAACAATCTAACAATCGATAAGCTTTTGATGATTTTTGGATAAAAACAATTTTCAATGGGGCCAATTTTGTGAGAAGCAGCAAGAATTTTTTAGAAACAGATAATGTTTCTGAAGATGAGCTTCTAATGATAAGCAAACAATTTTCCATAAGCTTCTGACTATTTCTATGCATCAACATTTTACATTAAAAAGGGGAATCGATTAATTAATTGAATGATTGAGAACAACAAATCGATATCAATATTCAAGAATAAAGAAGCAAATGTAGAAATATACCCAAACAAACACACATTTAGTCTTGTATGTGAGCCAAAGTGGGTAGACAAACATGGTTTTGTGTAACTTCTGGATATAAGCATAATTACTCTTTGACATGACTATAGAGATATTTCACATCCGAAAAAATAGACATATTACTGATTATCTCGTAAATCAATCCCAAACCACCTGTTAACCTTTATTTTTATCCTAACGTGTTTGCTCAGATAAACGAATAGAGGAAATGATAGCACGTGGCAGAAAGTTGAGATGCTTATGGGTCTATGCTCCTGATTCCGAGCCATGTTCTGCATTTAGCGCGATATTATGGGAATTACAAAGAAAAACGAGGCGATTTCATCATTCACCAGAAACATTTTGGCTTCACAATGGTTCCATAGTAAACAGAGACCTGGTTGAGTTCTATAAATGGAAACCACCCATGCCTTTGCCTTAGTATTCTCCTTCATTTCTTGGTTCATATCATTTTGTTAATGGATATAGATCATAGAATACAAATGTTTGTGCTATTTTAGTACCATTAGCTGGTCATAAGATGCTACTTTTCTGATGGCGCTCTGTCTCTATAGTTCCAATCCGATTCCATCCAGAAGTTTCCAGCGATCGAGAACTTTGTATTAATCTAGGGCTCTTCTCCAACATCAGCAAGAAAGCTAAAGGTAATTCAAATCAACTCACTGTCCATTTTCCTCTATGCCCCTAGATTCTAATATATTCTGTAATCCTTGTTATATGCACATTCAGTTCACCCTAATTTGTATATTACATTTGATTTGATTGAGTGTCTTTAAGAAACTTTTGCATCTGGTTTTGGTAACAAAGTTTCCTGGACATATTATTGTTGTATTAGGTTAAAAATTAGAGTGACTTAGGATTTCCAATTTGTGTTGAGTTTTCCTGTGATTCTAGACATGCTGAGCTCCACATATTCTCATACAGTCAAAAGGTAGGGGCGGACCCACATGTAAGGGGAGGGGGTCAAGCGAATCCCATCGGTTTTCCATTAGTAGTAGAGCGTTATTAACGAAAATTCTGTTACTTTAACTAAACAAATATATATAATTGACCCCCACTAATTTAACTAAACAAATATTAAAGTGGCGCAGTGGTAGATTAAAATCTGTTACTTCGCTCAGCTGCTTAGAGCCCCGGGTTTGAATCTGCTCGTGACCTCTTTGTAATCTTTTTTTCTTTTATTTTTCTTTTTTTTTCTTTAAATTTTGAACTTGAAACCCTAATTAAAGTCTAAAACAACGCTCAGTGCCACAGAGTAAACAGACGCTCGTCGCTCACATCCGGCGGCGCCGACCAGCGACCATGACCTCTTCGCCTGTTCCTCTTGATTTTTCAGACCGGCGGTCACTCTGCGTTCCTTTCCCTCTCGATTTTTGACAGATTGGGTATGTTTTTTCGTTCAATTTTTGATGCTATGTAGACCTACCTAGTGATTAGAACAGATTTTGAAAGATTGTTTTGTTGTTTAGGGAGACATTTGATCATTATTTTGGGTCTAAATCTTAAGGATTCTTAAATTGTTAAGTCTTCAATCAAATTCATAGGTTAGTCTTCAATCAAATTCATAGGTTAGTGTACATCTATTTTTTTGTATATTTGATTACAAATATGAAGTTGACACTTGAAAGTTTGTTACATTGAATAAGTTTGTTACACAATGAATAAGCAAAGAAATCATAAAGTATGTTTTACTGAATAGGCATTCTTAACTTGTGAAAGAACAAAAGAAATATTCTGAATGCTCTAGTATATATCCTGCAAGAAGATACAACAGGAAATTTAGAATATTATGGTAGAAATCTTAACCAAAGGGAGTCTTAAACAACTTCATAAAAACTAAAAGCTAGAAAATCACAAATCAAATTTGCGGTGTATTCTTTAATGGCAATTTCAGTAGGTTTGGAAAAATGGTTTTTCTGATGGGGTCTTTTAGTTATTAAAAAAAGATAGATCATTAGTGTTAAAATGTTATAAATAAACCAATCATATCACAAATACACACATGTAATATACAAAAAGACATGCATTCATGTGTGTATTATCCTCCTGTTCCAAGAAAGCATGTCCATGTCATTCACAATTCAAATTAAAGCTTTGAATTTATTAAATTTAGTCTTGAGCATGTTAACATGTAAAATTCATCAACAGAATTAATGGGATGTTTGTTAATTTTGGAAGTAATTATCAATGATTAAAATTTAAATGTTTATCCAACTTATTCGCATGTTAACACCCGGAACCTAGTATCCGACCTGACCCGACCCGACCCGTCGACCGACCCTGCCTGAAAATCTAACGTCGATGTTGATATAAAAAAGATGGTTGAAAAAAATGAACCCATCAAATAAAATCCTGGGTCCGTCACTGTCAAAAGGTGATCGACTCTAAGGGGTAAATTGACTTCATTTGTGGCATGTAGGGTAGATTTAAATTTTGGAGTCATAAAAAGGGAAATTAGAGGATGAGATTATGCTCCAAATCTCCAATTGCTCACTCCCATTCAAGCAGAAAACATAACTAGGCTCGAGAGATTTGGCCTGATACATATCCGACATGATAGGCTCGATAGGTTTCGTTACCCAATCCATTCGATTTGCGACCAAATGAAATAAAATAATGTAGACTGTACCTGTACACCCAATGTCGTTAAACGTTCAATGCGTTTGGATAACTTGTTTTTACCAGAAATACATTGTGATAATTAGTTGAATGAAAAAACGTTAATAATTATGATTAACATCTATTCGGAGAGTTCATTCTATTGCCCTATATGTATTTTAATAAAAAAAAAGTAACATCTCCATCCACCATCAATGAACCTAAACAACCTGTTTAATCTGTTTATCTTAACGATCCGTAATTTGACCCAAACAATCCTTTATTTTATATGGTTAAAGCTAAGTTTACTTTGTTTTATATTTTGATTTTTTCATTCTCTATGTGTTACATGACTACATCAATGTCATATCACACTTCGTTCTCCCTCTTATATAAACCACTCAACCGGGAAAATGAATTCCTCTACGTTATCTTCATTTCTAATTATATATATATATATATATATATATATTCTAAAATATCACATAATAAATAACAACTATTGCCTTGTGATCTGCTTACGATCTATGTTTAAACCATTTCTTCTTGACATGAGTGTTGAACTTTGACTTTCTTTGGTTAGTGCAACGGCTCTAGCAAACGGATTCCTTGTCGGATGAAAAATTCACGATCTTTAAAGTTATACATTTTCAAGTGAACTTTGTATTATTTGAATGTAAATAAAAATTTATGTGTGGTTGAGTATTTAAATAGGTTTAAATTATTTTTTTATACTGAACAGCCATATGATTGTTAATGGGGTGGAAATGTTATTATGTGCTAGAGGGGAAATATTAGTTAAATTGAGCAATTCGACCTGAAAAATAAGCCTATTTTCAGTAAGTTTTATTACTAACGAATTGAGTTAAATGTAATTCTTTTACTATCCAGAGAGTAAAATGGGTTAAAAATAGATAAAATGATTACAATCTCAAACTTTATATTATTCAAACTTTAGGGTGTAAATGAGTCGTGCTAAGTTTGAGCTCGTCTACACTTTTATGCGGATGATTTAACTTAAAAAATCTCAAATATGGTTCATTTCGAGCTTAACTTCTGAATAGTTTTTGAAACTCGAGCTAAGCACGTTAATATTTTATTAAGTACTTTATTTCTACACATCTAAATTCTTTTTTGTATGTTTTTAGGTTATAAGTTTTTCATATAACATTGTGGATCTAACATGTTTTCCCTCTCGTGAGCTTGGGTAATAGTGTTTTCACGGCAGATCAGACAGTTTGAATAGCTGCTCCGGGCGATGTGACCAAACACGAAAAATGTTTTGACAATCAACATGTGTTTATACAATTTGTTTTTTATACTTTTGACTCCTTGCGCCTGAGGCTGTAGAGCTACTTAGTATAGTTCAACGGGTCATGCATGATAATTTTATGACCCCGAGATCCATGAACATAAATTTCAAAAAACTTAGTTTTCTATCCAAAAATGCTAGCGTGTTGCTCGTTTACCTTATATTTCGATGTAAACTTTTGATTAATGTAAATTAGTAAAAGTATTATTATAAACTACGGTAATTTGACTTCTAATTTTAACGTTGTTACATGGTCTTTATGTATTTTCGTTTTCTATACATTGCGTTATAACAATCCAACTGTTTTCCGTACCCTGCTATCCTTGCAACGTGTAGGTTGCAAATCTAGTTTAAAAGAGTTAATTTTATCATAACTTTAAATATAATAGCAAGTGGTTCAAATGGTCAAAGAGTAGATGATGGATTTAGAACGTGGGTCGAAACTTAATTGATGCGTTGACTTGTCAACGAATGTTGGGATGAAGACTTTTTGGAATATGACTGGAAGCTTCCTCTGCGTCCTTGGAGACCTAATCAAACCCCTCTTAGACGACATTGGTGGAGCAATCTTCCAACACTATTACGAAATTAATAAAGGGTTTATAGCCTAATAGCATCTTGGTGTAAATAAAGCCGTTAAAAAAAATCTTCATACACTCTTACCATACCGATTCACATATATGATAACTTTGATATTTTAAAGCAATTAGATGTTACGGTGTGCGCATTGTTGTGCGTGCCCGTTTTGAATAACAAAGATGTTTTATTATATTTGTGTAAACATTAAAATGAGTAAGTGGTTTGAAATTAAAACTAAGGAAACGCTTTAGAGAAACGGTTTAGAAAAATTTTAAAAACAAAAGATTTACGAACCTACTATGATTCATTACATTTATGTAAACATCAAAAGGAGTCAGTGACTTGAAACTAAAACTAAGAATACGGTTTAGAGAAACAATTTAGAAAATAATTAAAAAAGGAGTTATACAAATAACTTAAATACAATTAAAAGAAACGAATCATAAAAATATAACATGTCACTTGACACCATAAATGATCAAACAATGATCATTCGTTACACATTGTATTTTGTTTTATTATAGTAACAATAATAACTATTTGTGTACTAATATAAAAGAAGAAAGTTCTTATTTTCTAAAACTTATGAGTGATTAGAGCATTTAGAACCCCGTTCATATCTACATCTTTGTAATTTAATTTAAAAAAAATTATTTTTTAAATTATATATTATTTTCGAAAATCTTCAACATCCCATTCCCCATAATAATACTTCTTTATTTCATTTTCTATTTACCACTCGCATCCACTCACAAATAATATAAACTAACAATAGGGTGAATAGTAAACATCAAAAAATTAAGTTTAGCTTCCTCCAAATATAGGTGGATGATGTATGAGGAATGAGATGTTCATTTTTAGTTTTTTTATTGTTTTTTCTTAAAATCTGGGAATGAGGCGGAGAATGATGAATGGGATGTGAATGCTCTTATTCTTCTCGTAAAAAGTGTGGCCTTAGAGCATTCATAACATGTTCCCTATATTTGTGTGAGTAGAGTCCTTATAATTTGATGTTTGGTTATGAGTGGTTGTGAGCGAAAGAAAAAGAATAAATTATTGTTCATCTCTATATTCAAGGAAACATTATAGATTTTTTATATTTTTTAATATTTTTTTTAGTAAATCATGAGTCTGCCATTGTCCATGAACGATCTATTGGAGAAGGTGAAACTGTCACTAATGATATGCAAGAAATCATGCAAAGATAAAGGCGTTACTCGTGGATCAACTGAGCAAGAAATCTAATTATTATTATATAGTGGTAACTAGTATTATATCAGTCTGCACGTTTCATCACGTATACAATGAGTACATAAAACACTTAGCTAATGAAATCTCACACGACTCAAACTTAAATAAAATCTATATTGTAACATTGACATCAAAATAGACTAGACTAAAAGTAGAAAAATACTCTAACGTACAACTCATATCAAAACCTATAAAAGGTTATAAAAAAAATTTGTTTAAAATTCACATTAAAGGTTATAAAACAAAATGTGTTTAAAATTCACATTACGCTTTTGAGAATGTGAATGCATATTACATTATAACACATAACACAAACAGTACAAAATATAAATTTCTAAAGAAGCTACCTATAATAATTTTTATTTTTAGAAAGATACATAAAATAAGAAGAAAAAGTTTATAGAAAATAAAAAGTTATTTTCACATTACGCTTTTGAGAATGTGAATGCATATATTACCCTTATGTAAAACGTTTAGGATGAAAATTAGAAAACAAATAATATGCAATTGGAAAGATTTGAACATGGCCACTTGTCAAAAGATGTCTAATAATGTAGTATATAACTAATTATTTGTATTAATACCTGTAAAAGCATTATTGTTTTTAGCTTAAAGTGATTTGAATCGAGTATTTTTATTATTGTTATTAATATATATCTGTTTCGAAAGGAAATTGGTGGGGTACAGTGAGCTGGCTGAATGACCAAGTCATAACCTCAGAGGTTCAATTTATAACCCATTGGGATCATTTGCAATTAGACTTCCATTTTTTCTCAAAAGATGGATAGAGAACAAGAGGAAATGCAATTTCTAGGCCTCTTTGGCATCTTCAAAGAAAGCTACAAAATTATAATCTCATGGAGAAAAATCTTTTCACAAATAACCCTAACCCTCATCCTCCCTCTAACCTTCATCTTCTTAGCACATCTCGAGATATCGAATTCGCTGTTCAAAGATATCAAACATACTGAATTCGAAAAGGAAATTTCACGACCAGGTAGCAAAAGGTACAACAATCTCTCTGACACACTTTCATCTGAATGGATCAATTTTTGGCTCTTCAAGGTTGCATACTTCACCATACTCTTAATCCTATCCCTTATGTCAACAGCTGCAGTCGTCTACACGATTGCATCTGTTTACACTGGACGTGAGTTGACTTTCAAAAACGTCATGAGTGTCGTTCCAAAAGTTTGGAAAAGACTCATGATCACTTTCTTGTGCATGTTTGTGGCTTTCTTTGTATACAACTTCTTAGCGGCGTTCATCTTGATTACTTGTTTGGCGTTGTTACCATATAACGCAGTTGTGGCCGAAATTATAACTATATACGTCTTCTTGACGATATACTTGACGGGGTTTGTGTACATGACTGTGATTTGGCAACTAGCAAGCGTGGTATCCGTTTTAGAGAATTCATACGGGCTTAAAGCAATGACAATAAGCAAGGATTTAATCAAGGGAAACCGAGTGGTCGCAGTTTCAATTTTCTTTTTATTGAACTTGTCATTCATACTCATAGAATTCTTATTCGAGTTGTTGGTTGTGCAAGGGAGCTCGTTAGAAGCGTGGAAGAGGGCAGGATTTGGAATTCTGTGTTTCGTACTTCTTTTGACTTTCTTTCTTTTCGGGCTCGTGATCCAAACAATACTCTACCTCGTTTGCAAATCATACCATCATGAAAACATCGATAAGGACGACTTATCGAATCATCTAGAGAGTTATCTCGGAGACTACGAACCACTCAGTGGAAAAGATGTTCAATTAGAGCACTATCAAGTTTGAATTTAGTCCTAACCAATTTTTCTCCTCGTGTAAGTAGCAATGATATATTATTTCGTTATTTTTATACATGTTTGTAATTCATAAATTGGTCATAAAACGCTATATATATTATTTTGATACTTTTAATCTGTTTAATACTAAGGGTAAAAGTAATACCCTCGGGAGAGGCAGATCGGGGATGATCGGTGGCCTCGGGAAAATCGGAAACACCACTGCGGTGGTCTCGGGGTCACCGATCGGGGCTTGGCTTTGGGGTACCGAGACCGAAGAGAAGGGTGGTGGGGAGAGAGCCGTTAGCGGTGCCCCCCCCCCCCCCCCCCAAACGGCTATTTTGACAATTTAAAAAAAAAAATTTTTTTTCAAAAACACACTATTTTAAACCCTATAAATACCCACTCATTCCAACCCTTTCCTCACACTTTTTAACTACTCACTCTCTCATTTTTTAAACACTACCACCCTTCATTTTTTAAAAATGACTTTCACATCCGATGAATCGTCCGATGAAGATGCCGCTTTTTTTGGGAAAATGATGTTCGAGATAGCTCGAGAAGAAGAAGCCGAGAGTTCAAAGCCAATTCGAACACGCAAGACGATTAAAAGAGAACGTCAAGAGGCTCACGGTCGGCTCTTTAACAACTATTTTGCGGAAGGTGCTCTATTCGAAGATAAGTTTAAACGTCGTTTCCGTATGAATAAGCGTCTTTTTTTACGTATTGTTGCCGCTATTGTAATCTTTTTTTATTTATTTTAGTGAAGCATGTTTTATTTTAGTTTTTATTTAGTTTTTATTTAAATTGTTATAATTAAAAATTAATAAAAAAGTGATTGGGGAAATGGGGAAACCATTACCCACAAAATGGGGAAAAATAGGAAGAGGTGGGGAATGATGAGGTGGCACCAAAAATGGAGTGGGGAAATGGGGAAATGGGGAGGGTATTACTATTAACCTAACAAGCAACACTTTGTTTATATTCGAGTAACTTATGTGACGTTCATTTATAGTGTTAGCAATTTGTATAGCTAGCCTCATATATACATAAACATGTTATTCAATTTTAAAGAGACGTTTAGTGATTAAAGTTCAAGTACATATACATTTATCTTTGTCACTTAGATATTTAGAGAGACGGGAACTTAAACATTTCAGTAATGATGACGTGTGTATGTTCAGCGAACAATACAACACACGAGGGTCGACCTAAGCAAGGTCGACCACGCATTACAGTCGAAGCCAGCTTCGGCAACACGGGGGTCGAACCTCCAAACACCACAAGAGGGTCGACCATACAGCAAGCAACTTCCGACACACTGACTTATACACAAGTACACATCTTCGGCCAGTCGATGCTCGACCCACCAAAGTACTTGACAGACGTCGCTTCACTTCGGCCAGTCGATGCTCGAACCACCGAAGCTCACACAACAGACCAACGCTCACACGACAATGTCAGAAACATTCCTACAACGTTGTTACGGCCACTAACGGCCTCCACTGAGGGGACACAAGGACGGCCACGTCAGCAAGGGTCGTACCTTTCAGTGGTAGGCGCATTACACAGAGTAAGGCAAAGGATTGATGAGTATAAATACTCATCAATCACCAGGTAAAACAACAAGTTCTCTAACCCTAAATTTCTATCTTCTTCCTCACTTACTCTCACCGGAATCCATACTGATTCTCACGCCGGAGCTTGGTCGCAGGACACCCTGTCCTGCGTTCCAAGAGCAACGGTTTGTTACTTGTGCAGATTCCGACGAAGAAGACGATCATCATCATCATTCATCCACCCTTGTAGTCTAATATCCTCTTCAATCCGTCCTAGGTTTCCTATCTGATCGTTGAAGATATCCAGATTCTACATTGGCGCCATCACACGGTCCTTCATTCATCAATCATGAATGAATCAGAAGAAAACGCAAGAAAAGACGATGCTCCGGTGTTGGAGATGGAAGAACAGCCGTTATCTCCCGGCGGTCGACACGTCATCGAAGACACCACAGACGGAGGCGGCTCCGGCGTTCTACAGCTGACGCCGGAGGTCGTTAGTCGTAACTTTCTCCATCTCCGGCAACTCATGCAAGACCATGTGGCCGCGGAGCGCATGAAGGGCGTGTGCATCCGTTTGGATTACGATGATCCAACAGATGACCGCACGCATACTCCGATCCCAACGTTAGCTGGCAGCTCTGGCGGAGCCACACTGATAGCCGTAACGACAGACAGCACTCGAGTATCCGTTGATGCAACACAGCAGCCAACGCCGCCGCCGGTTGCAACCCAGGCGCAAGATTTGCAAAGGCCAATGCTTTTTCAGCAACAACCGCCATATTTCCCGCAGTTTCAAGGTCAGCAATACTTTCCCCAACAGTTCATGGGCCCCTACGGGCCGCAAGGCTACCAGATGCCTTATTACATGCCGTTCCCGACGAGTTTGCCGTTATCATCATCCTTGCCACCTTCGGCTTCCGCTGCCGAAGTACTCACAAGCACAGGCGCTATGCCACAGCTAATTCCCGCTAACCAGCACACTTCGGTCCCAATAACCACAGCCGAAAGGACCACGGTAGATGATGTCTCGAAGCCATACATACCCGACGAGGTGAGCAAGTTTACAAATAGAATAGAACATGCCCCATGCCCACCGAAGGCGAAACTGCCAACCGTCGTAAAAACTTATGACGGCAGCACCGACCCCGATGATCATTTACACGCCTTCAAGTCAGCTTGTAGCATTTTATAGTGGTCGATGCCCACTTGGTGCAAAATGTTTGTTCAAACACTAACAGGACCGGCAAGGGTGTGGTTCAATTCATTGCCTGACAAAACTATCGACAGCTATGATCAGCTTCGGCAGCTTTTCGCTGACCATTTCGGCCAACAGAGAAAATGCACCAAAGACCCCATCGAGTTGCACAACATAAGGCAAGGTGACCAAGAGTCATTGCGTACGTTCTTGGAAAGGTACAAGTCAGAGTCCTTAAACATCGGTCACACCGATGAAAGGCAACGAATCTCAGCATTCATACACGGCATAAGAACAAGGCAACTACTCAGGGAAATGAGCGCGCGGGTACCCCTCACAATTCAGGAAGCCTTCGACCGAACCGAAGCTTTCATCCGTGGGGAAGAAGCAGCACAAGCTAGAGACAGATCTTCGGCAAACCAACCCAAGCAGGGTGGCCGAAATCAGAATCAAAGAGACAGTCGTCGCCCTTGGCAACAAGGCAGCGACCGCAATCAAAGGGAAGACAGACGGCATTCAGGGTTCACACCCTATGACCGACCGTCGGCATCAAATACCAGAGGCAACGAAAGGAAAGAATATCCAAGCCTAACAAAAAGCCCCAAAGAGATCCTACAGACGGAAGACGCTAGCCGACAGTTCAGCAAACCTAGAAATATGGGCCCCAACACCACCAATCGGAACATGTCCAAATACTGTGACTTCCATCTGGATAGAGGCCATGATACGGACGACTGTCACCAGCTAAAGAAAGAAATTACTCAAGCTGTAAAGACAGGACAGCTAGCACATTTGATGAAAGAAATAAAGGAGCAGAAACAGAAGAAAGACAAGAAGGCAGATCTTCCAGTAGTCCACATGACACAAAGTTCGAAAGCAAAAAGACCAAAGTTGCGAAGAGAAGCATGGGCAAATCAAGTCATTTCCTTTCCAGCTCTAGACACCGCTGCGCCGACCCTCAGTCCGATGGTCATAAGAGCTGAAGTCGGAGGTCACCATATCCATCGTGTGTACATTGACGGAGGCAGTGCCTCAGACATCATGTACAAGCATTGCTTCACAAAGCTCGCACCTAATATCCAACAGCAGCTTCGTCCTTCCAAGACCACATTAATGGGCTTCGGTGGCGAAGTTGTAATTCCAACAGGAGAAGTGGCGCTCTCAGTCACACTGTCCGATAATGCCCATGAGCGGACGGAGCGTGTGAACTTCCTGGTTGTCGACCGACCATCGAAATATAACATCCTTTTCGGCCGACCAGCCATATACAGGTTCGGCTGTGTCGTTTCCACAGCCCACAGTCTAATGAAATTCCCAACAGAAACCGGAGTAGCCTCAATCCGATCGGTACAGGTTGAATGCGATCTAACGGCGGATGTGTCCGATGTGTTAACTCATGATAAGTGGCGAGTCAATGAAGAACATCCCGACCAGTTGATTACAATTGGAGCAGATATTTCAAACCACGTAAGGGAGAAGCTATACAACCTGATGAGAAACAACACTGACGTCTTTGCGTGGACACCAGCCGACATGACCGGTGTACCACGAAAGATCACCGAACACATACTCAAGGTCGACCCTAAACAATTCCCAATCCGGCAAGGCAAAAGAGGTATGGCTCGGGACCGAAGTCAAGCAGTTTGTAACGAAGTCACACAGTTGGTGAAGGCAGGAATTCTGAAACCCCTCCAGTGGGCAACTTGGGTTGCAAACCCAGTCATGGTAGCAAAAAAATATGGATCTTGGCGCATGTGTGTGGATTTCACAAGTCTAAATAACGCTTGCCCCAAGGATTGCTACCCCCTCCCATCCATTGACGCCAAGGTAGACGCCCTATCGGGCTACACATTCAAATGCTTCCTTGACGCCTACAAAGGCTATCACCAGATAAAGATGGCAAAAGCTGATGAAGATAAAACAGCCTTTCACACTGATAAAGGCATCTACTGCTACCGCAAGATGCCCTTCGGCCTGAAGAATGCCGGAGCCACTTATCAGCGGCTCATCGATCAAGTCTTTGAACCCCAGATCGGTCGAAACATGGAGGCATATGTCGACGACTTGGTCATAAAAAGCCATACCGAAGCTGACATGCTCAGAGATATAGAAGAGACCTTCGGAAGACTGAGAGAAGTTAACATGAAACTTAATCCCGCAAAGTGCTCTTTCGGCATGAAGCAGGGAAAGTTTTTGGGTCACATTGTTGTTGGCAAAGACATCATCGCCAACCCTGACAAGGTACAAGCCATTAGGCAAATGAAACCTCCCCAGTCGTTGGAAGAATTGCAAAGGCTAAACGGTCGGCTGGCAGCTTTACATAGATTCATCTCTAAATCCGCAGAAAAATCCATGCCATTTTTCAAAACTTTGAAGCAGTTTACCGAAACTAGGCAATTCTTATGGAGTGAAGAAGCTGACCGAGCTTTCGAAGATCTAAAGCAAGCCCTGTCCCAGCTGACTCCGGTAACGGCACCAGATACTGGTGAAGACGTGGTCCTTTATCTTTCGGTGGGAAACAACGCCATAAGCTCGGTACTGTGTGCCGAAAGAAGGGACAACCAAGTCCCTATCTACTTCGTCAGCCGAGCTATGAAAGATGCCGAAACAAGGTATACAAATGTTGGAAAAACTCTTGCTAACTTTGCTGCACACTGCAAGAAGGCTACGCCGATACTTTCAGGCTTACAAGATTACAGTTTTAACCAACTTTCCTCTAAAGGAAGTCATTCAGAGACCCGAACACTCTGGCCGTTTAATCAAATGGGCCATCGAGCTGGGTGAATACGATATTCACTTCAAGCCTCGAACAGCCATCAAAGGCCAAGTGTTAGCAGACTTTGTCTCTGAATTACAGGTCTCTACCTCGAATCCTACATTCACACACACTTTTCGCAAACAAAGTCGAAACCCGACTAACTTTGTCTCTGAATTACAGGTCCTCGACAATCCGGAGCAGCCAACAGACAGTCAGCTCGGCACAGTGCGAGCTGAGCCGAAGGTACCTTTGCCACACAGCTCGATCTGCCTTTCGGCAAAACGATCATTACGAGCATATGACTAACGCTACGTTCCATTTACAGGTTCCAGGGCCTTTATCTAGTGCCGACGCGTGGACCCTCTACACAGACGGCGCGAAAAACAGTGAAGGGTCAGGCGCCAGTGTCGTTTTAATCGATCCTCAAGGAGTCGAAGTCACATACGCTATCAGGCTAAACTTTCCAAACACCAACAATGAAGCCGCGTATGAAGCACTTCTCGCAGGCCTTCGCCTGGCAAAGCGTATGGGGGTCAAAAAGCTATCAGTCAAGGTCGACTCCCTGCTGGTAACCAATCAAACCACAGGAGAGTTCGAAGTTAAAGGCGAAACAATGCAAAGGTATGCTGACAAAGTCAAGGAATTAATCTCCCATTTCGACGAATTTCAGATCTGTCAGATACCAAGGAGCCAAAACAAGAAGGCGGATGCCTTGAGCAAATTGGCCTCTTTGGCATATGCTCACCTGACGAAACAGGTCCCTGTTGAAGTTATACACAGTCGGACAGATCAAATAGAAGAAATCTTCACAACCGAAACCGACATTAGCAACAGTTGGATAAAACCAATTTTTGATTTCCTAAAACACGGCACAGTGCCGGAATCAACCTTCGAAGCCACAAAGTTAAAAGCCCAAGCCGCTCAGTACACCATCCACAATGACAAACTTTATAAGAAGTCATATCTCCAACCCCTGTTGCGATGCTTGACGACTGAAGAAGGCATTTACGTCATGAGTGAGCTGCATGAAGGTATCTGCGGAACGCATTCAGGCCCTCGGTCGCTGGTTACTCGAATGATGAATATGGGCTATTACTGGCCGACTATGTACACTGACACCGAAAACGAAATACGTAAATGCCGTGGATGTCAGATGCATGCCAGCGTACAGCGAGTGCCGAAGCATAACATGATACCTGTGACATCACCATGGCCATTCTACAAATGGGGTATCGACATTGTTGGCCCATTTCCTGAAGCCCCAGGCCGAATCAAATTCCTAATTGTCGCAGTCGATTATTTCACAAAATGGATCGAAGTTAAAGCTGTCGCTACGATCACTGGGAAACAAGTGGTAAGCTTCGTCTGGGAGCAAATCGTCTGCCGATACGGTCTCCCAGGGAAGATAGTCTCAGACAACGGCAAGCAGTTCGCCGACAACCCATTTAAGTCGTGGTGCCAAGAGTTGCACATAACTCAAGTGTTCACATCCGTGGCACACCCACAGGCCAACGGCCAGGTCGAACGCACTAACCGTTCCATCGTCACAGGCATCAAGGCCAGGCTCGGGGAACATGGCAAAAGTTGGCTGAACGAGCTTCCAAGTGTCATCTGGGCGCTTCGAACGACGGAAAGAACGAGCCACGGCCATACTCCATACAGTCTCACCTTTGGATCCGAGGCCGTCATACCAGCCGAAATAGGGATGCCCACTTACCGAATCGAGAACATATCGGAGCACACCAATGACTCAGAGCTGCTAGTCAACTTGGCCCTCACGCAGGAACGCCGAGACCTGGCAGCTATCAGCGAGGTTCGATACAAGAAACAGATGGAAAGTTATTACAACCAACGAGTTCGAAGTGTGACCTATCGGCCAGGAGACTATGTCTTCCGAAACAACGAAGCCAGTCGGCAGGCGGACCAAGGCAAACTGGGACCTAACTGGGAAGGCCCATACCAGATACTCGAAGCTCATGAAAAAGGCTCCTACAAGTTAGCTACTTTGGAAGGAAAACCAGTCCCTAGGCACTGGAATGCTATGCAATTAAAGAAATGCTACATGTAGGCATAAACTCCTTTGATCCTTTGTTGTAATCATTGGGGCATTCGATAAGTCCCATTTTTAGTGAAATGATAAACATATCATCTTCGTCATTTTTTCCTTTTGTTACTTCTTTAACAAATTATTAAAAAAGACAGGGCCAACACAAACCCTGTCCCTAGCGCTTCGGCGCCGAAACTCGTAAGAAGGTTATCCGAACCGGGTTACACAGAAAAACATTAACTTGTTCATTTCTCACAACTCAATAAAGTGGTCGACCGGTGTGCTCACAACAGCCTCGATATACGGGCTTCCTGACCGAACCGGACCACATAGACTATAAATATTATGGTCGAACCTAGGTTATATTGCGCAAAATAAATGTTTAAATACAAAGGCATGTATGCCGAAACAAGGACATAGTCCAAACAATTCAAATATTCATGTAAAAAGGCTACAGCTGACGAGCATTAGTCGTATACATGTACACATTCGGAAGGCCGAAGGCCAACCCCAATACTTCTACCATAGGAAGTTCTACAAAATTACAAACACATGCAATAAATAAAGTACACAATGTATTTCAAAATTATTTTCATTACAAAAAGACCGAAGTCTATTACAATACATGCGCTTTCGCGCTAAGGAAAATACAGCCAAAATATCTAAAGCAACATATCCCTACTGGTAATGCTTGTAGGCCCACCTTCGGCTTGAGACGCCGACCCACCTTCAGCATCAGCAGGCAAATGTTGATCCGGCATAACACGCCTCAGGTCCTCCAACGTTTTGTTGGTACATAACGCCAGATCATCAAAATACGGATACTGGATACCAGAGTACGCCTCAGCCGCCCTTTTAAGGAGCCTACCAGAGTTTGGGTCGTATTTCTTCCCCTCCTCCCTCGGCTTACCCTGTCGACCCAACTCATAACCTTCCAAAAAGCCCAAGTGTCCAGCACGATCGGCCACGGCTTTCTGAAATTGGCCCAAAGGCAGCCGGTACTCCTTGCTCTTGGCAAGCCGACCCAGCACAAAATTGAAACCCTCCTCTATTAACCATTGGCGGTCATCGCCAAGCTGCTTGGCAAGCCGCTGCTCGCCGACATACAAATTGGAGAGCCGTTCTTTCTCCTCCTTTAACTTCACCGTCTCGGCTTCCAGCGCGGCTTTAGCAATAGCATCGTCTTGCCGACCCTTCTGAAGGTCAACAACGGCAAGACGAGCCTCCTCCAATGACTTCGACATCTCCGTGTGGGATGCCAAAGCCTCGGCTTTATCCTTCTTCAACACCTCCAACTCCCGCTCAACATCTGCGACCCTGGTCAAAGCCGACACCGCCTTCTCGCGCTCAGCGGTCAGAGACTTGATCTGACCCTCATATTCAGTAAGCGCCGCCTTCGCCTCACGCAGGCCCTGACGACGCTCCTCAGACCGAGCCTTCGCCTTCACAAGGCTAGACTCCAGGCGAGCGTTTCGACTAATCATGTTCACACCCGAAGCGTAAGCCATGGTCAACTTTACATAAGCTTTCCGGCGGGCTTCGGCATGGTCATCGGCTTCCAACTCCGCCACCTCACCCGAAGGAATAGACAAACGCGCAAAATCTCGGCATAATTCCACAGTGTCAAACTTTGACTCGTTTTTCAAGCTCCAGTTGGGGTAAAAAATGTGGCCCCGAGTATTGTCATCCATCTCGGTAACCGGCTCTTCATCCGAAGCCTCCACAGTAGGCCTCTCAGTCGAAATGTTGCCCCGACTAAGGTCCTTCTTCATTTGGGATAGCTTCCCCAAGCCACCAGCAGTGAATCCAGCCCTCGCCCTCAAAATAGGATTCTCCTGCATACGACGGACGAAATCATCAAATGCGTCATCAGACATAATCGAATGCAGAGGCTGAGGTGGAACACTTACGATAGCGGTAGCAGGGTCGAATGTAGCTTTCCCTTTCCCACCCGAAGCTCCACAGTCCACATCCATATCAATAACAGGAGACATCTTTTGTGTTTCCGGAGGTGTGACATCGTCGTCAATAAGCCTAATAGGCGACTCCTCATCAGCAGTCTCAGTGGCCGAAGCAGAATCCTTGCTACGGGAAGCGGAATGCTTCGGCCTAGACTTCTTCACCTCCTTGTCTTCACCACCCTCAATTTTGCGTTTCCGGCTATCACCCTTGCCTTTCTTGGCAGCCCTCTCCTTCGACCTGTCTTCCTCCAAATCGACAAGTTTGTTGGTCGCCCCTCCAATGTCCTTACCAGCCACTGTGGTCTCACCCACCTTCACCACAAAATCCTCGTAACGATGCTGTGATCCAGCATCAACCGGGGTCGGCTCGTTGGCATCCAGAAGCACTTGGCCCTGTATCACATCATCGTCATCCTCCAAGCCGATGTATCCCAGCAAATCCATCACTGCAAAGACAACACAAAGCCGAAGTGACATACATATAACAAATAACAAACAGGGCATACCCTGGCCATTAAGAAAGAGGGCAGGCTTTCGAGTCAGAGACAGCCAATTTCGGCTCAACCCAGTCAGAATCAGGACCCTCTCAGGGTATTGTACCAACGGCACCTGTAAGGCAACGAGCTTCGTCACTATGTCTTCGTCAAAAGGCAATTCTTCAAGGTTCCTTTTCTTATACTTCGTCGGCTTCCACGGAATGTCCCCCAACCCCAGTACCTCTTCGGCAACAAAGAAAAACTTGTCTTTAAAGTCCTTCAAATTCGTCGGTAGCTTCGTCAAATAACGAGGGCTAAAAGTCCCATCCTCATACGTTATAGCTCGCTGCTCGAAGCAGAACCAATCACCTTGATGCGTCAATCGGTAGAACGCATGAAACTCCCCGATTGAAGGTTCGGCATTCACAATTCTACAACAAACCTCGAAGTGCGTAACCCGAAGTACCGCATTCGGGTGCAGTTGCCCTAAATGCACACGATTGTGTTTAAGGACCTCCCGAAAGAACTTCGTCACAGGGAGCCGAAGCATCCCTGCACTAAAGTGCTTAGTATATATGCCCATCTTGCCGTCAGGCGCATCTTTTATCGACTGCGTTGCCGTTGGCAATATCGGCCCAAGTTTCCAAGATACGCCGTACGTCTCACAGTGCGTTTTTAACAGATTCTTCGTCAGCGACGAACGGAACTCCCTAATGCCTCGTCGGGACGACTCCGACGTTTCACCCTTACCCCCTTTCTTGGCCATGATATTTAAACAAGAAAAATCGAAAACAGATGACAAACGTACCAGTAAGAAGACGATTAGACAATCGCAAAGTCAGGTGATGATTATCGACAACGGCAGTGAAACAAGCAAACTTGTATAAAGGTCGTCACACCGAAGCAGGAATGCAGAGAGAGGATAAGATCGAAAGAAATTGGGAAGGTGTAAAGGATCAAATGAAACCATCGGCGAGTATTTATAGGCCTAGGGCGACCTTTCAGTTGCCCCGTCCCATCAACCGTCGACGGCCCGACACGTGAGCCCTACAGCTGTCGCCCACTCGCTTTTTCGCCCAAACAGGCCCATCAAAGCCCATTAGGCGGCCCACGCAACCTTCGGCGCCAGGCTTCGGCCAATCGACATGAGAATCTAGTCCGATGACGAAGTCCAGACCATCACACATCGGACTGGGGGCTGATGACGTGTGTATGTTCAGCGAACAATACAACACACGAGGGTCGACCTAAGCAAGGTCGACCACGCATTACAGTCGAAGCCAGCTTCGGCAACACGGGGGTCGAACCTCCAAACACCACAAGAGGGTCGACCATACAGCAAGCAACTTCCGACACACTGACTTATACACAAGTACACATCTTCGGCCAGTCGATGCTCGACCCACCAAAGTACTTGACAGACGTCGCTTCACTTCGGCCAGTCGATGCTCAAACCACCGAAGCTCACACAACAGACCAACGCTCACACGACAATGTCAGAAACATTCCTACAACGTTGTTACGGCCACTAACGGCCTCCACTGAGGGGACACAAGGACGGCCACGTCAGCAAGGGTCGTACCTTTCAGTGGTAGGCGCATTACACAGAGTAAGGCAAAGGATTGATGAGTATAAATACTCATCAATCACCAGGTGAAACAACAAGTTCTCTAACCCTAAATTTCTATCTTCTTCCTCACTTACTCTCACCGGAATCCATACTGATTCTCACGCCGGAGCTTGGTCGCAGGACACCCTGTCCTGCGTTCCAAGAGCAACGGTTTGTTACTTGTGCAGATTCCGACGAAGAAGACGATCATCATCATCATTCATCCATCCTTGTAGTCTAATATCCTCTTCAATCCGTCCTAGGTTTCCTATCTGATCGTTGAAGATATCCAGATTCTACAAGTAAGAAATAGATGAACGATTTAGAATCGTATTCTAGTCTCAATATCACTTGCAAATCATCACAGCCATGTAAAGGTCATATTTTAAAACTTTCGGGGGCTCATAATCACTTGCAAATTATCAAAGACATTAGTTTTATGTAAAGAAAATCACAACGGATAATTATAAACCGAAATCATTTGTAAGAAACAATAAATATCAACAGAAAAGATAATTGATAAAAATTTCAAGAACCAACAAATAATAACAGAAAAGAAAAAAAAATATAGAGCTCAGATTCTAAACAGAGCATCACAGCAATAAGAGGCTCGGTTAAAGCCAGTTGCTGTGATAATAAAGTTCCTACAGCCTTAAGAGTTGTCGTGAAGGTTGAGGAGCGGTTGTAGTGGTTGTAAAAACAGTAGCAACCGAAAACAAGTAGATGAGGCGTAGTCACCATATGATCATGATCACTTATAAAACCAAGAGTTCACTAGAGGTTACTGTAGTGGATCTGGCAAGGATGTTGGACTTTAAGTCATTGTATTCTGCTCGTAGACCTGAAGTGACAAACAAAACTTCATCTTTGTCTTTGATCGGTTCTCCAATGTTGGCAAGTGCAGTAGCATATTCTTGTGCATGACACAGTTAAGTAAGTGGTGTTTCATCCACATTCATCTAAAGTTTAAGGTGTTGTTTCTTAAGACTGTACGGAACTAGTGTGGGGGCATATGCATGCTCAAGAGATAACCAAATTGCTCAGTTTGTAGTGCCTTGAACATGAGAGAAAGATGCTTCAGATAGTGTTGAGGTAATTATCATAAGCACTTGAGCGCCATTGGATATATATGTAAAGAGTAATGCAGGTTCACAGTTTGTCACAGTTAATGCAGCTGCTTCACCATACCATGTTCTGAGGAATTGATCCTGGCAGGAATGGAACTATTAGCGTATCCAAGAATTTGTAATTAGGACTAACTCAATGATTGTCTTCTAGTAGCCATAATTAGTCGGATACATTGTAAATGCAAACTCGTTTGAGTTGTACAATGTCTTTTCAAGTAATGTACGTAAAGCACTGAGTTGTGTCATATAGTTTTTTTGAAAGTTTATGTAGAAATTGTAAAGGTCAAAATTTTAGAGTCGAAACTGTCAAGGTCGAAGTTTAGAGTCAAAGCTATCAAGATAGAAGGTTTCAACCACTATTAATTTTCAGGTGAAAAAGATAGGTCAAAACTATAGCGTTGAAAGTAAATTTTTAGCCAATATATATTTTGTAAATTGTTTCTAGGTTTTTACGTAGCAAGGGAGATTGATACAACGTAGATCTATACCAGATTTCAAGGGAGATCGATACTAGGGTTTAACGTTGTCGAATTGTGACTATGTATTCAGACGACAATGGGGCAGGGCGTCGGCGGCTGGTATAGGGTTTGACAACAAAGGTGAAGATCGTTATATATGGTAGGCGGAGATTGTACTATTGAGGAAGTACGCGTCGGTTTCAAGGTTTACGACGAGTAGAGGTGGCAGTATGGTGGTTTTAGCGGCTAGGGTTCAACGACTATGGCGTCAACGATTGAGTCTTTGATGATTGAAACGAACCAGAACGTCAGAGCTTGTGTCTCTAGTGATTGAAATGACGGTGGAGCTTGCATCTCCGGTGAGAGCCGATTTTTGACTCTGATACCAAAATAATTTAGGTATGGATGTATAAATGTTTTGTATTATGTATGTAAATTTGTGTGTATATATATATAGGGTTATGTTCAAATGAGAACCATTTGGTTTTGAGAACTTTTTTTAGAACCATTCTGGGCCACTAATTTTTAAGCGGGGGGGGGGGGGGGAAGCGGGGTTCCTTATATATAACTAGTGGCACATAATGGTTCTTAAAAGTTCTCAAAACCATTTGGTTCTCAAATGATCATCTCCCTATATATATATATATATATATATATATAGGGAGATGATCATTTGAGAACCAAATGGTTTTTAGAACTTTTGAGAATCATTCTAAGCCACTAGTTTATATATATATGGAAATTCCCCTATGAATTTGTGTGCCCCCCTGAAAATTAGTGGCCAGTAATGGTTTTCTTAAAAGTTCTCAAAACCAATTGGTTCTCATTTGTGTGTGTATATATATATATACACACACACGTAGAATTATATTACTAAATCCACTCTTAACTCTAGATAGTTATATGTAATCTAATAAAGCCTTTAGCACACGATCTCAAATGTTTTTAATCTTTGAAAAACTATTTTTATTTGGAAACTGGAAAATTAAAGAAAAATTATATTAAATGAAGGCTATTTGGGTAATTTGACATTCTTATTTTTTTTTCTTTTTTTTAAAATTTCACATATATCCACATTATAACTTTATAAAAAACAAAAACTAAAAAACAAAAAAAACGTTTTTTTTCATACATGTAACATAGTCGGACGAACAAAAAAAAGAACATTTTTAAGGTTTTTTTATTTATTTTGAAGGTCGTTAGGTGGATAGACACGAAAATTTAAAAAGGAAAAAAAGGAAGCACCAAAATTACCTAAATAGTCTTCATTTAATAAAATTTTTCTTTGGTTATTCAGTTTTCCAACTAATACTTAGTTTTCTATTGAACTTAACCTTATATATATATATATAGAGGAAAAGGATCATTGGAAAACCAATTAAGTATATATATATATATATATATATATATATATATATATAATTATGTTACTAAATCCACTCTTAACTCTAGATAGTTATAATGTAATATAATAAAGCCTTTAGCACAAGATCTCAAATGTTTTAAATCTTTATTCAAAAGTATGATATATATTAATTTATATATCAAATGGAAAACACGTGTCAGCATCTATATATCAACCGATTCACACCAGATGGTTTTTCTCTATTAGTCTGCGTGGGCGGTTGGTACGCGTGTTGCTTTTACGTTCAGTGTCTTTTTCTTTATCTACCTAATTATGTATATGCTCTTCGATTTCAAGAAAAGCATCATTTCTCTCTCTACTTACACTTCCGACGAGTATGGCTTCTCCGATTGGCGGTCTATGCCGTCTTACACATCATATTCCATTTAGAAACTGACTGTTGCCCATCATCACCATTTGTTTATGTGTGTTAGGCTCTAGATCTGAAGGTTCTGGACTTGTCAATGGCCTTTTTGCTTACTAAATGGTCTGATGGTGATGTTGTAGGCGGTGGTTCTTGGTTTTCTTGACTGGATTCGGTGTTTGTTGCCTTCGGAACGATGATTGTTACGGTTTTGTAAGCTGGATTTGGGGTTTCTCTCTCTCTCACTGTCTCTCTTTTAAGCACACACCGATCTCTCTCTCTAAGATATATATGAGAGGTTTGTTACATTTTACGGAGCATTCCAAAGCTTTGGCGTCATCGTATTTATCTTATGACCATAATTTTATTGTTGGTTGTTGAGTTTGATGTTGATTTAAGCTCTTGCAATGAAGATCTTAATTTTGATCTCAACCACATTTGAGCACGTGGTTACTCGATTACTGCTTTCGATGCTTTTGATGATGGCGTGTCAGTCTTATAATCAATTGTTTACTGCATTCATGAGATGAGGTCGCCCGAGGGACGATATATAATCTTGTCTATGTGCTTGAATTGATGATTTTTGTGCAAGATTACATATGCTTTTTGTTATCTTCTTATCTTCTTCTGAATTGGCTATGATGGAGTTATATATGAATTCATTGAAGGGAAAATGTGATTCCATTCATCCTGGTGTGGTAATTTCTTTGCAGCCATGTTTGGTGTCTTTATTTGCTTAAGTGGTTACGGATATGAGCCTACTTTTTGTATTGCTTTATCCTTTCGAGTTAAAGATCTGTTTTTTGTTTGACACTTTCATATTTACTTTGGGTTTTTTTTACTGTTTCGTTTTATGGATCTATTTCCATTTGAATTTTTGAGCTTGGATTTGAGTTTTGAGCTGGTTTTTAAATCCGATGATAACTGAATGTTAAAAGGAGGTTGTAGTTTATGCATCGTTTGTTGTGCCTCACTGGTTTCTTTGAACGTTACTAATGCATGGTTGTTTCTGTTTGAATCATCGGATTGAACTTTAATGATATGTTTTTGTTTGAAATTTGAGCTTAGAGTTTAATTCTGAGTATGCTTGGTTGTGAACTTTGGAGTTTACGGTTGTGATTATATTTTGGCTACGAAGTTGTGAACTTTGGACTTTTGGGCTGTGATGATCATTTACTACAAAGTAAGAACGAATCTATGAAAGGGAGCTTAGTTGTATCTTGGCGTGGGGAAAACTAAGAATTTTATTACGACCATCTTTCTGGTGATTATATTCTCGAAAAAAAAATGATCAGAGCCGCTTCTAATATTCCTTACTTATGATAATTTGCTTTTTGTTATATACATGTACACACACACACATATTATATATATATATATATATATATATATATATATATATATATTGTTAAATGGTTGTGATGATAACCTGAGCCTTAAATATAAAAATTTCAAATTTTGTTAATGTTTTTGTTTGTGTTTTTTATAATTGTTTTTAAAAATTGTTGAGGAAATAAATTGGTTGATGTTCTTCATGACAAATCTATTTTGGTTGTTGATGAGTCTCCTATCATTTGTTACTTTTAGAACACAATGAAAATAAAAGCTAACGAAAATAAAATCAAACGAAAATAAATAAAAAAGCTAATGGAAGTAACTTAACCAAAGGCCCGTGTGTTTTTCGCAGCAACGTGTGGGTCATGCTACTAGTATATAACAATTACCAAGTGCTAGGTTGCGAGGAAAATTTACTATTCATAATGGGCCTATTATTTGATGCCATGTGTCCATCTATGTTTTCGCCTGGTACTCTGGTTGGGCTCAACGTGGCACATCATTTTTTCTAATTTTTTTTAGGTTTCATTCGTTGTAGTTTCACACCATCGCTTTTTTGTATCATTTTTTACTTTTCTCTATTACTTTACGTTAATTTCATTGCGTGGTTTTGTGTACTTGCGTTTTCTTTATGTTGCATTTTAGCAATGCAACTGTTTTGTGTACCCACCTTATTTTTGCTAAGGTTGAAGTCCTTGGGATTGGTGTTTAGAAGGCTCGTTGGGTTTCTTGTCACCACTCCTAAAACCCTAATTGTTCTTTATATATATCGTGTCTATGTATTGTAATCGTCGTACTGAACTGAATAAAATATCCCTAGTTGCAGCTCGTGGATGCAGGGTAACACCGACCGAACTACGTAAAATTCTCTGCATGTTTCTTTATCCTATTTTGTGTGTGTTCTTTGTGAATCGCTATACTCCACTGTGCCGATTAAACCTAATGGGTCTTCTAAACACCAAGCCCAAGTAATTCAACCTCAACAATCTCCCACTTGGAAGTCCACAATAAATGACCATAAGGAGATTGTGCTTAGGGTTTTTTATAAAAACCAATGGAGTCGCAGTTTCCGTCTCTATCGCTGCTAACGTATATCGCCACTTTCGAGCACCGTGAGTTTGTTTAACCACCGACCACGTGAAGAAAATAGGTTATTTTGTTCCTCTTTTTATTTTTTCGGATTCGTTTGGGTTGATTGATTTTGCTTAGGGCTTGCTTTGATCTTGTGGCTTGGGTATTTGTTGAAAGGAACCGGGTTTTTGGGTGTCTTGAATTTTTTCTAACTTGTTATTATCAACTTTGGAGCCAGGTTACTTTGGTCTATTTTTTCGTGTGTCATTATGGGTGAAGACGGAAAAGTGGTGATTAAAAAGTTCGATGGTTCAGACTTTAGTTAGTGGAAGATGCAGATGGAGGCATTACTTGGTCAGAAAGATTTAGACATGGTACTCGAGGAAAGCTGGAGAAGATGGATAAAGAACACGAAACTCTGTCGAACGCGAAAGACAAGAAAGCTAGATGCACTATGACATTGGCGTTGACGAGAAACGTGGCTGATAACATCATGACTGAAACCAGTGCTCGTGGGTTGATGTTGGCGTTGTCAAATATGTAAGAAAAGCTGTCTGCAGCTAACAAAGTGTTCCTGATATGAGAGTTGTTTACGATGAGAATGAAAGAGGAAATTCAGTGACCGAGCACATTAATAATCTGAATTCCATTTTGTCCAGATTGTCATCTATTAAGATGAAATTCGATGATGAGACCAAGGTTGTACTATGATGAGGTCTGTTAAGACTTGGTTGGGTCCTCTGGGCTCCAACGGGCCCGTCTGTTTACTAGATGATGATTGGGCCACTGCAACTAGGTGGACTGGGGATGTTTGAATTGAAGTTTGGTTTGTTCTTTGGAGCTAGACCTGAAGACTTTTATTCCAGTGTGTTACTGATTACTGATTACTGAAGACATGGATTGATGTGTGCTTGTTGGCAGTCTTTATGTTTATGCAAAGCCTACAAGTGAGAGATTGTTGGGGTTAAAGTCCTTGTGCTTGGTGTTTGGAAGGCACGTTGGGTTTCTTGCTCACCACTCTTAAAACCCTAATTGTTCTTTATATATATTGTGTCTATCTATTGTAATCGTCGTATTGAACTGAATAAAATATCCCTAATTGCAACCCACGTAGGTCTCACCGACCGAACCATGTAAAATTCTCTGCAGTGTTTCTTTATTCTATTTTGTGCGTGTTTTTTGTGAATCGCTATACTCCATTGCATCGATTAAACCTAACATTTCAATTCTTCACGACACTCGGATTGTAAAAAAAATTCATATACTTTTAATTACGATTTATCGCGCTGCAGCGTGCGGGTTGTTTTTTCGGGCTATAAATTAAATAAGAAAAGATTCTTATTTGAGAAAAAATAAATAAAGGGTCCCTAATCGATGCGTTGACTAGTCAACGAAATTGGGATGAAGACTTTTGACTTTTGATAATCTGATAGGAAGCTTCCATCTGCGTCGTTGAGGACCTAATCAACCCCGCGTAGACGGCATTTCTGGAACTATCTTCCAACACAATTACCCTCAAACTTCACTTAAATTACAATACTACCCAAGAAGCGCCTAGATAGTCAACACCATCATTTAATTAATATTAACAAATTTAAATGTATCATCTATTTTACCTCATTACGTGTTAATTTTTTTTGGACAGGTCGACACCGTTATCACTTTACCAAATAGATCATCCTTCCGTTTGAATAACAAAATATGATGACCAGTTAACTTCATCCAGAAAGAAACCGACAACTGAAAAAACCCCTGACTCAACCTAGAGCAATTATTCTAGGCGAGACTCGAACCCATAAGGTCATGAGGGTATCATTGGGACAAGTCCACAGCAAATCATACGTGTTAATTAACACGCTATTCTATTATAGACATAGGGACGGTTCAGACGTTTGGAATGCCCAAGACGAAAGTGAAAAGTCGGAGGCCCATTTCAAATGCTAATTTTGTAGACGGTAAGGGATCTACGATTTTGTATGAGTTGTTACAAAAAAAAAAGTTCTATAAAATAAACCAAAACAACTCACTTAAAAAATATCAAACGAGCCACTTTATAGATAGTTTACTATAATTGCGAGTAATCATCAAAAGTTACCATGAACCACATAAAATACTGTATTTTCCTTTATTTAAGGGGAGGTAAGGGCCTAAGGGGTATTTTTCAATAGGTGACCCGTCGTTACTTATCTAAATATTAGTGAATATTATATATTATATTATTGTTGCTAATATTATTATTCCTCAAATTATTGTTTTGACTATTGAGAAAAATAAAGGAAATGGCACATATGGTAATTACAATGAAATTGGTGGGTATAGTGGGTTGGTTGAAAGTCCAAGTCACAACTCAACCTCATAGTTGCAATTTATAACCCATTCGGATCATTTGCAATTACACTTTCATTTTTCTCAAAAGATGGATAGAGAACAAGAGGAAATGCAATTTCTTGGCCTCTTTGGCATCTTCAAAGAAAGCTACAAAATCATAATCTCATGGAGAAAAATCTTTTCACAAATAACCCTAACCCTCATCCTCCCTCTAACCTTCATCTTCTTAGCACATCTCGAGATATCGAATTCGCTATTTAGAGACATCAAACACACAGAATTCGAGAAAGAACTCACGCAACCGGGTACCAAAAGATACAACAATCTCTCTAACACGCTTTCATCTGAATGGATCACTTTTTGGCTCTTCAAGGTCGCGTACTTCACCATCCTTTTAATCATATCCCTTCTATCAACAGCTGCAGTCGTTTACACGATTGCATCTGTTTACACGGGACGCGAGTTGACTTTCCAGAAAGTCATGAGCGTCGTCCCAAAGGTTTGGAAAAGACTCATGGTCACTTTCCTTTGTATGTTTGCGGCTTTCTTTGTTTACAACTTCTTAGCGGTGTGCATTTTGATTATTTGTTTGGTCATTATACCCTATAACGCATTCGGGGCTATCATCTTATACGTGGTCTTGATCATATACTTGATGGGGTTCGTGTACATGACTGTGATTTGGCAACTAGCAAGCGTGGTATCGGTTCTAGAGAGCTCGTACGGGCTTAAAGCTATGACAAAAAGCAAGGATCTAATCAAGGGAAACCGAGTGGTTGCAATTTCGATTTTCTTTTTGTTGAACTTGTCATTGGCGCTCATACAATTCTTATTCGGAAAGTTTGTTGTGCACGGGAGCTCGTTAGATGTGTGGAAGCGGGTAGGATTTGGAATTCTAAGTTTCGTACTGCTTTTGACTTTCTTTCTTTTTGGGCTCGTGATCCAAACGATACTCTACCTCGTCTGCAAATCCTATCATCATGAAAACATCGATAAAGGCGACTTATCGAATCATCTCGAGAGTTATCTCGGCGAGTACGAACCTCTCAATGGGAAAGATGTTCAACTAGAACAATATCAAGTTTGAATTTAGTTTTAAGCAATTTTTCTCCTCCTCTTGTACATCAAAGATAAAAAAATGTTTATTGATCTAATAAAGTTTTATAAGTATTATATAATTGTTATGAATATTTAATTGATTATAAGAGTTGAATATAGTAATTATTTTGTTATTCTAGGTGGTTTGGTTAGCCATCGTTATCTCCACTTGCCCCTTTGTTAAATCAAAACGTTGACGTATTAATCGAGGTTCTCCACACAAACTTAACCGCCCTATTGGACGTTTGACTTGTTCTTTATTCTAGCCAAAACACCTCTATCACTCTAAATAAATAAATTTTTAAAATTTTTTTTTTAAATAGATGCATAATCGTCTTTGTCCAATCAAACATTTCCAACGCTTTTATCCTAATCCATCTCGCAAACTTGTCGGGTTATGATCCAAAAATATCCTCCTACCCCGCTTACTAATCTTGGGCTCGGAGGTGCCCATACCAAACCAAGTTTAAATTTGGTTCAGATTGGGTCAAAATGGCCAAAACCGGTTTTTATTGGAACCGCTTTGGTTATAATACTGTTTATGAGGGAAATTTGATAGGTCCCAAAACCATGTTTAAAATCTGGCTTGGTTCAATATATGGGTACAAACCAAACCGGTTTCAAATTTCTGGTTCGGTTCGGGTCCTATCAAAACGGTTTGATCAGTGGTCTCGGTTCATGATTACAAATCGGTTTCGGTTTCTCAAATCAGTTTTTTCTCACCTCTGTCTGGATCATAAGGAATATTTTGGACACCCTTCCAACAAAAGAAAAGCTTGTTAAGCGTTTTGATATAATGGGCCGGGCTTTTGTTAAATGGGCTTACTTTAAAATGCCACTTTTCTGACGAATTAGCCTGTTTTACAGTTTAATCCACAAATAAAAGCCCAAATCCTATAACTTCTCTTCTGGGCCTTCTGGTGCCAAGTTTGAAAAAAATATATATATCTTGGCCCATGACCCATGTGGAATATTGCTTGAAACCGTTGGACCGTAGTGCTTAGAGGTGCACATTGAACCGGATCACGGTCCGAAGCCAGTTTCAAAATTAATCCAGAAACTAGTTAGGGTGACACCGGTTTGATACCCAACCGCGTTACATCCGCCAATTTGAAATGGGTTTGATATCCTGTTCGATAAAAGCGGATTGAAAACGGCTAAAACCTAACCATAAAAACAGCAATTACAATGAAGTGGCAGGGTAAACGGGTAACAAGTTATGCCACAACCTCCTTTTTGGATAGCAAAACCAATGTTACTGAAGACAAAGTTTTGAGTCTTAGAGGACGACAAATTAATTGAATTTGCAGAGAATTCCAAAAGAAAAATAATAAACTATCTTATAAACTAGTTCTAATCTAACTTCTTGGAGCCATACGGTTCTGTTACAATATATAGAGAATGAAAATCTAACCCTAAACATCTAATGGACCCGTGGGCTCATATTAGTTAACCCTAATAATGCTAATATAATATCTGATACTCCCCTGCAGTCGTAGTGGAAGATAATCAGACGCTAAAGACTGGAAATTAATAAAACATCTAGATAATGATAACTAAAAAAATAGATTCAACTTCGTTCTCGACTCCAAATCTCAATCTTCAACAAGCAGAGCAGAAAATTTGAATCCCTGAAACTCGGCTTTAGCTCCATTCACGACTTCATCTGGTTTTAGGTCTTGGTTTCCTGAATAATAAACATGGTTAGCTAGAGGTAAATTTGACAACCAATGACCGTAGTCTTGTGGCGGTGTGTCAAGGCTAGCAATCAATGGTCTCATGGATCCGTAGATCAAGAGATGAGATCCATAGATCTAAAAAAAAAAAAGAAAAAAGAAAAGAAAGCAAGACTGGTGACCGTAGTCAGACGGCAGTCTCTTGGATCCGTAGATCGAGTGATGAGATTCGTAGTTCTAAATAAAAAATAGAAAGAAAAAGAAAAAAAATAAGTAACAAAAGCTAGTGACCGTAGTCAAGAGCGGTCAATATAAAGAAAAAGAAATAGTGTGTTTAATAAACATCCACATCGATTCATGAATTCGTGAATTCATCAATTCTTTGAGTTGAGAAATAAAACATAATTAGGTGATTACCAACAACAATTGATAGAAGCCACAAACAAATATATTCCACTGAACCATAAATTAAATTAGCAACGATTAAAAAACCTGAATCTTGAATCAAAATCAAAGCTTTATTCGAAAGAGGAAAGAAAAAACTAGAAAAGAGAAAACATACGAAGAAGGTGGGACAGGGCGGCGGGGGCGGGAAGAGTGGCGGCATACCGCCCTGTCTAGGATTCGAACTCGGTGGAGGCGACTAAGGTTGAGATAGTTTAGACTGTGATACCATATAAGATAATAGAAATACTGAATACCTTAATATTATTGAATATCTGAGTTACAATATATAGAAAATGAAAATCTAACCCTAAACATCTAATGGGTCCGTAGACTTATATTAATTAACTCTAATAATACTAATATAATATTTGATAGTTGGAACCGGCTCATCAAACCATATAAGGTAAATCAATTCTCAAAATAGTTCTCGATATTTTGCTTATTAACTATGTGTAAATGTGTACATATGGCTGTGTTTTTACTATACACAGCACGGTGAACAAAATGATTCTATGTTGTCGTTTGAACCGAACACTTATACATATAAACAAAATATTACAAAATGAAATTTGGATTGTAGCATAATCCCGCGTATTTCACGTTACTTACGATGATAAATGACACAAATTAAAATTAAAGGACGGTGAAAAGTACTTGACGTACGTTGTTATGTAAAGATTCTAAACACATTATTTACTGTTATTTTGTTTCTACATTTATGAATAGCCGAATATACATACATTGATATCAACCAATAATAATAATAATAATAGAAATTGATTGTATTGCATGGTTATTGTCAATAAATAATTCCAGAGTATATTTATTGGAATACAATCTTACAATTTTAGATTATATTTGATAAGGTGGTAAGCGCTTGAGTTTTTCTGATATAATATAAGATGTAGTTTTCTACCGTCTAAATCTTTGAAATATGTAATCGGCCGATTTGTTATGAAGACTTACTACATTAGATTAATTACTAGGTTATCATCTATGTATTATATGGGTTAAATAAATGTAATTTATTATAAACAATAAATTTTATAGAGATTTGTTTATTAAATGTCATCACCATTTATAATATAAGAAATAATGAGTATTTAAGAATTATAAAATAAAAAATAATAAAGATTTAAGCAATATAAAATTATATTTTAAGTTAAGATATAATTGAAATTTTATTCGACTTTATTAAGTTTAAATAAATAAATAAATTATTAAAATAAGAAGATTTATATGTTTATATATAATTACATAGTATAACTATTTAAAACTATTATTATCTAACAGATAAGAAAGTTGACATTTAATAGAAGAGAGATACGGGGTAAATGAATATGAGAGTAACATGTGACAACAATTATAATCATTTATTATAGTATGTAGATGTAGATGTTATTCGTCAACACAACATTCCTTTTTAACTTTTAAATTTGTTGAAACCACCTAACACGTATACATTATGTTTTTCGAGATCCTATTAGTGAGTTTTCTACATAAATGATAAAATGTATAATTTATAATTATATATGCTTCTAAAATTTGTTATTGATAAATACATTGGTGTATGTTAAACATCACAAATCATGGGTTACATCAACACACCATGTAGCTTTCTCGTGAAAAGCTATGGCTATCTAATCATTTGTCTCATGATGATTAATATAATATTTTAAACTTGTTTACAAAGTAAGAGTCCATTCAAAGAATGATTATGTTGTATAAATTTAGCCCTCAAGTGCTTCCATTCATCTCCACATCTCTTCCACTCTATCACCAACTGTTTGAAAATTAATTTATCAATGGATATTGATCAAGCTGAGATGAAAAATGTAGGCTTCTTTGGCCTCTATAAAGAATCATTCAAAACCATCTTCTCATGGAAGAAGATATTTGCTCAAATCACCCTAACTTTCATCCTACCACTCTCCATCATCTACTTGGCTCACATAATCATCGCCGACTTACTCGATTGGCGTGTTGAGCGCTATGGAATTTATCAACAGCATTACTACTATCACGGTGAATCATCGGCATGGATTGGTTACTGGGTCTTTAAATTTGTGTATTTGACATTCCTCTTCCTTTTCTCTCTCCTATCCACCGCCGCTATTGTTTACACAATAGCAACAGTGTATACAGGCGGCGATGTAACATTCAAGAAAGTCTTGAAAATAGTTCCTAGGGTTTGGAAAAGACTTGCTTTGACTTTCTTGTGGACTTACTTTGGGTTCTTTATCTACAACATGGTGGCTGGAGTGTTGGCTGTCATTTGGGCAACCACCATAGCAGACACCGCGTTTGGTGTTGTCTTGTTTTGGGTGTTGTTTTCTCTATACTGCATTGGTTTTATTTATATAACAACGATTTGGCAGATGGCTAGTGTGGTTACGGTCTTGGAAAGCTCATATGGATTAAAAGCAATGATGAAAGGCAATGAACTTGTTAAAGGGAAGAAGTTGCTATCATGGTTCGTGTTCTTCACATTATATTGTGTTTTTGCTGGAATACTGATCTTATTCTATGTGTTTGTGTGGACCTATGCGTTCATAATCATCGGACTCGTGTGTCTTTTTCTTCTTATGAACTTGTTCTTGGTCGGGTATGTGGCTCAGACGATGCTTTACCTTGTTTGTAAGTCGCATCATTGTGAACCCATCGATAAGGTTGGATTGTCGACTCAACTGGGAGGTTATCTTGAGCCCGTGTTCAAGCCGGCCACGGATGTCGAATTAGGACAAACTCACTCTCATCCTCAAGTTCAAGTTTGATATAGCTTTCTACCATGTTTCTTTCTTGTTTCCTATTTTGTTGAAAAATAATGGTGAAAATTATATAATGGAATATTGAGATCGCTCCTAGCCTCCTATAAATTGTTGGATTACATTTATGAAATGGGATACTATTTACCAAATTAATCTCTTATTAAGAATAATATATGAAGGAATGGGCCCACTAACATGTATTTGGTCCAATGGTACCCTAAAGCGTATAAATCCATCATTATTTAAAGAGTGCGAGTTTAAATTATATAGTTTGCATGATATGTAAAACAAGAAATTAGTGATTTGTGTGCTCTTCTACTCCCACCTCAAGCTGTAAACTCTCTCCTTCCCATCCCCTTTATTGTGTTGATTTCGTGATTAAGATCCTAATCGCTACTATTTCTAATTCGGTTCATTTTAAAGTGAAAATTAAACAGGCTAAGAACATTTGTAGAATTGGCGTCTTATGAAGATTTTTAAAAATTTGTAAACATCTAGGGCGCGTTTGGTTGTGGAAAACATGGGGTGTTTTCCATTTCTGTTTTCTAAGAAAACATGGAAAACAGAAAAGGCGTTCTAGTGATAGTTTTCTGAAAAAAAATTCCTAGAAAACAGAAAATACAGTTTTCCATTCTTTTAACTAAATTTGGAAAATAGTTTTGCATTGTTTTCCAATTTCCGTTTTCTATTTTTCAGAAAATGGAAAACACATCTTTTGGTTAGATCGCGTTTTCAAAATTTTCCAAGTGTTTTCTAGAAATGGAAAACCCATTTCATTTTCTAGAAAACTGAAAATGGAAAACTGGAAAACGTTTTCCACAACCAAACGCAACCCTAATGCTTCCAAGGGATATGAATGGTCTAAACAGCAAGTTGACCAAACTCGATGGATTTCTTTGTTTGGGGCTTTCATGTTGAATTTTGCAAGTTTTATGGTGTTATTAGGTTTGTTATAAATAGTTTGAAATTTAGAAAATTAGATCTAGATTTATAGTCTAAAGCATAAAAGCTATTAAAGTATGATGTCAGTTTAGAGGTGGGGAAAAAAACCAAATTTTAGAACCTAAATCGATTTTTAACCAGCAAACGATACTAGAGTTGGTATACGGTATAGCAATCCTATCAACGCTACCTTTAGAAAAGTAAAAAAAAAATACGTTCTCTCCTCTCCAATCCCTAAGGCTATCCAGTATACATTGTGCGATGAGGTATTTCACGATGCCAAGTGACGCTAACACCCCCCCCCCCCCCACTAGGCGTGGTAGGGTGGCACGGTGGTTGGTACGTGAAGATTAACACGCTGTGAAAATAAGAGTGGTGGAGATACTCCAATCAAAACTTTTCACATTTTTTTATTAATTTATTTTTTTGTTTAAATTAATAAAAATAACACCACACCACATAACACAACTACACCAACATACCCTTCCTACTAAAAGCCATATAAGAAAGTCCAGTCATCGCCTACGTGACAACCATACCACAAAGTATATACCTCATGCCCTAATATATTATCTTTCTCCCTCATACCCTAATATATTATCTTCTCCATCATCCTTTTTATCATAAAAACATCTTAACCAGGATGTCCCTTTGAAGACAAGGGTTCAACTAATTATATTTTGAAAAACACAATAGTGTCCAATATAGAGATCAAACTGATCAAGTATATCTGCGCAAACACTAGAATCAAACAGGCAAATTGACGATAATCTAATAAAGTGTAACATCTTAAGTCAACAGAAAAATACATGATGATAAATTATTAAAACACGTTCCAAAGCGCTGAAGGCCAAATTCCTACCATGATCCCTCGGCACCAACTGTTGGGTTCTTAAAAGCAGCAAAATTCCAAAAAGTCTTCAAAGAGTATGGTTCAGAAATAGTCAACCCTTCCTCTGTGATCTTTGCAATCTGTGATTTCAAATTTAAATGTGTCAAACATACTTCTACCACTGTTTTAAAAAAAAAAAATCCTCATAAAATGAAGGTATGTATATAGATAGACATGGCATTATGGGCTGGTGGGACCGATTGGATAATGGGTGAAAATGGACTCAGGTTCAGCAAGTTGTTTTTAATACAACTGCAAACAAGCCGGGTGGGGTGGGTCAGAATGACGTCAAACCCATTACATGTTCCTCTTTTATCTAACCAGTATAATATAAAAGACAATCCAAACAGGGGCCAGTCATATTGGATGGGTCAGAATGGTTGTGATTTATCTCAAATGAGTACAGAGGGTTTTGACACTTGGACCCATTTCATATAAAGTCATAGAACACGATCCAACCAGGTCAAAATGGTTTTTTTTAACGGGTTTCTGACGCCTGACTGGTTTGAGATAAATAAAACTCAAACAGGTCAAAGGGGTAATGTATGCATTCACACCTGCATCTTGTTGACAGCAGACCTATCACGATACAAAAGGTTACGCATGCATTTCTCCAGTAATTTGACCCCCTCCTCAAAAGTCAGATCCTCCCTCCATTCTTCACGAAGAATCGGACGGGCCAGGTGGTTACCAAACCCAGTGGCAACATGATCGTCCTCAAAGTGTACACCAATCATGCTAACCTGCACATAATCCCAATAATATGAAAATTAAACAATGTTCAATGTTTGGAAATGAGGAAAATCAGTTGTGAAATTATCACATTAATCCAGGAAAAAAATAAGAGCAAAAAAGAAGAAAAGAAGCAATTGTTTCTCCGATCTTTTAAACATTTTTATTAATATATTGTGTTATAATTATGGTTTTGAGTTTGGCAATACTATTATAAATTCATAATAATAGACTAATTAAAAAAAATACTTTTCAAAAATTTACAACAATAAAAGTACTTCTTGCAAATTTATCAGATAGATCTGGAAACTATGAAACCAAAAAAGAAGACAAGAAGCCCAACTGGGTCATTTTTTGCACGGGTCGGATCATTCTGAATGGCTTTGACCAATATTTTGCAGAATATTTCTACAAATAATTTGTGTTCAAATATTTATAAAGAATATTACCAAAGTTGAATAAAGTGATCCCATAGGTTGTTTACATTAACAATACATTTTGGGCATCAGCTCGTTTCTTTTTTTACAATTTACCATTTGAATTTCGAACTAAATGTAAACTGATTGATATTGCCTTGTTCAGTGTCGTTTCTCATATCTTTCCACCAGAAAATTAGTAAAAAAGAACAAGAAATAAAACATGGTCCAAGAACTTACAGATCCTAGATACTTCTGCCCGTTTTTCACTCCACCAAGTACAAGCGAATTCCATAACGGGTCAAACTTGTTGCGACGATTGTACATAACACGAGTTAGATAATTGTGCACCTCTTTAGGACCAAGTGAGTTCCCATCATCCCACATATTGTCATGCAAGCTGTGTAAAGCAGTAGTAATTGGTGGTCAGACCTTGCTACTTAAACTTATAAATACACTAACCAACATTTTAACTATTGCAAGTAGATCATTTCAAAGTTCCAAATGTAGCTTCTGGAAACAAAACAAAAAAATGCTTACATAAGTTCATCAAGGTAACGTAGAATCTCTTGAAAATCACTGATTTCTCCACTTGCACCAATCAGAGAATGTTTGCCAACTTGCTTCAACCGCTCCACACTCTTATAACGTATAGTGGATCCATAGGACCCTAATGAAGGCAGAGATCACATGAATTACTAATTCAACTTCTAAAAATAATCTGATAATTATTCGTTCCATACACTATACATGTTCGTACAGTACAAACTTATTTGTCATGAATGCATATGTATTGAATGAGAAATCGTAGGTTCATTCATATAGTATTAAACATTAAAACTTTTTAGTCAATGAATTTAATTTATTAATAACTGGATATCTAACCTCCCATGTCAGCAGCCATGAGAATACCATCCTTGTATTTGATCCCAATCACAGATGTACCTGTAACATATGGGTACCTGTTTACAAACAAGAATGAATTACAAAATTATACTGAATAGTATATACCATTCCTGTTATAAAAGAAATCAAAACTTATATTATTTGGATAATACAGTACACATAGAGAAGTATACTTACTGAGTCCTTTGAGAATCTCCTTCAGAGCTCAATAAGTTACTTTCATTTTGAGAAGAAACCATATTTGCAAACACTACATGTATACATAACATGAAAAAAGTCAAAAAGACTATCAATAAATTAATAGTAAATAAAAATTAAAGAGATTGCAATCAACTGACAACACTCGCTTCCATTCCCAGATTAAAGAAATTGAATCTTTTACATCAATACCCCTGATCGTGAGTCTATGCATAGATCCTTAGTGTCCTCTAGAAAGAAAGGACTCACAACATATATTTGCTTATTCTAGTATCGTATCCTAACAAATCAAGGATCAAACACATTCTAATAAATCAGATTTCAAATTCAGTAACCACAGTTTTTGGATTTACACACTGCATGTTCAGTGATGACCAGGTATAAAGAGCATAATTCAAGTGGTTGCTACTTGTCTTTTTGAAATCATAGAGCAAAACAAAATCCCATTTATACATTCCCTTGCAATAGCCAGTAGAAAAATAAATATTGTTGTTGAAATAGAACAATGCAACTCATAGTGGAATCATAGCTGTCAGAGGCGCACCAAACGCATGCCTAGGCGGAGTAGGCGCTCAAGTGAGGTGAGGTGCAGGCAGTACGCTTTACAGCCATCCAGGTGGTCACATCTGTAAATGCAACGAAATTTCTAATTTCTGGCCAGACTGTTCTAAGACATTAAAAAACGGCCTGGAACTAACTTAAAACAGCCTAAACTAGACCTAAAAATGTCTAAAGTGCCTAAATGGTATGTTACTGCTTATGCTATGTGCCTTTCTTATCTCGGGCCCACCTTGCGCCTAGGACCAAGGCTCACCCTCTGCACCTTGTGAGTGCTTTTGCCATATGAGTGGAATGATTGTGAGCAACTTGAAGAGCATTGATAAACAACCTTCAAAGCAAAATTTTGATGAACATCTAGCTAAAAGGAAGGGGGAAACCTAGTTATCAAACATCAATCAGGGTGCAATGACCCTCTCCCCCAAAACTTGGTATATACACACATATATTCATGCAGAAACAGTTACAATACAAAATAACTGATTAATACCAAAAGAAAGAGCTTTAAATTGAGCTTAGATACATGGTATGAGACTATGAGCAGCCTAAAAGAGAACAAAAAACTTTTGAAGATAAAAGAACTTAGTCTAGTAACAGAGAATCAAGATTAAATGAAGTTAAAAACACGAAGTCTATGTTCTGATTCTCAATTACATCTTTCCTGGCTGAAAAACTATAAACTATAATCCTAGAAATTGAGGACGCAGGCAAGAACACCTTGAAGATCGACGAGAAAGGGTTACAACTTACAATCAATCATATTCGTCGGTCAAATTCAACTCATATCACAAAACTTTGGCAGAAAAATAACGAAATTCATAAACAACAATGAACGAACGAATAACATGAGAAAAGAGCAAGTATTAGGGCAAAATACTGAAGAGAATGTTACATAGAATTAGGGGTTTTAAAGGTTCACAACTGTTATCGAGAGAGATCGAGGAAGAAGAGAGTTTCACCTGCTGTATTACAATGGCGGATCCAAGCTTCTGCTCTGATGCGATGGCTTCAAATGGGAAGTTATGTGTAGGCTTAATTCTTCTCCAAGCAAGCAATACATACGAAATCAGAGTTTTGATTTTCAGTTTTGGTCTTGTAGTTTTAACTTTTTCAAATTGAGCCTCTAAAGTTTTAGTTTTCTCAATTTGTGTTCAAAATAGTTTTCTTTTACAACAATTATGACAAAATCGTTCAAGTTAATGATTTTTATTAATTTATAGGATTATTAAATTATACTAAAATGTAACTTATTTTACAAATTTCTTTTGTATTTTCATACTGTTAGGTGTAATATATACTTAGATCACACTCGATATACTTCGTTATCATCAATATTTTAAAAACCGGTTTTTTAGTTGAACCGGAAAACCTTCCGGAACCGGTTCGACCGGTCGGACCGGTTAGACCGGGTGGTTGAACCGGTTAGGGATTTATATATATTTTTTTATAAAAATGCTAATAAACTTGTACACCCCAACAAAAGTAGTTAAAATACAATTATAATCCACTCAAAAATAATATCAAATATGTATTTCATAGGAAAATATAAGTTTTAAACTTTAAAAAATAATTTTAAAAAAAAAGTAAAAAAAAAAAAAATTCAGAAAACCGGTTGAACCGGAAAAAACCGAACAAAACCGGAAAACCGGCCGGTCTAACCCGGTCCGGTTAAACCCATAAAACCGGATGTTAAAAAACCGGCTAGGTGGCCGGGTGATGGTTGAACCGGTCGAACCGGCCGGTTCGAACCGGTTTTTAAAACCTTGGTTATCATAGACATAAGGGTAATCACATCCTCTTAACGGTGTGCATGGAACACCGCCCCGGGGTGACATAAAAGATCCCTGTGAAGAACTCAACGGCATGGAGTGGAGGGGGTAGTGGCATTATCCAATCGAAACACACCATTTATTTTTTATTTTATTTTTTGTTTTAACTAAATAAAAAATAACCCAACACACCACACCATGTATACCCCTTGTGTGTGATGATTTCGTGTAGTCCAATCAGTGCCTACATGGCAGTTATCACACACCATCATCACACCATATTTACCACATACCATTAGTATAATTATGTGTAACAGATCGATCAAATTGGAGTATCGGGCCGGCTAGCTTAGAATATACACGGCCCAGATAAACTTTTTATACGACCCGTATATATTCAAAATAAGAAGCTATGTTTTGAGTGTTTTCCATGGTGGGAGGTATTCGGCTCGTATAAATATAACTATACCGCCCTCATATAACTTGAATACTTTTATTTTTTGTTAGTTTTAATACTAAAATATAACCCATATAAAAATTAGAAACGTAATTTCATACATACCCAAACATTACAAAACTAAAATTTAAATTTTATTAAAAATTACAAACGTAATTTGAAACTTAAATTAAATCAATACGAACGTAAAATACAAAATTTTGTCTTTTTGGTGGTTTTGTGTAGCCTTTTTGACTGTTTTGAAAAAAAAAACTTTTTAAATTATATATTATATATATACTAATATATATGTTTTAAGACGTGTTGTCAAACATTTATTTGATTTCTATACCTTTTACTATTATTAGAATGTTAATTTGTAAATATTCAACCCATATACTCATGTATCCGGCCTGTATAAGTCGCTTTGTTGATTGAGCTGACAAGTTACAACTTTTGTCTTTTTGAAAATATACGGGACATATATCTACCAATCCTGCCCATATATGTTTTTATCCTACCCATGTACGATTTGTATCCGGCCCGTATACAGTTTATACAGTAATCTGAATTCGATGCATCTATTCAACCTGTATATAATCGTATACGGTCATAGGGGTACAAAGATGAAAAAAAAAGAGTACAAATAGCACGAGCATTTCTAATATTCCTTACAAGTTAAATACATTGTGCACTACAAAAAATAAAAGCAACGGTGTCCCAGCCTAATGTGTAACGCATTATTGTTACACTCTTGGTGCCTTTGGACACATGTTTGAATCATTTTCCGAACACATCAATGTTTTTTTGTCCTTTTCTGGTTTCTTTTATATTAAATAAAGTATGCTTTGTGTATATGAAACAGCTCCATCTGATGACGAAATAAATTCAAACACCGTGATTAAAACATTAATTTTTTTTTTCTTCCAAATTTGTTGGTTCAAATCCCTAACACCAACAATTTTTATATCATTTCAACCTTTTTAATTCTACACATATGATTTTAGTCTTCATCATAACAAAAGTATTTAGGTTATATATTTTTCGACACTAATTGTATGATTTTACAGTTTTGTATACATGTATAAACCTAGTTTTAAAAACAAATTGAAATTCACAAAAATCGAATAAAGTTTAGCCGCTTCGTGACATGTCCATCGAGTGGTCATGGAACAATGACTAGACCTAGGATCCAACCGATTTCATTCGAGAAATGAACTCCAAACCTACATTTGAGATGATGATTAGGCGTCATGTGAGAAAACTGGGTTGTAGGGCTGCGAATGATCTGATGGCATTTCTTCAAAAGGACAAAAAATAATCCAAAAACCCACAGAAAATATGAAATCATTAGCACCACATATCAACCCTTAAAATACTGTTTTTCTCCCGCGAAAAAGCTTACAGAAATTGCTTAAAAAATTAAAATTCCAATCTTTAACTTTTCATCTTTCTTTACTCATTGATCAGAACTTGACAGCTCACTCATCCTCTTTCTCTTTCTTTCTTGAATTTGCTCACATTTGGGGTGATCAGAATTCTGAAGATTATACTGTAATGGTGAAAGAAACAGAGTATTATGATATTCTTGGTGTTAACCCACTTATATCTGATGATGATGATATCAGGAAAGCTTACTATCTGAAGGTAAATCAGTTATGATTAACTGTTTCTGCACTTTTCTTAAAATGCGTATCTTGTGTTTGTTGAAATGCCCCTTAGAGACTATCTTTGTTTGAAGCTAGTATGATATGAAATCAAAGATGTGGAAATTATTGGAATTGAGTATGATTTCTACTTTTGGGGATGAAGATACTACATTATGTCTTTATGCTTGAAATTTCCTGTATTGTTTTCATTATAGTTAAGGATTTTTTGCTGATAAATGGTCCAGTTATTTTAGTTTTATCACTTTGTGTGACTTTTGATCTGTCTGACCATATTTCTGCTTAACCAATCCGACCCATTGTTAGGTAACGTGTCGAAATTGATGTAACTAATTAATATGTTGTTTGTGAAACAGGCACGCCAAGTTCATCCTGATAAAAATCCGAATGATCCTCAAGCCGCTGAGAGATTTCAGGCAAGTGTTTTGGTTTTAGAGAGCAGTGATTTACTAAATGTGATTCCTCTATTGAATTTGTGAAATCCTTGTGATGCTAAGAACTAATTTCTTGTATAAACAGAAGAGATTTTAACCATTTTCAATATAAGTTTAGAGGATGTTTAGATCCATCAAAACCTTCAAGAGGTGGCATAATGGTAACTGTTTGATTCCCTCTAGCATATGTCTAATGTAGTCATGTTTAAAACCAGCTTTTACTGTTTTCTGCCTTTAACATGCTTTGATCCCATTGGATATTTGTGGATTGGTGGGAGTCTTGAGTTTTCTGGTAACATATTCTCATTGTTACCAAAAGAAATATTTAGATCTACTATCATACAATTTGATGAATTATGTCGGAAAAAGTCAAGAAATTAAATCTTTTTTCATAAGCAGGTACTTAGTGAAGCTTATCAGGTATTGAGTGATCCTGTGAAAAGAGATGCATATGATAAGAATGGAAAAGGCTCCATATCAAAGTAAGAGTTTTTGGCTTTATTTTTAATTTTATTTATTCATATATAAATACGCCTAATGAAGATACAATATGCTAATTGACAATTTAAATACAATCCTAGTTACCTAATAAGTTATTTACATACTTAATTATATTTATATTCATGTTAAAAACGTCAACTCTAATCGCACAGAGTTAAAATCATGCAACCCGAACACGGCCCATTTAACCCTTTTGTCTATACGTGTAAAACGGATTAGCTGGTTGGCGGGTCAAGTTGTAAACGTGTTAATCATGTTAGTGGGTTGCAAAGAAAAGGGTTAAACAGGTTAGTGTTGGGCTTTAAAACTTATAATTTATTTCATTGAATCAGTTATCAGCTACATATCACAAATACATCATATGAATCAATAATTAGTAACATTACACGATTAAACGTCTTCCTGATAAATATTTTTTGTGTAAAATATATAAACATGCTTACATTTATCATCATTTTACAGGGACACCATGCTTGATTCGACTGCTGTTTTTGCTCTTCTTTTCGGGAGTGAGCTATTTGAAGACTACATAGGACACCTATCTGTGGCAACAATGGCTTCTGCAGAATTAGTTGGTGAAAATGACACTCCAGAAATACTGCATGAAAAGTTGAAGGTAAGTCTATTATGAATTTAGCAAATATTTCAGAATTAAGTTCCATTGAATGATTCTTTGTCTGTTTTTATTCATTTTCTGTAAATTTATATATATATTTTTTTAAATATGATGTAGATTATTCAGAGGGAAAGGGAAGAAAAATTGGCTAGAACATTGAAAAACTTTGTTCACCAATATGTTCGAGGTGATAACGAAGAATTCTTACGACGTGCTGAGTCAGAGGCAGACCGACTAACTCGAGCAGGTACTTCATATTTAAATAGCATGTATCTGATAATTAATAAATGGGTATGTTATGATTTTCAGCTAGGATATGTACTGTTTAAAAAAAAAAAACTTTTTCCAAGGGATGTATTTAGAGTAGATATGGAATATGGGCTGGTCTGCTGATTGGGTAACATAACTGGTTTGGGTCAAAATGAGTATTTTTAGCATGTTTTGTGCATCTTGAATACATTTTTGCAGGACTTTTGACCTAGTGACCAATTTATGTTTATAAATGAGCTCAAGTATCACCCAAATTGACATGTTTGTTGTACATAAGCTGAAACTATCACCTCTATGCTGAAATATACATTTTATAGTTTGTAATGCTTTTTAAACCAGAAAACCACATTTTTGTGAGGTATGTACCCCAAAGATTATATAATATAAAGCTTTTCAAATTTCAACTATCATCCTGACAGCTTATGGAGCTAATATCTTGCACACTATTGGATACATATATGAAAGACAAGCTGCACAAGAGCTTGGAAAGAAAGCAATGTACCTTGGGGTGCCATTTATGACCGAGTGGGTTCGAAACAAAGGGCATTTCTGGAAATCACAAATCAGTGCAGCGAAAGGTAACTCGAAGGAATAAATATAAAGGCAAACTGTTAAGTCAATATTCAACTTTTGTCACATTTTTATCTCTTCTAAAACAAAATTTTATTTCAACTATGACAACAAACAATGAGAATGTTGTCATTGAGAATGTTGGTCATCTTTTATAATGTAAACCTAAACAGTGACCAGAAAGAAAGTTCAGATTTTAGTTTTCAGATTAACATGCTGATCTTACAGGAGCTTTTCAATTGCTGCAACTTCAAGAAGACACGCGTCGACACTTCAAAACAGATGGAAGTGGGCCCGTAAATGATGTTGATCAATTGCATCTGATATCTAGCAAGGATACACTCATGAACTCCTTATGGAAACTGAATGTAGTTGATATTGAAGTTACCCTTTTACATGTTTGTCAAATAGTGAGTTGAAATTTGATATAAACTAGGACACATATTAATTCACTATTCCTTTATGGTATAAATTAGTATGTATATGCTTTCCTTTATATGAAATCCAGAAGAAATGAGTTGGATGATGAATATAATCTTCAAATGTTTTGTAGGTGCTCCATGAAAGTAATGCCAAGAAGGAAGAACTTAAAGCTCGCGCGATGGCTCTCAAACTTTTAGGAAAAATATTCCAGGTGACTTATCCCTATCCTTATAATTTATACATTAATTATTAATTTTTTTTCTCTCTTTCACTCACAACTACAATTAAATAATATATTTTTATACCATTTTCTCTCTCTTCCACTCACAACCAAACCTTAAATTTTACAGAATTAATAGTTTTTTTTTTTTTTAAATATACAGATTTTCAATATCTTTTCTCTCTCCTCCACTTACAACCACTTATAACCAAACCTTAAACTTTAAGGACTACACTCACATAATTAACTGTGAATGCTCTTAATGGTTTATTGCTTGTTTACGCAACTTATTTGCTTATTACGTTTTAATATGGTCCGATAAGCAACTTTTAATGTTTAGATGAACAAAGTGCATATACTTAAAAAAAGTCATTTTGGAACTTGATTTTGATAGTGATGTTTCTTGTCTATAGAGAGGAAAACAATCACAAAGTGTTGGAACATCAACAAAGAAAGTTGCTTCCGATATTCGTGATGATACAAGCAGCTCGGATAGTAGTGATGATGAAGATACACCGCGAAGATTCAATTGTCGAGCCCCTTTGGTTACACAGGTTTGCTGTTTTTAACAATCTTTTGATTCACACTAGAAAAATTAGTTCATATGATTCGCGTTACAAAATAGAAGTAGAACACTCTATCAGGTTGAAACTCGAGATCAATATTAGTGTTGGATACACACATGCTTATGTTAAATAAAAAAGATATGTGTTTTTCTAGCAAACAAGAGTTTTACAAAGATTAAGCATTCTAGTGCATTTCTTGACAAGTTTAATCATGAATTTGCTATGATGATATATGCTAAATGCGATAGGCATAACTGTTCATTTGTTAAATATAACAGGGAATTGGTAGGTTATTCAAATGTTTGTGCAATCCTGCATATTATGTGGATGATGATGAGATTGTTTACAAGAGCAGCAAATGACTGATGATTAATCCGTGGTAATCAAAGGCGACCTGGGCACTCGCCAAAGTTGGCGAATTCGGTTGATTACACAACACTGATATATAACTGAACACAAAAAGTTGGTTTAAACCTTTGTTTTCTTAAGAAGACTGTTTTATGGTCCTGTAAGTAATCTAAGATCCATTGAACATGCACATGCAGAATGAGTGTTTGTGTGAAAATAATGAGGTTTTAACCATAGGGGTTCTTAGGGGTTCTTGTTTCTGGATGGGTGTGAAAGATTGTAACTTGGAATATTTATCATTAACTAATTGTGATGGTTATCTTAATATCTTATGTTGTTTTCTACCAATGAAAGTGTTGAATTATCATACGATTGAACAAACATACACACGATATGAATCGTATATGATAAAGAGGTTGCTCCTAAAGAGACCCAACTTTTTACAGCCTACTCTCTTTTGAGAGGAGAGGGACATATAGCTAACTAGATAACTCATAATTTCATAGAAAGAAGAAACCACAAATTAGTAACCAAAAACACTATTCAACACTTTAACCAAAGGGAAAGTTCACTCATGATACCAATGTCCAAACATTACAACAAGTTAAAAATTCACTATATTTACATGCTCATAACCTGAAAAAACTAGAACGTACCGAACCCATTGCTGACTGAACCCGTTGATTGACCACCCGTCAACCCTCAATAAGCATGAGGGGTAACTGTGTTGACCGCACGATGCGCTTGGAAAGCACAAGCACAATGAACCGAAGTTAGATTCAAGCAGCCGCTTATAATCAGTGAATGCCTACCAGGACAAGTATGAAGTGCAGGAAACGAGTCACATAGTGCCTGAACCGCGGGTGGTGTTAGGGCGGTGCATTGACTGATGTTAAGGTTCATGAGCCCAGGCACTTCTTCATCTTTGGTTCTAACCGAACCACACATGCGGTGCTTGCTTTTGGCCCGGTTGTGTGCCAATGCGTATATAGCTTGGTCCGTGATGTTTTGACAGTAGTAAAGACCAAGAGATCTCAGGTGCAGGCAATTGTTGGCTAAGGCTATCACACTCTCATCTGCACACAAATAAGGGTTGTTATTTTTGTTGGCTAGCTTATTCAAAATTATGATGAACTAAAAACATGTTACAAAGGTATTAATAATGTTTATAATAGGTTACATAGGGGTGTTGTATATATCAAACTTTGACTTTTAACTGTTGAAATTGTTTGAGGGATGAATATTAGTTACCTGTTATAAGAACACAACCACACAAGTCGAGTGCACGTAGATCGCGACATCCATATGCTAAACTTGTTACTCCATCATCGCCAACTTCCTCGCACCATCCTAGGTTCAACGATTGAAGTTGACCGCAGTTATATCCGATCGCCTGCAGACGATAACAATAGATAAACTTGTGACTAATTAACCCAAATATGGACATGTCAACTTGAGTGGGCAAGCGCGATTGGTGGACTTTCGACGAGTTAAAAGATGTAAAAAATGCACTGATATAAGGCGACCAAAGTGGTTCAAGATCTAAACAATAAGAAGTTTGATTAAGGGTATACCTTCAAGGCGTTATCAGAAGCAGCTTTTACACATCCACAAAGATTCAAGATTTTCAACTTTCTGCAACGGCTACTTAAATATGCAAGCGCGCTATCACTAAACGAAGAACAACCACTGATGTTGAGCTTAATAATATTTTGACAACCGTGTGCCAAAGCATATAAGGACCGATCACTAAGTTTAAAGCTCTTGCTGAGGTCAATATCTTCTAAATCATGGCAGTTATTTGCAATCGTCTCAACGGCATTATCGAATAATTGTGGTTTCTCTTGGCGAAGGATCAAACCCCTTAAATTTTTTAACTTTGGAGCAAGAGAAATGACCAAGTTGCTCATGTGGTTTTTGCACCTACAAAGACAAACATATATACAAAAAAGTATCATGAGCAAATAAATTTTCTTAATTACACGGTTAACAAAAGATAAATCAACAAAAAAATAGGAAGAGGAAAAAGAAAAGCATTAGATGTCTTAAGAGTAAAACAATATTTAGGTAGGTGGTTAGTTTTGAAATTACACTTACTAGTTATCTGGCCTAAATGCATAATTTGGTAATTTAATCACCTAATGACCGGTTTCTTACTTATTGAAACTTTTTTCTGATGGGATTTTTTATCATGATGAAATTACTAAGTGGCTCATTTTTTCTTGAAGTGATTTGTCACCAATCTAAGGGTATATGACTAGTGGCCATGAAGGTGTGTAGAAAGGGTATCCATCTCGAAGTGTTAGAGTTCAAGTTTCATAGCGAACAAAATATATAAATTTACGAGTAGAATCAAAAGGTATGCGAGTTGCCGTTCTTGAAAAAGTTTGTCATCATCTTTTTGTATCTGCTCTATTGGCTGCCTAGTGCCTACCCATAAAGATTACCAAACAATGAAACAAACATATACCAATAAAATGTATAATAAAAAAACTCGAGACATCATTTTCAAGCATAATTATCAAAATAGACCATGAACTTCAATACATGGTTATTCTACGACATTAATCCATAAAAATATAGGTTTCTTACTGGTACAACAACTAGCAAAAGTTTCAATGAGTTGAAGTTACAAAACCATATTAAAATCTTCACTAAAATACTTTGATCCACTTGAAAGGATATTGGAGAAAACAACTAAAAGAATTCAATTAAAACTATCTTCTTTTCTAAGTTTGATTGGTAGTAGACGGAACAAAAAAGACACGAAGGAATTTTTATTCAGTTCTCCAACTATCTCTATCGTTGCCGAGTTGCCCGGCAATTAATGGCAACATAGACTAAAATTTCCTTGTATTTGTAACCAAACATAAGGTAGGGAGTTCTAAACAAGAACGGAGTTGATCGACAATTGGCAACATGGACTTGAATTTCCTTCTATTTGTAGCCAAACAAGAACATGACGGATTGATGGGAAAGAAAAAGACACAACAACAATAATAAATTCAAAAATAATGCATAAAGTGCAAATATCTAGTTTACTCTAGTGACAAATGTATTGACCTTTAAACTAGAGGTCTTGAGTTCAAGTCTCATTTGTAACAAAAAAAAAAAATTGGGGGTTACAAGTTGTGCCAATGGATTTTCTCATATCTACCAGATGTGAGATGTGAGTTTCCTCCTGATGGGGATTGGAGATGATAGAAAAAACTCCAATTCTATATCAAAGATTTTTCTAATACTAATTAGAAGCCATTAAAGTGCCTAAAGTGCCACTGTTGGGTTAGAATCTCATAACTAAAGATGGGTAATTATTTCAACGAATTAAATATATTACTAATTATCAATAATTAGGAAAAAATAATGATGGCTAGAAAAAACTCCGATTCTATATCAAAGATTTTTCTAATAGGGGCCATTAAAGTGCCCCTGTTGGGTTAGAATCTCATAACTAAAGATGGGTAATTATTTCAACGACCCGTTTCAACCCATCTTATAAACTTACATTTCAACTCAACCCAACCCGTTTTGACACTAGAAGTTCATGTCTTTAACCCATCAGGCATTTTCACAAATACAACAAGCTATCATGTCTTTGAATTGAATTGATGAATGTAATATTATATTGTAAAATATATTAACTAATCATCAATTTGACGCAATACAAGCCCGCCCGCCCTGTTTCAACCCATCCTATAAAATTACATTCCTTTCTTTTTATCAATTTCTTCCTTACGGACCTCTTTGTTAGGTCTAGTTTCTTTAAGGAACCTCTTTGTTAGGTGTAGTTTCTTTGAATCGTATGTATTTTTAGATCGTCCTGTCTAGTTTCTTGTTTCTTACTAGATATTTTATTTTAATAAAAAATTTTCCATTAAAGAAAAAGTTATAATGTCTTACTTTTCTATGTTCTTATTCAGCTAGGGAACAACAAATATAATAGGACAATATTCTCCATCAATTAAAAATAATTTTAAGTAGAAAACTCGCAAAAAATCACATGAGTACATGACTTATGTTCGTCACATATAAATTGGAAAGAGAGATGGTGAGATGATATATATGTATCACACTTAAAATAACACCCGTGTTTTTTATATCTAGGGGTGTGCATTCTCAATATAAAACGTAATTTTCAAGTAGAAAACCGTGGGAGTCACGTGATTGAGCACATGTGACTTATGTGTACAGTAGTTGTACGTTTAAAACAAATATACATTCGTTTGTATACATGTGTACAATACCATGAAGACGTACACGTGTGCTTTATACTTGTCACATAAAATGGAATAACATGTACACGTATGATACCATCTCTGCTTAAAAATTAAAATGGATTAAAATCTATTTTCACTATCAAAAAATAAGCCCTAATGCAACACTTTTATTGACAGAAAGGTTACATTAGCTTAAGTTTTTAGTATCTAATGTAACCTTTTATTACCTGATACAACTATTTTCCCAAAGAATTGCATCCTTTTGTCAATACTATTGAAATTTTAGCTAATGCAACATTTTTGTCAATAAAAATGTTGCATTAGCCTATTTTTTTTGGTATTTTTTCTACCGGTTCCATAAATTTAGATTATAGTAACATAAAAATTAATTAAAATAAAACAACTACAAACATAAAAATCCAAAAATAGTAAATAGTAAACAAGAAAGAAGGAAAAGACAAGAAATTAAGTAGATATACATACCAAGATAATGAAAGACGAGTAAGGCCCCAAGAAATAGCATCTCTCCACCCACAACAAACACCAGAAGCAACTACCACCGTCCGATCATCCAACAAAGACACAATCCTCATCAAAAGCTCCATCGGAATCTCATTCCAATCGGTGCTCCCACCTCCCACCATCATCAACCTCTCGAAACACACCTCCAGTTCACCACCACCACCTCCTTTCATCATCTCCGATATTCGATATACGTTAACTGTTAACTGTTAGATTATTAATTAAAGATTGAATAATATATGAAACTGAAATTAGAACACTAGAGAAAGGGAAACCTGCCAGTTAAAGATTGAGCAAAAGATGAAGTGTTTATGAATGAAAGAAGGAGAAGAAGAAAGAAGGTTTTATGGAGTGAGAAAGACGGGCTACACGTATGAATCCACGCGGAAGATAGGCAGATTGAGAGAGTTTTGAGGTGAAATAATAAATGATATAATATGATATATTAATGGTCTAAAATAGTCATATATTTTAGTCTCTATCTTGATGTATATGGTATATTCTCTTTAGAGAGAGGCCCACTATAATCGATCTCAAAATTGCAAGTTCCTTCACATTGAAGGAGCTCTTTTATGTTACCAAGATAATGGTTGATAATGGTTGGGGGTATGAGTCACTGGCGGACCTACTAAGGTCTCAGGGGTAGCGCCCGCTACCCCTGAACTTTTACCCCGACGTGCAAATTTTTTTTTTTTATAGGTTTTCGGTTTTTCGCGACCCCTGAAACGAATTTTTCGCGACCCCTGAAAGAAATTTTATGGCTTTTACTTAAAAATATGATCAAAAGCCCCTTAAAAATATGATAAAAAGCTCGTTAACTACCTAAAATTTTTTTTCGGGGGCGCTGCCCCCGAACCCCCGTTAGTCCCCGCTACCCCTGATATTATTTCCTGGATCCGCCACTAGTATGAGTTCTTTGAAGTTTTTCTACTTTAGAGACAAGGGTTTTTCTGAAAATATCCAAGTTTCCTTTAGAAATGTAAGAGTTCAATTAAACCATTAACCATTAACCATTAAGGTGGAACTTGGAAGAGTGAATGTTGTATAAGAAAATTTTAACAATTAATCCAAGAATTTTGTCGAAGAATATATGACAACGATGAAAGTATGCATTTTATTACTTAGAAAGAATTACTAAAGTGACTTGTTAGACACAAGATTTTAAGGACATGATAAAATAAAAATAATGTTTTGTTTAAAAACATAAAAAAAAAATCTATTTTACTGATTTTTTCACGGAATTTAAAGCTTTTTGTATTGGATTTTTAATACATTACAAAAATACAAATCTAGTAAATAATATAAATTATGTATAAAAAATCAATAAAATAGATGTTTTTAAACAAAATATTGTTTTTATAAGATCTCACCCCTAAGATTTTAACCCGGTAATAAAATTTTACCAAGTTAATCTCTTACTTTATGTCTCCTCGTGTGTGCATCAAAGTGAAATCGTATCTAACGTAACATAATATTCTTAAGACGATTGCTCTTCGTTGATACTCAAACAAATTGCTACATATTGGATTATAGATCGCAAATATATGACAAGCTCTTCGCTACATAAACGAACCGGCATTAAACGGCAGCAGTTTCATGACTTGATCAGGTGAATGTGTTTCTCCACAATTTGTTGGGAAATCTAGTTTTATTGTGCATATAACTGGTAGATTTAAAAATAGATTTAAAGTGTGTAATTTATTAAAAAAAATAACATAAACAAACTGATTAGGTTTTACGGGATTTGATGTTAAAGTTTAGGGATCTTTATTAAAATGATCAAAGTTAACCAAGATTTTGCTCAAATGACCTACTTAATTTTGCATTGCTTAAATGACCCAACCAATAGTTTTGTGACACCTCAGACCATCCGGCAAAAATCTTCCTTGAACCGGCTAAAACGTCAACCCTTGGTTCCACTCTAGCCACTAATTTGACGTCACATGCACTTGACAGGAAAAAAAAAAGTAGTCAACGGCTAAATTAGCCGCAAAAAAAAGTACTTTGACGGCTAAATTAGCCGGCAAAATGGTAGCCAACGGTAAAAAATGTACTTTGGCGGTTAAATTAGCCGGCAAAATGATAGTTAACGGTAAAAAAGATAGTCAACGGCAAAATATGAGTCATTTTGACAAGTCAAAATCTAAGAGGATCATTTTGACATATTTTTGATCAATTTTAGGGCATGCGGTATGGGGGCGTGGAAGGGCCGTTCAACGCCAAAACGCCGTGGAACACCGCCCCCCACGCGCGTTTTGGCTTTGCGTGATCCATCGCCGTGGACTTCTCAACGGCGTTTTCATTTGTTTGTTCCGAGAAGAAGACCGTTAAACGGTCATAAAAATAGCCGTTGGCTATTTAAAAAAAAAAAAAAAATCTTTTTAATTTTTAAACCTATTTAAACCCTTCATTTATCAAAAAATCTCACACCATCACCATTTCTCATCTTAAAAATACCATCTCTCATCTTAAAAAAAATGTCTTCATCCATTTCCTCCTCTTCTAATCCCGACACTTCTTCGGACGAATCATCCGATCGTGCTGCGAAAATGTTTTTTCAGATTATGGTTCATCGTCATCAACGTCGTCTCAACGCTCGAGCGAACCGCGTATTAACTCGAAGTGCTCGTCTCAACAGAAATCGTGAAGAGGGTCAACAAATGTTGATGAGAGATTATTTCAACGACGATTGTGTTTATCCACCGCATATGTTCCATCAACGTTTTCGTATGAATCGTTCACTATTTTTAAGAATAGTGAACGATTTAGAGCGCGAGCATCCATGGTTCCCACAAAGGAGTGACGCAAGAGGTCGGATTGGTTTTACTCCTTTGCAAAAGTGCACGGCGGCCCTACGTATGATGGCGTACGGCACAACGGGTGATGGTTTCGACGAGTATTTGAGGATGTCCGATCGCACACTTAGGTCGTGTTTGCAAAAGTTTTCCAAAGGTATTATTTAAATTTCATTATCATATATCATTATTTATTTTAGTTATTTATTTTAATTATTTATTTTAATTACTATTTTAATTATTTATTTGAATTAGTTATTTTAATTAATTGTTTTAATGGTTTATTTTAATTATTTATATTAGGTATTTATAGATTGTACCAGAGGAAATATTTACGTCGACCAACAGCGAGCGACATCAGGCAACTCTACGAGTTTCACGAAAACAAATGGGGTTTTCGTGGAATGCTCGGCAGCATTGACTGCACACACTGGGAGTGGAAGAATTGTCCCAACGCTTGGAGGGCACAATTCATGCGTGGTGATCATTCTCATCCTACAATAATGCTCGAAGCTGTGGCGTCATATGACATGTGGATATGGCATCAATTTTTTGGAGTTGCGGGATCCAACAACGACATCAATGTCATGGATCGGTCACCCATTTGGGATGATATCGTAGAGGGTCGTGAACCCGACTCGTCTTTTGAACTACGAGGTGTCACTTACAAACGTGGTTACTATTTGGCAGATGGGATATATCCCGACTATTCCACTATTGTCAAAGGATTCACAGCTCCCATTGGTGAGAGACGTAAAATATTCACCGATGCTCAAACCGCCGCTCGAAAGGATGTTGAACGCACTTTTTCTAGGTTAAAAGGTAAGTGGCACATCATTGCGAATCCCGCACGTATTTGGCACCAAGACAAGATAGCAAACGTTATGCGGGCTTGTTTAATTTTACATAATATGATTCTCGAGGATGAGGGCAAAGCGATTTGTCAATTTAACGAGGCGGAATTGGATGCGACATACCCAGAAATTAACGAAGAGAAAAAACGAGCTAATCGTCAGGAAATACGAGATCGAAACATCCATAACCAACTTAAACAGGATTTGATCGAAGATATCTACGAGCGTTCTCAATGATTTTAGTTTGTGTAATTTCGTATTTTCTTTTTTTGTCAAAAAATGTAATGTTTTATTTTTATGTTGAATAAAAATATTTTTAAATCATTTGGAATTGTTTATGTTTTATTTTTTATTAATTAAAATGTTTAAGTATTATTTAAATTTTTAAAAAAAGTAAAAAAAAAATATTAAATTAATCTTTCAACACCACACCATGTATACCACACATGGTGTTGAAACATGGTGTTATCCAGTCATCGCCTACGTGGCAGTTTCAACACCATGTTCAACACCATGTATACCACATGCCCTTATTTTGATAAAAATCCTTAAACTTTACTTTAAATATGGCGTATGTGATTAAGAGACAAATTATGTATATATTTAGAAAAAAACGAATCGAAATATTATAACCCCTACCATGTCACTTGAATAACTTTTTTTTATTATTTATTTATTTTTTACAACTTTTTCAAAGATTAATATCAATATAAAGTAATATTAAAAAGAGTTTATTTCCAAATAGGTGTAGAAAAAAAACTTATTTACTAAAATGGTGTAGTTGGAAAAATATTTACTAAAGTAGTGTTTTTTGAAACTTTTTTATTTCTCTCTCCTATGCTCATTGGATATATCAATGAAAATGCTTTAAATGTTTTTAGTTTTTTTAAAGACTATTTTTTAAGTTTTTAAATATTTTTTTTAAATAGATTTTTTTAGTTTACCAGAATCTAATTTAATTCTTTCCAAACGACCGACTTGAAAACATCTCTTTTAAATGTTTAATCGTGAATTATCTTAAATCTCTTTAACTTTTCTATATGGAAATATTTTTTATTTCTAATATAATTGAAAATAAAAATGTTTTTCCTTTTTTTAACTTTGTCTTAAAATGTAGTTTTCCATCGAAGAAGATTTATTTATATTTTTTCCAAGAAAAAAAAAACCTTTTGTCATGTACATATATACACACCACCTGTCCGACTAATACGGTTTAGTCCAAAACGTAAATTGTAAATCGAAGTGAACAAATGGTTTTCTTAAAACAAAAATCGTAAGTTAAACTGTTAGGCTTTTAACTAGCTTAATCAACAAAATTTCAACGTTGACTTTGCGTTTTATAAACTGAAGGGAATAATGAACACGTTAATGAACATAGTTTATTGCTTGTGTTCATTACGTTTAAAACCAAAGTCGACGTTGAAATTTCGTCGGTTAGACTAGTTAAAAACCTAACAGTTTAACTTACGATTTTTGTTTTGAGAAAACCATTTGTTCACTTCGATTTACAATTTACGTTTGGACTAAATCGTATAACTCGGACAGGTGGTGTTTACATGACAAAAGGCTTTTTTTTCTTGTAAAAAATATAAATAAATCTTCTTCGATGGAAAACTACATTTAACAAATTTAAAGAAAGTAAAAACATTTTATTTTCAAATATATTATAAACAAAAAATATTTCCATATATTCACGATTAAACATAAAAAATATGTTTGTAACTCATTTTGAAAGAAATTAAATACACCGGTGAACTACAAAAATCTTTTAATTTTTTTTAAAAGAAATAGTTTTTAAAAGAACTAAAAACATTTACAGCATTTTCATAGATATATTCAATAAGCATAGGAGAGAGAAATAAAAAAGTTTTAAAATACACTACTTTGGTAAATATTTTTTCAACTACACTATTTTGGTAAATAAGTTTGTTTTCAACACCTATTTGGGAATAAACTCTATTAAAAATGCTTAAACATTGCGGAATTTTAGAGGAAAAGTGATTCCATATTTGTCTAAATTCGAAACCGCCTATATTGTGGGGAACACTAGATTGAGACATTGAATACAATGCCATTTACCAAATTATTATTCTTATTCCCACTCATAACCATACCACTAAACATAATTTTGTTTATATTATTTAAAAATAACTTTTTTACCACAATATTATTAAATATGCAAGAGGCTAGCAACAAAGGCTAACACTGCAACAAGAAACTGATTCAAAAAAAAAAAAAAAAAAAAAAAAAAACCACCAAAAGAGAAAAAACTACTCAACAAAATTTTCATTACACAAATTCTCCCACCTCCTATCATTTTTGCCAGGCATGTTTTTGATTCACAGAAAGGATTGAGATCTGATTTCCCCGATCAAGTTTTCGATCACGATCCTTTTATTGTTGTACCAAGTTACATTTTTTCTTTCAAATGCTCTAACACGCCATCGCCACAATAGCTTGAATCGTCTTCTTACTCACATTTAGTCCAGAAATAGAACAATGAATCCAAGCCACACCCTTGAGCGAAAAATGGGTGGGACTTTCATCCAAGCAGCTATCATTTGCCAAACGTTTAATGACTTCTGACAATATGAAAAAATGTGATCACGATTCTTTACAAACTTGCTACAAACCGGGCACATATGAGAAGCTACGGGAACCCCCTACTCGCAAGAGGTTCAAGGGTGGGAATTTTGCCTAGACAAATTCTCCAGATAAACACTAATATTTCAATAGGTATCTAATTGTTCTATCTATAAATAGTATCAGTGTCTGTCGTATGAATTTTATCCACCCGAGATTTGATAATGTTTGTTAAAAACTCCATGTCACCCTATTCGTCAATCTAAACCCATTTGTCCCTTGTAAGCAAATTATTTCCCCGTATCAAATCGTTGGACACAAGTTTCTGCAAGAAAGGAACTCAGCTTCCTTCGTGTTTGTCATAAGACAAATCCAAAACTAAGTCACCCCATTATCGTTAACAAGGTTAATTATTAATCAGTGATTAGAAATACTTTTATTACTTAGATAATATATATATATATATATATAGGGAGAGGATCATTTGAGAACCAATTGGGTTTGAGAATTTTTGAAAACCATTCTGAGTCATAAGTTATATATAAGGAAATCCCCCCATGAATTTGAACAATGTTTTAAAAACCGGTTTTTTGAACCGGAAAACCTTCCGGGACTGGTTCGACCGGTCGGACCGGTTAGACCGGCTGGTTGAACCCGTTAGGGGATTTATATTTTTTTATAAAAATGCTAATAAACTTGTACACCCCAACAAAAGTAGTTAAAATACAAATATAATCCACTAAAAAATAATATCAAATATGTATTTCATAAGAAAATATCAGTTTTAAACTTTAAAAAATAATAAAAAATAAAAAAAATTATAAAAAAATTAAAAAAAATCAGAAAACCGGTTGAACCGTAAAAAACCGGAAAACCGGCCGGTCTAAACCGGTCCGGTTATTGCCAAAAAACCGGCCTTTAAAAAACCGGCTAGAGGACCGGTCACCGGTCGAACCGGTTTTTAAAACACTGAATTTGAATGCCTCCCCCTGAAAATTAGTGGCTCAGAATGGTTCTAAAAAGTTCTCAAAGAAAAAAAATTCTCATTTGAACCTAACCCTATATATATATATATATATATATATATAGTGTTGGGTTCCTGCGAAAACACATATTAAAACCCACGTAACTTTTCTATACATTAACGATTTTTCATAAAATTTGCGCCAAAAATTTTAGAATTACGTTATCTTCAATTCTGGATCAAAATATTAAAAGAACTTAACATTTTTTTCTTCGTGTGATGCACATGTGCATTATATAATTAAAAAAAGTTATAAAATGTTATTTTTTTCTTTAAATCTTAAAATAACACAACTATAAGATTTAGGGTGCAATTTCTTTTTAAACCTATTAATGTATTTCACATGTATGAGGTTTTTTTTTTGGTATGATGCATATGTGCATCGTTCAATAAAAACGTTAAAAAATGATGAAAATATATGATATATGGTGCGACTAAGAAAAATATATATATATTAACTCATACAAAAAGTATGAGGTTTTTTTGTTTTTTTTTTTATGTGATGCACATGTGCACCACAAAAAAAAAGCGTTAAGTTTTTTTAAACTTTTATAGGATTAAAGATAACATAATTTTAAGACTTTTGGTGCAAATTTTTTTTAAAAAAAATATTAATGTATGAAAAAGTTATATAGGTTTTAAGATTTGTTTACACAGTTCTCACAAAAAAGTGTGTTTTCGCAGGATCCTTCCCCTATATATATATATATATATATATATATATATATATATATATATATATATATATATATATATATATATATATATAGGGTTAGGATCCTGCGAAAACACATTTTTTGTGAAAACTGCGAAAAACACATATTAAAACCCACGTAATTTTTTCATACGTTAACGATTTTTCATAGAATTACGTTATCTTTAATTCTGTAACAAATTATTAAAGTGATGCACATGTGCATCATATAATTAAAAAAATTATAAAATGTTAATTTTTTTCTTTAAATCTAAAGATAACACAACTATAAGATTTATGGTGTAATTTGTTTTTAAACCTATTAGTGTATATCACATTATGAGGGTTTTTTTTTTTTTTTGTATGATGCACATGTGCATCATTCAATAAAAACGCAAAAAAAAATGATGAAAATATATGAGACATATGGTGCGACTAAGAAAATAAATATTAACTCATACTAAAAGTATGAGTTTTTTTTGTGATGCACATGTGCACCACACAAAATAAATAAATAAATAAAGCGTTAAGTTTTTTAAAACTTTTATAGGATTAGAGATAACATAATTTTAAGACTTTTGGTGAATTTTTTTTTAAAAAAATATTAACGTATGAAAAAGTTATATATGTTTTAAGATTTGTTTACGCAGTTCTCACAAAAAAAAATGTTTTCGAAGGATCCTTCCCCTATATATATATATATAGGGAGATGATCATTTGAGAACCAATTTGATTTAAGAAATAAAAAGAAATAATTTGAGCCACAAGTTTATTTGCATGTATCCCCCCTCCCATGAATTGTAGTGGTCCCCCTGAAATTTGTGGTAGAGATTTAGTTCTCAAAATTTCTCAAAATAAAAAGTTCTCATTTAAACCTAACCCGATATATATATATATATATATATATATATATATATATATATATATATATATATATATATATATATATATATAGGGTGAGGTTCATTGTAGACACCCCCATAAGTGTAGACAGGTAGACACCCTATTTCACATGTGAAAATACTTTATTTCATATGTGTTTTCACATGTGAAATTTTCTGAACAATGAGAAAAAGGAAAAAAAAGAAAAAAGAAATTAATCATAACCATTAGATCAAGAGATCTAATGGTGAAAAAGAGTGTCTACCTGTCTACACTTATGGAGGTGTCTACAATGAACTTTTCACTATATATATATATATATATATATATATATATATATATATATATATATATATATATATACAGGGAGATGATCATTTGAGAACCAATTTGATTTGAGAACTAAAAAGAACTAATTTGAGCCACATGTTTATTACATGTATCCCCCCTCCCATGAATTGTAGTGGTCCCCCCTTGAAATTTGTTGTTGAGATTTAGTTCTCAAAAGTTCTCAAAATAAAAAGTTCTCATTTGAACTTAACCCTATATATATATATATATATATATATATATATATATATATAGGGAGAGGATCATTTGAGAACTAATTGGGTTTGAGAACTAAAAAGAACTAATCTTAGCCACTAGTTTATATATATGGAAAACCCCCCCATGAATTTGAATGCTCCCCTCTTGAAAATTAGTGGCCCAAATTGGTTCTCAAAAGTTCTCAAAAGAAAAAGTTCTCATTTGAACCTAACCCTATATATATATATATATATATATATATATATATATATATATATATATAGGGGGAAGTTATTGTACAAAGGAGGATTGCGTGCAAAGTGATCTCGGCCAATGATCTGCGCGTTTTTTTCGATCTGACGGCGGACAATTGTTAGCATACTTTGTATGGAGAATTAATTAAAAAAAATAGCGGATGCTTTAAATAGAACAAAAAGGGTAGCATCGTCTTTTTTACAATAAAACGTAACACGCAAACGCTTTTGAAAACGCAAAACAACAACAAAACACGCAACGCTTCTAAAACAACATAATAATCACGCATAATAATCACAAAGTTTTTAAAAATCACCCATAACTATTCTTTCGGCTCCATAGCAGAAATAAAACACACGGAAGCCTTGTAAAAAGCTCGTTATAATCACTCATAGGTATATTTTTTACGCAAAATAGATTAATCCTTATTTAACCTCATAGATATGACGCAAATAGTAATTAAGTTGATTTTATTTTGTCACACAAATATCATTATCATGTATTAAGAATATTAGCAAATCTATCTTTATGATTTTTAGGTACAATCGGCCAACTATCTTCATAAACCTTCTTCGTTGTCACACCCCGGTCAACGGTATCGGGTGTGAGCGAGAATTGAATCATAGTCGAGGATACATAGAACAACATCTAATACATTTAAAACTTCATAAAACATTAATTCATTGTATTGCAGCGGAAAGTGATAGTGGACAATGATAATGTCTTACATTGAAAATAAGTCTTAAATTAATATTGAAAACATTGAACGGTTTATTAAGATAGTCGGGACTATGACTCCGTAAGCAGGTCCGATAGCATTGATAAGCCCCATTTGCATGTCCTCCGGTGTTTGCATCAATTACCTAAGAAATCATGAGTTTAAAAGGGTCAACATAAAGTTAGTGAGGTTCACAGGTTTAGGATTTATCATTTAAACATTTGTAAAACAGTTTTCAGTATACTTAAATATTACAAGGGTTTATCGTTGTGGTTGTATGAGCTCACCTGAACCTTGATTTCAAATACTAACGGTTTACCCACCCAAGCATCTCTTGCCCAGAGATGTTAAACAAAGCAGAATAATTGACGTGTACCCCCAGATAATCCGGAGTCAGAACTGGAGCTACCAGTTAGGGTAGGGTTGTCAACCCAAATAGATCTATTCACTAGCAATCGTTTCGTACAGAACTAATTGAAATCAATTAATGGTGGGATACGGTTGTACAAACGTTTATAATGATAATGTACCAAATTGGGCAATCAGTAAGAGAACAAGTAGTCATACGGCTAACAGATAAACCATAATATTAAGTAAAGAGCATTTATCAGATTTCATGATTTCTCCCCCAAAGTATAAAACAATTATAAAGAAAAGGGGCCGTGAAACTCACAGATTTAGCAGGTAAGCGGTAAATAAGCAGTGAAGGAACGGTACCACGTAACGTCCTAAATCATTTAATAAGCATATGCATAAGGTCAATGATCAATTGAGTAACATAGGTCACCCAAGTGATATCGGTCAAGTCTTGACGATTTAATTCCGTTTATATTCGTTTGAAAACCCGTTAGCTTGAATTTAATCAAATACATTTTGTGATGATTTATATCTATGTTACCAAAGAACAATCATTTTTAAAAATTCAACCGAGTCTTGAACATTGAGTTTAAAAGAATAATAAAGTTTATTATTATTTTCACCAGTTCGTATAATTATTTTTAATAAAATAATTACGTGTTTGATTTGTTAATCTTGCAAGTTATAATTATATTAAATAATTATGATTAACAACATTTTGGTGAATAAAACATAGTTTATATCTTTTTGTAAATAATTAATTGTCAAGAATAATTATTAAATGTTCGCATATATTTTTTTAAAACATGAATCTTTAAAAGAATACCTTCAAAGTTCTAACATTTAATCATTTATATTTCGAAATCGTTTAATATTTTACTTGTATGAAATATTCATTCCTTTAAAACGTTGTTCTAAAACGTTAAATGGTGACACTTGGATTTATAAAAATATTTAAGGTCGAAGGCTTGTCTTTGATTTATTTTTATAAAAATTCTTTTATAAAAATATCTATTTCCACAAATGACTTTGTATAGAAAAAATGTCTTTTTATAGCAAAAGTCTTAGAAAGGTTAAAACTTGTAATAAATTCAAGAATTTATGTCAAATTAATCATTTGACATAAATATTATTCTTACCATTTTTAGTAAAGAAATCTATAAAAATTCTTTTTGTTTTGAACTTCTTATAACACATTTAATGTGTTATATTTACTAAAACAAGTAATATTCTTTTTGTTCCTTTTTATTTGTTTTAGCCATTTATGTTATAAGTTACATATGTAACATTTATTTTAAATCATTAAATTTGTTTAGGAGATTTATTTGTTTAACATGGTTTTAATATGCAACATGTAACATAATATGATTTGTAAATAAATCAAATAACACATTGTGTTAGGACAGATATCATAACAATCAACTAATACTTTGGTGTTAGGACTTTTAAAAAATTAACAATCAACTAACACATTGGTGTTAGGACAAGAAATATAAATAAAGGAAAAATTGATTTTAATAATACAAGTTTTGCCTTATTGGCGGATAATAATACGAGTTTTGAAATTTCCTCACAATAATACGAGTTTCGTTGGTATTGGATTCTAATAATACACCGTTAGTTTTTTACTAACGGTGTTAGTGGTTGCTGAGGTGGCATTAAATTTGTTTTTCTTTAACAATTATTATAATAGGGGGACTGAATTTGTAATATTTATAAACTTTATTACTAATTTTCTATAGACATAAAAAGAAAAAAGAAAGAAAATAACGAAGAAGGAGGTCGACCTTCCGGCACCCCTCCGACGACCTCGTTTTCCCGACGACGGAGATAGGGATCGACTCAGGTTCTTCTTAGCTTGCTCCTTCTTCATTTTCTGGTGCAAAATCCGTGACCCACAAGCGGTGACAGCCGCTGGTGCAGCTAGGGTTCCGCCGCAAAGGCGGCGCCGCTGCTGTGTTTGTGTGTTCCGGCGAGTGCACATCCGTACTCCGATGATCATTCCGACTGATTTTGTTTCTCCTTGCCGCCGTGCCGGTAACTGATCTATCATCCCTTCTAAACCCTTCATCAATTGACCTAATTGATGAAGAGGAAAACAAAACACCAAATTAGGGAAAACAAATCGGCGGATACGGTGGCCACATATATCTGAACTAGAGTTGCAAAATTTTGTATCGATGAATAAAATAGGGATTTTGGTGATTGTTTCTGGTTCTTTGTCTACAATGAATAAAATTAGGGATTTTGGTGTTGACTTTATGATTGTTTCGACGAGCTTTTGTTTTTTGGCCATCGTGTATCTGGCCGGCGAGCTTCAGTTTTTTGCCGGCGAGTTTATGTTTTCTTTAAAGATCAGTTTTTTTTTTTTTTTTTTTTTAAGAAGTTGTTAGGTTTTTGTTTTCCCCCTGATCTTTAAAGAAATTACAAACAAGTCTCTTTCTTTTGATGACTTGATAAAACATGCCACATATAATCCATGTCAGCAGCCATGTCAGCAATCACTAACACCGTTAGTAAAAAACTAACGGTGTATTATTAGAATCCAATACCTACAAATCTCGTATTATTATGAGGAAATTTTAAAAATCGTATTATTATCCGCCAACAAGGCAAAACTTGTATTATTAAAATCCATTTTTCCATAAATAAAAATCACTAACACATTTGTGTTAGGACAAATAAATATAAACATGCATATGATTTTATTTATATGAAGAGGCTTTAGTTTTTGTTTTAAATCAACTAACTTATGAAACCAAAGTCTCATAAACACAAGAATCTTGGTGCACACTTGCTACTTTCTTTTGATTTCACAAATGTGTTTCACCACACTTTTTGGCTATCTTTAAGCATTTAAAATGCACCAACAAAGTGTTTGATCCTGGAAGAAAGAGATAGAGAAGAGAGTTTTTGTTAGTTGACTAAACAAATGCAAGCAATCAAAGGTTTAGTTGGTTTAGTCGGTTTAGTTGTCAAGACTTGAGGGTTCCTTGGGGTGAAAATTAGATGAAAATGTGAGTTGGAAAACTCACTAAAGAAGAAGAGGAGAAATTGGTGGAGGTTGGTGGCGGCTTGCGGTGGTCCGGCGGTGGTCCGGCACGGCGGAGGACGGCGGTCGGCGGTGGCCGGTCGGTGGTCCGGCGGCGGGGCTAGGTGGTTCTCGGCCGAAAGAGGGGAGAGGGAGAGAGTGAAAGTGTTTGAGTGTTGGTTGTGGGGGGACAAGGTGAGGCTTGGTCTCCCTTTTATAATCATGTTTAGGCTTAATACCCATTGGGTAATTATGTGTTGTTAAGCCCTCACAATCCCTAGATTTCTTGATTAGTTTTTATAAATTTTAAAAAGTCTAAGAGCTTTTATAAAATATGGAGGGGTTAGGAGTTTATAAAAATCATAACTTTTTAATATAAAAACCAAGTATAATTAATCAAATAAGGTGGTTGTTTTTAGATAACTATTTGGGCCAAAGTTTATAAAAATTAAGTGGGTTAATTTTTATAAAAACTAGTGGGCTAAAACAAATTAAATAAAAATGTTAGGAGTTGGGCCGAAGCCCAATACGGTTTTTGGAAGGGAACTGGGCCGAGGCCCATTTGGTTCGGAAAGGGGTCGGCCCGAAGCCCAACTAGGTTTGGGGATTGGGCCGGGTTTTCTTGGGTTGGGCCGCGAGGAGGGGGATCCGGGTTGGGCCGGTTCCCAAGTGGGCCGCGAGGTGCCGGGTTCGGCCCAAGGCCATTTGGGCCGTGGGTCGAGTTCCGGTTCGGGTTGGTGACTCGGTTAATCGAGTCGAGTCATCGGGTTGAATTTCGGGTTTATCCGGATTAGTTTGGGCTTATTGGGCCTAACCGGGCCCAATAGGGTTAACGGTTTCCTTCGTTTGGTTAAGTCTTAACAACGCAAAATTTTTTATCACATTTTAGGTTCGTAAAATGTCTTAACGGTTTATATCGGGTTTGGTAAAATAAAAAGTCAATTATTATATTTAACTTCTTGTTATTAAAATTCCATATTTAATAATATGAGACTTTCGTATTTCACGGGCACGCAAACGCGGGATTTAAATCAGTTAATCATTTAACTAAAGATAGTTAAACATGCAGTTAAAACAGTAAATCACATAATTATCTCGTAATAAAAGTCAACAAAAGTCAACGGAGAGGGGATTTTACCTGATTTTGAACCGGGTGTCACATTCGTAGTTTCTTTCATGTGATCCCTTACAGAACACAAAGCCTCAAGATCCGGCGAGAGACGATTTATAATGTATTCATATGATAACATTATTTCACGCACAACTTTATCTAACTGATCAGCATTGACAAAATCAGAGTCCTTGAAAGCAATAGTTGTCTTGCTTTATTAGGAACAACTTCCTTTGTCTAGCGCTTCATGATGTACTATTTAGAAAACTCATGCACCTCAAACATTAAAAAAACGTAAAAGATATGACAACACAACAAACCATAACGTTCAAAACGTTTACAGCTACATGTGCATGTTATATCACCATCAACCCTTGTGAAAATAACCTAAAGAAACATGTTAATACAATATCACGCATGGTGTATTTCAAAAATAACGCAAGTATACTTAAAAAATAAAGCAAGTATATAATATAAAATCACGCATAAAACAAAACAAAAAAACACAAAGTATATAATATAATCACGCAATAGATAAAAAAAACTTACTTCTTAAAAACAAAGTCCAACAGTAGCCTAATCTTTAATAAAAACCTTGGCACTGTTCTCACCAGGTTTAGTATTCACACCTAAAAAGTTCTTAAAGGCACAATACATCTCATCTTGAACATCATTGAACATGGCCCTTGTATAGATGCGTGCAATTTCTTCTTCAATATCAAATTCAGTCCACATGTTAGGGAAGGAATATCTAAAATCATGGTCGCTCTTCTGATGAGTGTGCTTTTGAATCTCAAGAGAAGCTTCATAATGGTTGAAAAATTCCAGAAGTGTCATTTGAGAATTTGTAACCTGAGAAAATGATTCTCACTCTCCGATCTAGATGTTGTACGCATAAGGCCAGACATCCACTCATCTTGAAAATACGCAGGAATCTACATTTCTCTCATCTTAAACATATCTCTCAGCCACTTATTAGATATCAAATCATAATTATCTATCACTTTTTGCCATTCAGCATCAAAAACACCAGGGTCAATCGAATTCATCCAGACAATGCTACACATGGACTCTTTAAAATCATCATTGTTACCTAAACTTGTCCCAACCTTTAAAAAACAAATGAAAACATAAAAACGCCAGAAATTATCATGTAATAACGCATTTGGTTTTATGATCACGCAATATTGGAAAAATAATATGCATCTTATGAAATTGCTTGAACGTGTGGATCTTCTACTTAGCCTCCCTCGCATAGATGATTTATTGACCAGCTCCAAGTTATTGCTCAAAGATTGACTTGAGGTCTGGATACCACCAGGTAAGAGTTAGAGAGGAAGATGTTCCAAGGACTGCATTTAGAACGAGATATGGGCACTATGAGTTCACCGTGATGCCGTTTGGATTGACAAACGCCCCTGCAGTCTTTATGGATTTAATGAACCGAGTGTGTAAACCACTCCCTCGATAAGTTTGTAATAGTCTTCATAGATGAACATATTGATTTATTCACGAACAAGGAAGGAGCATGAAGAACACCTTAGAAAGATTTTAGAGGTACTAAGATTTGAGAAACTTTATGCCAAATTTTCCAAGTGTGAATTCTGGCTTCGTGAAGTTCAATTTTTGGGTCATATTGTGAGTGATGCTGGAATTCAAGTGGACCCAGCTAAGGTTGAAGCGGTAATGAACTGGGAGCAGCCTAAGTCTCCGACGGAAATTAGAAGATTTTTGGGTTTAGCAGGTTACTATAGGCGATTCATACAGGATTTCTCTAAAATAGCAACACCGTTAACCGCATTAACTCAGAAGAATGCAAAGTGGGATTGGAAGCAGAAACACACTGATGCGTTTGAACTTCTGAAGCGAAAGTTGAGCACCGCTCCTATTCTTTCCTTACCTGAAGGAACAAAAGATTTTGTTGTTTACTGTGATGCATCGATCAACGGGTTAGGATGTGTACTGATGCAGCGAAACAAAGTGATCGCCTATGCATCAAGGCAACTAAAGACGCATGAGAAGAATTACACTACGCATGATCTGGAACTCGGTGCGGTAGTGTTTGCCCTAAAGATTTGGAGGCACTACCTCTATGGCACCAAGTTTGTGGTGTTCTCAGATCATAAGAGTCTTCAACATTTGTTCAATCAGAAGGAATTAAACATGCGTCAAAGGCGTTGGATGGAAGTGTTAAGTGATTACGATTGTGAGATAAAGTATCATCCCGGGAAAGCCAATGTAGTAGCAGACGCATTAAGTAGAAAGGAAAGGACCAAGCCTCTGAGGGTTCGTGCGATGAGAATAGATGTGCGTGTCTGATCTGATAGATGAAATTTTGGAAGCTCAGAAGAACCAAATAACCGATCCAGAAGTGAATAGAAAAGAAGAAATGATGACCATCGTGGGTCGCCTTACCAAGGGACCCGATGGTATCCTTAGATTGGGAAATAGAATTTGGGTGCCGAAGGGAGGTGGTCTCCGTGAAATGATCCTTCGTGAAGCACATAAGTCTAAGTATATGATGCACCCTGGTAATGATAAGATGTACCAGAATTTGAGACCCCACTATTGGTGGCCGGGGATGAAGAGAGCAATTGCTCGAGTATGTTGCGGAAATGCCATACGTGTTTGCAGGTAAAAGCTGAGCATTAGAAGCCCGCTGGTTTACTACAACCTTTCAGAAATACCCGAGTGGAAATGGGACATGGTGACTATGGATTTTGTAACCAAGCTTCCAAAAACTAGGAGTGGTAATGATGCTATTTGGGTAATCGTGGATCGATTAACCAAGTCAGCTCACTTTTTGCCGATTAAGGAAACTTACCCCACAGAACAATTGGCCAAGATTTATGTAAATGAAATAGTGTCAAGGCATGGAGTTCCATTATCAATTGTGTCTGATAGAGATGGCCGATTTACTTCTCATTTCTGGCAAAGTCTTCAAGAAGCGTTAGGAACTAAAGTAAAATTGAGTACGGCATATCATCCGCAGACGGATGGGCAGAGTGAAAGAACCATCCAAACCTTAGAAGACATGCTGAGAGCATGTGTGATGGAATCTGGTGGCAATTGGGACACCCACCTACCGTTGGTAGAGTTTTCATATAACAACAGTTATCACTCTAGTATAGAAATGGCGTCGTTTGAAGCTCTATATGGCAGGAAATGTAGAGTCCCGTTGTGTTGGTCTGAAGTTGGAGAAGGGCAAGTTCCAGGGCCAGAGTTGGTTATGGCTACGAATGATAAGGTTCGAGAAATAAAAGAAAAGCTTAAAGCCGCACAGGATCCGCAGAAGTGTTATGCCGATCGTCGTCGTAGGCCATTGGAATTCAAGGAAGGAGATATGGTAATGCTTAAAATATCCCCTTGGAAAGGGATTATTCGGTTTGGAAACGAGAGGAAAGCTAAGTCCTCGCTATATTGGACCTCTCAAGATTATATCCAAAGTCGGCAAGGTGGCATATCAGTTGGATTTACCCGAAGAACTCAGTGGAGTTCACGACGTGTTTCATGTGTCGATCTTGCGCAAATGTTTGGTTGATGAGGCTCTGAGCAACTCCGTTGAAGGAAATTCGCGTGGATGAAAAGCTCGAAATTTACAGAGAAGCCTGTAGAGATTGTGGAACGGATTGTGAAGAAGTTACGCCAAAAGAAGATTTCCAATGGTAAATGTTAAGTGGGATGCTCGGCGTGGACCCGAGCATACATGGGAATCGGAGGCGGACATGCGTAGGAAATACCCGCACCTTTTTGATCCTAAGTGAATTGCGGGGAAGAAAATTGTAAGGGGGAAAAGTGTAACACCTATGGTAAAAACTTTGATCTCGGAATATAAAATCACAGAATAAAAAGGGACCCTTTTTCTGGAGGGCATGAGGACCGCATGCCCTACTCTGGTGCCCCACCTCTCGCGGTCCTCATGACCCGTCAGGTTTCCGGGTCAGGATCCAAACGATACTTTGACCCATGAGGGACCGCATAGGTGTATGTTTGGAAACTGCATGCGTCCTCATCGAACCAAGCACTATAAAAACGAGTTTGCTCATTTTCTGCTCATTTGCACAACTCTAACTGGAAAAACTCTCTCATTTCGTCCACCATTCACCTGAGAAGCCTAATTCCGACGAGGGAGCTCTAGCTTAGAATCTCAAGCATATTAAGGTCACACGAGGCTCAGGTAGCTCTTTTAAGTTGATCCATTTTCTCCATTTTGAGCAGGGTTTTGTTTGTAATCCTCTACTGACAGAGGATTTCTAGGGCTTCTAAAGGCATTGCATGACTGATGCTCAAGAGTGATCAAAGGCTTGTGGGAGTGTCGTGTTGCAATCAAAGGTACATTTGTGTTTGGGTTTTACTTTATATCAAGTTTTGGATGATCCATTGCCTAAAATCAGTTTTGATGATGTATGCAAGGGTGGATTCAGCTACTGGAGTGTTTAAGAACCTTA
>JBCNJP010000010.1:103700189-103722772 GCA_039602395.1 Deinandra increscens subsp. villosa | reverse complement strand
TATATATATATATATATATATATATATATATATATATATATATATATAGGGTTAGGTTCAAATGAGAACTTTTTGTTTTGAGAACTTTTGAGAACTAAATCTCAACCACAAATTTCAAGGGGGACCACTACAATTCATGGGAGGGAGGATATATGTAAATAACTTGTGGCTCAAATTAGTTCTTTTTAGTTTTCAAATCAAATTGGTTCCCAAATAGATCCACTTCCTATATATATATATATAGAGGAAGGTTCCCGTGCATCAGGCAAAGTTGCCTACATCCGGTACACACAGGGGCATATTAGGAATGTCCAGATTTCTCCCCATATGTGGTATATTTGGTAGTTATTCAAGTTCCCCGAGTTTTTAAAACGATCATAACTTTTTCATACGACGTTATTTTCGAAAACGAATTTCACCATAATTCTAGTCGTGATTTTATCTTTAATTTGAGACTAGGTTTGCTCGATTTGAAGAAACTTTTTTTTTGACGTTTTAACCGGGTTTTTTCTAGTTTATTATTATTTTTTTTTTTGGTAGTACTAGCTGCGATTTAGGGTCCTAAAAATTTTCAGATTTTAATTCGAAGCGTAGACATCTTTTTTTTAATTTAAAAAAAAAACATTGACATTGTACACCAGCATAGCACAACACATACCAGCATAGACCAGCGCTGAAAGACCAGTCTACCAGCACAAGAGCACAATTCCACCAGCACAGCCAGCACAGACCAGCACAGCCAGCACAGACCAGCACAGCCAGCACAAATCCACCATCACAGCCAGCACAGACCAGCGTCGTAAAAAACGTGAAATTTTTTTTTCTCCAAATCAAGCAAACCTAGTCTCAAATTAAAGACAAAATCACGACTAGAAATATGGTGAAATTCGTTTTCAAAAATAACGTCGTATGAAAAAGTTATGGTCGTTTAAAAATTGAGGGGGAACTTGAATAAATATTGTTTTCCACATTTACCCTTCCAGCTTTAAGATTCCTCCACTCCTGCTCTCTCATCTCTTTTAATCTTATCCATCCATCAAATTGATCTAGTGATCCAGATTTGGCCGCACCGGACTTAGGCAAATGCCCCTGCCGCATTCGATCCGACCCCTATATATATATATATATATATATATATATATATATATATATATATATATATATATATATATAGTGTTAGGGTCCTGCGAAAACACATATTAAAACTCACGTAACTTTTTCATACATTAACGATTTTTCATAAAATTTGCGCCAAAAATCTTAGAATTACCTTATCTGTAATTCTGGATTAAAAAAACTTAACATTTTTTTATATTCGTGTGATGCACATGTGCATCATATAATTAAAAAAGGTTATAAAATGTTATTTTTTTCTTTAAATCTAAAGATAACACAACTATAAGATTTATGGTGCAATTTCTTTTTAAACCTATTAATGTATTTTACATGTATGAGGTTTTGTTTTTGGTATGATGCATATGTGCATCATTCAATAAAAACGTAAAAAAAATGATGAAAATATATGATATATGGGGCGACTAAGAAAAAATATATATATTAACTCATACGAAAAGTATGAGTTTTTTTTTGTGAAGCACATGTGCACCACAAAAAAAAAGCGTTAAGTTTTTTAAAACTTTTATAGGATTAAAGATAACATAATTTTAAAACTTTTGGTGTAAATTTTTTTTTAAAAAAAAATTAACGTATGAAAAAGTTATATAGGTTTTAAGATTTGTTTACGCAGTTCTCACAAAAAAGAGTGTTTTCGCAGGATCTTTCCCCTATATATATATAGGGTTAGGATCCTGCGAAAACATATTTTTCGTTGTGAAAACTGCGAAAACACATATTAAAACCACGTAACTTTTTCATATGTTGACGATTTTTCATAAAATTTACGCCAAAAGTCTTAGAATTACGTTATCTTTAAATGTGTGACAAAATATTAAAGTGATGCACATGTGCATCATATAATTAAAAAAAATTATAAAATGTTATTTTTTCTTTAAATCTAAAGATAACGCAACTATAAGATTTATGGTGTAATTTCTTTTTAAACCTATTAGTGTATATCACATGTATGAGTTTTTTTTTTGGTATGATGCACATGTGCATCATTCAATAAAAACGCAAAATATATGACATATGGTGCGACTAAGAAAAAAAATATTAACTCATAGTAAAAGTATGAGTTTTTTTTTGTGATGCACATGTGCACCACATAATAAAAAAATAAAAAAGCGTTAAGTTTTTTTTAAACTTTTATAGGATTAGAGATAACATAATTTTAAGACTTTTGGTGTAAATTTAAAAAAAAAATATTAACGTATGAAAAAGTTATATAGGTTTTAAGATTTGTTTACGCAATTCTCACAAAAAAAGTGTTTTCACAGGATCCTTTCCTTATATATATATATATGTGTATATATATATATATATATATATATATATATATATATATATATATATATATATATAGGGGATGGATATAATGAAAACTACTTTGAGTTGGAAAAACCGTGGAAACTACCACAAAACGATTTTTTTTCTTTAAAATTTGTGTAGTGATTATATGCATTAATACAAGCTCTATGATGAAAAAAAATCAAAAAAAACGCCTAGTAGTTTTTTTTAAAAAATTTTTTCGAAATCTGACGTTACGTCATGTTACATATGTAACATTTGCCTGTTACATATGTAAAATGCCTTGTTACATATGTAACAAAATTTGTAAATAATTTTTTTTAAAAAAAATCTCTAGGCGCTTTTTTATTTTTTTTTCACCAAAACCATAAAAAATGAATGTAGAATTTTTAAAAAAATACATCTAAAAAAAATAACAAATTTTGAACGTCTTTTTTGGCGGTTAACTTCTTTTTGCAAAAAAAATCGGTTCTTAAATATTTTTTAAAAAAAATGTAGTCGGCGTTTTTTTATTGTTTTTCATAAAGGGTGTTTTTTTAAGTTAGAGAGTCACCATAAAAAAAATCGAAACAAAAAATGAATTTTTTAGCTTAGTTTTCACGGTTTTTCCAACTCGGAGAGGTTTTCATTTTATCCTTCTCCTATATATATATATATATATATATATATATATATATATATATATATAGGGGGAAGTTATTGTACAAAGGTTGATTGCGTGCAAAGTGATCTCGGCCAATGATCTGCGCGTTTTTTTGGATCTGACGGCGGACAATTGTTAGCAGACTTTGTACGGAGAATTAATTAAAAAAATAGCGGATGCTTTAAATAGAACAAAAATGGTAGCACCGTCTTTTTTACAATAAAACGTAACACGCAAACGCTTTTGAAAACGCAAAACAACAACAAAACACGCAACGCTTCTAAAACAACATAATAATCACGCATAATAATCACAAAGTTTTTAAAAATCACCCATAACTATTCTTTAGGCTCCATAGCAGAAATAAAAACACGGAAGCCTTGTAAAAAGCTCGTTATAATCACTCATAGGTATATTTTTTATGCAAAATAGATTAATGCTTATTTAACCTCATAGATATGATGCAAATAGTAATTAAGTTGATTTTATTTTGTCACACAAATATCATTATCATGTATTAAGAATATTAGCAAATCTATCTTTCTGATTTTTAGGTACAATCGGCCAACTATCTTCATAAACCTTCTTCGTAGTTTCTTTCATCTGATCCCTTACAGAACACAAAGCCTCGAGATCCGGCGAGAGATGATTTATAATGTATTCATATGATAACATTATTTCATGCACAACTTTATCTAACTGATCAGCATTGACAAAATCAGAGTCCTTGAAAACAATAGTTGTCTTGCTTTATTAGGAACAACTTCCTTTGTCTAGCGCTTCATGATGTACTATTTAGAAAACTCATGCACCTCAAACATTAAAAAAAACGTAAAAGATATGACAACATAACAAACCATAACGTTCAAAACGTTTACAACTACATGTGCATGTTATATCACCATCAACCCTTGTGAAAATAACCTAAAAAAACATGTTAATACAATATCACGCGTGGTGTATTTCAAAAATAACGCAAGTATACTTCAAAAATAAAGCAAGTATATAATATAAAATCACGCATAAAAAGAACGCAAAGTATATAATATAATCACGCATTAGATTAAAAAAAACTTACTTCTTAAAGACAAAGTCCAACAGTAGCCCAATCTTTAATAAAAACCTTGGCACTGTTCTCACCAGGTTTAGTATTCACACCTAAACAGTTCTTAAAGGCACAATACATCTCATCTTGAACATCATTGAACATGGCCCTTGTATAGATGCGTGCAATTTCTTCTTCAAGATCAAATTTAGTCCACATGTCAGGGAAGGAATATCTAAAATCATGGTCGTTCTTCTGATGAGTGTGCCTTTGAATCTCAAGAGAAGCTTCATAATGGTTGAAAAATTCCAGAAGTGTCATTTGAGAATTTGTAACCTGAGAAAATGATTCTCACTCTCCAATCTAGATGTTGTACGCATAAGGCCAGACATCCACTCATCTTGAAAATACGCAGGAATCTACATTTCTCTCATCTTAAACATATCTCTCAGCCACTTATTAGATATCAAATCATAATTATCCATCACTTTTTGCCATTCAGCATCAAAAACACCAGGGTCAATCGAATCCATCCAGACAATGCTACAGATGGACTCTTTAAAATCATCATTGTTATATAAACCTGTCCCAACCTTTAAAAAACAAATGAAAACGTAAAAACGCCAGAAATTATCATGTAATAACGCATTTGGTTTAATGATCACGCAATATTGGAAAAATAATAATGCATCTTACTTTAAAAATCACACAACTATTGATATATAATAACGCAAATAAGTGATCGAAAATTATAGAATGAACCTTACCGACACGTTCAATGAAAGAAGAGCGGATAGAGGACATAATGTATACTTATATGATACTGCACAATATGGTCATCAAAGACGAGGGCAGAGCGATATTACAGCGATCCTCTAGTAAATCCGTTTATGATGTTAATATCAAATTGGAATTGCGGGATAACGAGACACATCATAAGCTTAGATTTGATATTTCGAAGTACATAGCCGCACACGTGGATGTCGGACGTTTAAAAGAGGATGAGCTAAACGAGTAGTTTCTTTGTCGTTTTTTTATTTAGTACCGTGTGTTTTAAAAAACTGTAATAGTTTAGTACTAATATGTTTTAATATTATGTCTTTTCTTAAAAGAAAAGATTTAAAATAAAATAAAACATAAGACTTCAAATTCTTTCTCATATGACAACGTGCTATTGGCCAAAGATTACCTTCAGTAAGATCCATTTAGTGATTAGCTTATCTATATTTCAACATATTAAAATTACTTTTACAAAATAAATTCAAAGATAAAAAATATATCTCTCTAATATTCGTAGAGTACTTTTTTTTAATTGGACATGGTGGAGTCAAAAGCCAAAAGTATATCTTCAAGATAACAAAGCACTACCTCTAGCCTCTAGGTTGATTGATTAATGACAAAACCTTTACAAAGTTTTATTTTATTTGAAAAACATTATTTATATGATAAAAATCGTTATGATCTTAAGAGTTTGTTAATTTAGGATCGTAAACGAGTCAGCCAAGTCGAGTTAGGTTTAGCGAGCTCAAGCTTGAAGCTAAGTGAATCAACTCGACTCTATTCACTTTTTCTTAACGTGTTAAAAGTTCGAGCTTGAGCTCGGCTTGTAAAATGTTCGAGCCAGCTCATTTTGTTAAATAATTTTTTTTTTATTTTTCACACCAATAATAATTAATATTAATAATTAATTAATGAACGTCACTTCTAAATGAAAAAGCTATTTAATTCTATGATCCTTAACTAACCTGTAGAGTTGTAAGAGAATAATGATTTAAATAGTGAGCCAATGTGAGATAATTTTATACACACTAAGAGATTTTAGTTCATCTTTACACCAATACGAGACAATTTTATACACACATTAATAGCAATTACATTAGGAAAAAATAGATAATTTAGTCATAATAATCATTTAAAATCGCATTATAATGCTTATCTTCTATACTACTATTAAACACAAGTTTTTAAATTACAAATGTCATTTTTTAAAGTGTGCCACATAGGATAAATCCTATGTGTCAATTTGTAAGATTTTTAAATTAAATAATTCAATAAAAAATTAAATTCTTTTCATATAAAAACTATCCATATATATATTTATTTTTAAAATAACACAGCTTTAATTCATCATATCTCTTTTATTTCTCAACAAAAATTCGATCCGTAAATTGCTTTGGATTCGTGACAGAAAACCCAACAAAACTAGATACATATTGCTTAGGTTTTAATCAACGAATGATGGTGAACAAATCAAAAAACAAAGTCACAGTCTCGGGTATTTACCCGGGTTACTGACTAGTATGATTATAAATATAGGGGGAGGTTTTATGGGAAACCCAAAAAATAGGAAACTGAGGTATTAATCTATTTTCTATATATATATTTATATATGTATATATATGGGAATGTTTAATGGAAAACCTCAAAAAAATGGAAAACCGAGAACCTTTATAAAAAAAACATTATTTAAAGAAAAATAACTAATTTTTATATTGTTTAGTTTTAGAGATGACCAATTAATATTAGGAAAATGATCATTTGAGAACTAATTGGGTTTGAAAACCATTCTAAGTCATTAGTTTATATATATGGAAACCCCCAATGAATTATAGTGGTCCCCACCTAAAATTAGTGGTTGAGATTAATTCTTAAAAATTTTCAAAACAAAAAGTTCTCAATTTAACATAACCCTATATATATATATATATTATATATATATATATATATATTATATATATATATATATATTATATATATATATATAGGGAAATGATAGAATAAAACCCACTTGAGTTGTGAAAACCCTGTAAAACCCTTATGTCCCCTTAGAAAAAAATGCAAAAAAAAATATTACAATGATCTACATTGATACCCGACACAAGATCTAAAAAATGATGACGATCCAACGGTTAGTTTATTTAAAAAATAAAAATAAAAAAATCCCGTTCTCGGGATATGTAAACCAGTTTTTGTATACATATGTAAACACGAAATTACATATGTAAATTTTAAAAAAAAAATTATAAAAAAACCGCTCGGCGTTTTTTTTGTTTTATTTCACCAAAACTAATAAAAATGAATGTAGAATCTATAGAAAAAAAATCAAATAAAAAAAAGAAAAAAAAATGAATTACATATATAACACAGAGTTTTCAAAATATCCATGCCCTATATATATATATATATATATATATATATATATATATATATATATATATATATATATATATATATAGGAAGGGTAAAATGAAAATTGTCCCGAGTTGAGAAAACTTTGAAAACTCTTCAAAAACGGGGTTAAAAAGTTTTTTTTTCCCTTCAATTTTTATGGTGATTCTTTACGTTACAGGGTATCCATAGATGGAAAAAAAATAAAAAAAAACGTCTCGGGGAAATTTTTTTAAAAAATCTCAAAAAACGCTTTGTTACATATGTAACACTCTGTACATATGTTTGTTACATATGTAACAACAAAACTTGTTACATTTAAAAAAAAAAAAATCCCTGAGGCGGTTTTTTGATTTTTTTTCCATCTATGGATAGCCTATAACGTAAAGAATCACCATAAAAAATTGAAGGAAAAAAAAACTGTTTAACCCCGATTTTGAAGAGTTTTCAAAGTTTTCTCAACTCGGAGTGGTTTTCACCATAACCATCCCCTATATATATATATATATATATGAAGGATAAAATAAAAACCAAGTTGAGTTGGGAAAACTTAGCAACCCACTTCTTAGCCCTTGATCTCCATCATCTAGTGGTTGTTGGTTTTTGTCTCTTTTTCCTTTTTTTTATTGTCCAAGATTTTTGTCTTTATGCAAAAAATGGTAGAATTAGAAGAAGAAAAAAAGACTTTTACTTTTTTCAGACCATCATGTATCTATCACATTTCTCAAATCACATCACTCATTTTTCAAATTAATTAATATATCATTTTCCAACCATTTTCCCCTTCTAATTTGAAATCAAGGTGATCCACCTCCTCCATCACCTACCTACACCTTTGTTCATCTTCGACCACCTCCGCCATCACCTAGCACCTCTGCCATTAACCACCACCACCACCACCGTTTAAGTGTTCAACTATCCACCACCTACCACCTTCGCCATTAACCACCACCACCGCTGTTCAATTATCCACCACCTACCTCCTCTGCCACCAACCACCACTAACCACCACCACTGTTCAACTATCCACCACCTACCACCTCCGCCATCACCCACCTATCTTCGTTCAACTATCCACCACCACCATCACCTCTCACCGTCGATTTCATCCGACAGACTCATTTTTTCTAATCTCTAGACCAGATGAAAACCATTTGACGGACATTTCAGATCCGGATGAAAACCATTTGACATTTCCGCCGCTCGTAGATCCACTCGGTGAATTATATTATGGTCGGATCTGTTTTGAGTAGGTAACTAAATTCAATCACTTCATACCATTTTTAGGGTTTCTTGGTATATATTAATTAAATAATTGATTAATCTATTATTCATATTGTAGAGCTTCCTAAATGTATGTCTGTTTTTTGCTCTCTGTGGTTTTATATGTAAGGTAAGGTGAGTTGGGGAATAAGATCAAAAACATGTTGAGTTGCTGCACCAATTCCGTTTTTAAGTTATTTTTCCGGTCATCTTCTTCGTTGGTCTGAATTTCTGGACCTGAAAAACGATTCCAAAACATATAAAAAATGGTGCTATAATTGTTTTCCTAGTCAAGACGAATCCAATGCAGCTTTCAGAATTGATTTTTGTTGTGTTTTGATCAAGTTATGGCGGTCTGAAATTTTGAAAACTCGCCTAAAGTTCTCTTGTTAGCCGGGACAGTTAGTGACGAAGTAGGGTTGATTCACGGTGGTTTCAGTTCACCAGACTTGTGTTGTTACTTCGCCGAAAGTTCTCTTGTTAGCCGGACTCTTGCTCGTTACACCATATAAGTCTTCGTTTACATATGTAAGTCTTTGTTTAAAAACACAATTGTAAATTTAATTGTCTTAAATATGTAACTCTTGGTTTACATATGTAACTCACTGTTTACATATTTTAAGTGTTGGTTTACATATGTAACTACTGGTTTACATATGAAGTCTTGGGTTTCATATGTAACACTTCTATAATAAACATCAGCAACTGATGGATTTGTTTTCTTTTCGTAGGTGAATGGATTTTACATATGTAACTCACTTTTACATATTTTAAGTGTTGATTTACATATGTAAGTCTTCGTTTACATATGTAAGTATTTGTTTCAAAATACAATTGTAAATTTAATTGTGTTAAATATGTAACTCTTGTTTACATATGTAACTCACTGATTACATATTTTAAGTATTGGTTTACATATGTAACTACTGGTTTACATATGCAGGTCTTTGGTTTCATATGTAACACTTCTATAATAAATACCAGCAACTGTGTTAAATACGTAACTCTTGGTTTCCATATGTAACTCATTTTTTTTACATATTTTAAGTGTTAATTTACATATGTAAGTCTTCGTTTACATATGTAAGTCTTTGTTTCATAATACAATTGTAAATTTAATTGTGTTAAATATGAACTCTTGGTTTACATATGTAACTCACTGTTTACATTTTTTAAGTGTTGGTTTACATATGTAACTACTGATTTACATATGCAAGTCTTGGATTTTATATGTAACACTTCTATAATAAACATCAGCAAGTGATGGATTTGTTTTCTTTTCGTAGGTATGGATTTTGCGTCAAAAATGAAATATTATTATCAAGATCTGAAGCATAATTAGGGTTCTATATATATTTTTGTTAGGTTGTTATATTTTTTTTGTTAGCTAGTTTATCCTTTTGAAAATTTTTTAAATATGCCGGTTCGTATAAAACATTTTGTAATGTTTATTGTTGATTGTAATTGTTTGTTTATAAATTAATAAAATTTATTATGTTATATTTTTTGGTTATACATATCCTGATGAATTTACGTAGGGGTGTTCAAAACCGGATACCCGGAATTTCGGATATCCGAATTTCGGGTATCCGAAAATTTTGGATACCCGTTTTCGTTGTCCAAGTCCAAGTCCGAAATTTTGGATATCCGAAATTTCGGATATCCGAAATTTCGGACTGGACTCGGATAGTTAAAACGGATATCCGAAAATCCAGTTTTTTAAAAAAAAAATCACAATTTAACAAAAAAAAACGACAAAACGACAAAACAAATAAACATAGTCCAAGTCTTCAAATACAAATAAACATAAGTTCGACCTAAAAACGACAAAACAAATAAACATAGTCCAAGTATTCAATAATTCCTTATTTCTTTAATATAAAATTATTTTAGTTTATTTAAATTTTCGGATACCGGGTATCCGAAACTTCCGAAAATTTTATAAATTCTTGTCCAAGTCCAAGTCCGAATTTTCGGATATCCGAGTTTCGGATATCCGAAATTCCGGATATCCGAAATTTTCGGATAATTCGGATACGGAATTTCGGATAATTCGGATACGGATTCGGACTCGGATATTTTTGAACACCCCTAAATTTACGTATGTAACACGCAGTGAAAAATTCTGTTACATATAAGAAAGTTACATATGTAACCAATCTGTTTTGGGAATTGAAAAAGTAAGAGAGAAATCTTGCAGAAAGTGTGTAAGAGGGGTGTCAGAATCCAGAAAGTGTTCATGGTTGAATTGACAATTATGCCCTTTTGTAGTAATGATTAACTAGTGATGTGGAAGCATGAGGGCCAAAGGATTGGTTTCTAGGTTTTCCATACTCAAGGTGGTTTTTATTATATCCCCACCCTATATATATATATATATATATATATATATATATATATATATATATATAGGTAAAAGATCCGTGTAGACCCCTTATTTTTTGTAGACCCCGTAGACCCCTTATAAAACTCAATAAAACTCATTAAAACTCACTAAAAATAAAACTCAGTGTTGCGTTTAAAACTCATTATTTTAAAACTCATTGTCTTAAAATGTTAGATTTTTAATGTTTTTTTTTTAATTTATTTATTTATTTTTTTGGTTCTTAAAAGCTTATCGTAATAAAAAAAAAACCAAATTTACAACACTGAGTTTTATTTTTATTGAGTTTTATAGGGGTCTACGGGGTCTACAAAATTTAAGGGGTCTACACGGAACCTTCCCCAATATATATATATATATATATATATATATATATATATATATATATATATATATATATACTCCATATATATAAACTAATGGCTTAGAATGGTTTCTTAAAAGTTCTCAAAACCATATATAGGGTGAGGTTCATTGTAGACCCTTAAAAATTGTAGACCCTGTAGACCCCTATATTGTTCTATAAAACTCACTAAAATCATAAAACTCATAGTTGTTGAGTTTGGTTATTTTTTATGGGATAAGTTTTTAAAAATGAAAAAGAAAACCTAGAAAGTTGTTGGACACATTGAAATATAATTGTTGTTAAAAATATTGTATTATTCTATAAAACTCACTAAAAATTATAAAACTTATTGCTGAGTTTTAGAACTCACTGTTGTATTAAAAACTCACTACAACTTTAAAAATCAATGTTCTATAAAACTCATTAAAAACTATAAACTCATTACAAATTATAAAACTCACTCTTAAGTTTAAAACTCATTGTTTTTTAAAACTCACTGCAACTTTAATAATCAATGTTCTATAAAACTCACTGAAAACTATAACTTGAAATTAAGAAAATAAAAAATAAAGAAAGCTAAAAACTTAATAAATAAAACCCTAAATTAAAATATAAAGATAGAAATATGACAAAAAAAAAGTTAAAAAAAAAACCAAATTCAACAGCAATGAGTTTTATAGTTTTAGTGAGTTTTATAGAACAATATAAGGGTCTACGGGTACGGGGTCTACACTTTTTAAGGGGTCTACAATGAACCTTTTAATATATATATATATATGGAAAGGATGTAAAAACACTTTATTATTACGAAAAAACCAAAACAGATATTAAAATTTCTACAACTTCTTCATACGTTAATATATTTAAAAAAAAATACACAAAAAGTTTTAAAATTATGTTACTTTTAATTCTGGAAAAAAATTTAAACAATTAACATTTCGTGATTTTTTTTATTATTACACATATGCATTATAAGCTATGCAGTTAATACGGTCCAAAATCCAATAGCGGTCGATGGCCGCTATATGAGATATAGGTTATCACGGAGATATAGCAATGGGATAGCGGTAATTTTAATATATAGATAAATATATATATATATATATATAGGGAATGTGATTAATATTAACCTTCCCTTAGAGTATTAACCTATTAACCACCATCTAGTGGGTTAAAAAAATCAGATGCTATAGGATGATGCCATGTGTCATTTCTTTTTTTTAATTATAAAGGGTAAAAAAGTCATTGTACATACTATATAAAAACACCCCCTTTATTTTAAAATGGCCGTAACTTTTTTATTCTTTGTCGAATTTTTATAAAAGTTGCACCATTAAACTCGACGCATTTTTATCTTTAATTCAAGTATAGTCTCGACGTTTTTTTATTATCGTTTGCTCAGAAGTGCGATGTAGCACTAGTGTTACAACTATTAACATCACTGTCATAACTATTAACATACATCCATATATTCATAACTAGTAGCATCCATGTTTCTACTTAGGTACAACTGCATATGCATGTATTACAATTTACAAATGCATGAATATTCATACAAACACTGATGCTATAACCGTTAACAGTGGTGTGATTATCAGTAACACCGATGCTATCAAGATTCAACAAAAACATAATCAATATGTACAACTGCACATGCATATATTACAACCTACAAATGCATAAATATGCATATAAACATTGATGCTATAACCATTAATAGTGTTGTGATTATCAATAACACCGATGATATCAAGATCAAAAACATAATCAAAATGTACAACTAAGTCTACCCAGATTACAAACTATAAATGCATAAGATTCAACAAAAAAACATAGTTGGGTAACAAATTACCAAAATACCGAAAGAAAATTTATCAAATACCTAAGTGAAAATTTGGGGAAGGTTCCGTGTAGACCCCTATATATATATATATATATATATATATATATATATATATATATATATATATATATATATTGGGGAAGGTTCCGTGTAGACCCCTTAAATTTTGTAGACCCCGTAGACCCCTATAAAACTCAATAAAAATAAAACTCAGTGTTGTAAATTTGTTTTTTTTTATTACGATAAGCTTTTAAGAACCAAAAAAATAAATAAATAAATTAAAAAAAAAACAAAAAACATTAAAAATCGAACATTTTAAGACAATGAGTTTTAAAATAATGAGTTTTAAACGCAACACTGAGTTTTATTGAGTTTATTGAGTTTTAAACTCATTGATTTTTAAAACTCATTGTCTTAAAATGTTCAATTTTTAATGTTTTTCGTTTTTCTTTTTTTTAATTGTTTTTTTTTTGTTCTTAAAAGCTTATCGCAAATAAAAAATTAAATTAACAAAACTGAGTTTTATTTTTAGTGAGTTTTAATGAGTTTTATTGAGTTTTATAAGGGGTCTATGGGGTCTACAAAAAATAAGGGGTCTACACGGATCTTTTACCTATATATATATATATATATATATATAGGGTTAGGTTCAAATGAGAACTTTTTGTTTTGAGAACTTTTGAGAACTAAATCTCAACCACAAATTTCAGGGGAGACCATTACAATTCATGGGAGAGGGGATACATGTAAATAAACTTGTGGTTCAAATTAGTTCTTTTTAGTTTTCAAATCAAATTGGTTCTCAAATGATCCTCTCCCTATATATATATACATATATAATTATATATAAGAAACATAAAACACCAAACATTTACTAGTAGTATTAAACATCAATACTCAAAAGTGTTTGTAGGGTTTATAGATAATGTGTAGATGACTTCAGATGACACAAACAACGAGTCGGTTTTGACCATTCTTGATTTTGAATGGTAGGGCTCGAAAAATTATTAAAAATTTTGGTTGACGACTTGAAGAATTGAATAAATCATTTTTGATTTTGTAAAAGTTAAAAAGTTGATTTGTAAAACTTAAAATTGATTAGTGAAACTTTATTTCTTTAAATCATTATGCATAATACTTGATTTGTTCTTGAAATTGATTAGCTACTTCCAAGGTTAGTATCTTTGTAAAACTTGAAATTAGTATCTTTGTAAAACTTGAATAAACCATGTTTTATTATGTGATCGACCCGACCCGATTTGAGCTGAATGTATTGATGCCATCTTACTATAAATCCGAAGAACATTGGCTAGAGGGAAGTACCCAAGACATTGTAATTGGAAGGTCTTGGGTTCAAGTCACACTTGTAACAAAAAGCAAAAAACTGGGGGTTACATGTTGGGCCAGGGGGGTTTCTCATCTAAGAGTGAGTTTCTTCCTGATGGGGATTGAAGATGATCGGGTGGGTGGTGTAATATCCTCGTCAGTGATCTAAATTTGCCGTTCAAAAAATAAAAATAAAAAAACAAAAAACAATAAAAATAAAAATAAAAAATTCCTGACTTAGACGAGTACTTCATGATTCATTATCAATATTATTATTCCGAATATTTAAAAGTACCATTTAGACAAAACTACACATCGTATGGACGAGAGTTACTTAGATTAAAACAATGATGGTTTCATTGCTTGAATCAACTTTTTAACTTTTATATTAGAAGCACATCATATAAATTACGTGGAAGATGGGTTTTAGAGAAACCATTTGATTTCGAATTGACCAAAAAACATCAACTTTAATAATTTAATATGAAGACGATATATGTTTCTTAGAAACACGTAACGTTCATGTATAATCAAGCTTAGACGATAATGATGGCATTACCTTTATATTGTGTCATTGTGTGCCTTCGATTTTGCATATATGGTACACAAATATTAGGACAAAATAAATGAAAATAGTGTTTTGCTTAAAGAAAGATTAAAAACATTTAATTTTATTACTTTTTTTAAGTGTACTTATATATTTTTACTGGATTTAAGATACAGTATAAAAAAATACCCGTCTAATATAAAAAAATACAATTTTAATATAAAAACGTAAATCTCATATAAAAATTCAATAATATACGTGTTTTTTTTAAAGGAAAAACACTGTTTGGTAAAGATCTCACCACTGCAAATATATAGTATCCATTAATTAATTAAAATAATATTAAACTAAGATATAAGATTTAAAGTAAATTTTAGTAGATTTGATTCAATTGAATTGTCATTCTAGCCAATTAATTTAAATCTTGCATATGTACATAGTACTTAAAAAATGAAATATCTATATATATATCCTCGTACCAAGTACTAAGTCATTCGATTACATATTTTTTTAAGCCTAAATTTTAATAGAAAATTGATTTAAATAATATAAACTTTTGAGAGTTGGCTGACAATAATCTCACTTTCAGTATTTACTTCTAGTGGTTTCAACTTTCACCCTATTTATTAATATTGGTTCCGTCGTTAAAAAACTTAACACCGTTAGGTTTTTGCTGATGTGGCAGCTGACTTTGCTGACGTGGCAGATAACTTTGCTTACATGGCAGCTGCCACGTTAGTAAAAACTTAAAGGTTGTAAGTTTTTTTAATGGCGGGACCAATATTAGTAAATAAGGTGAAAGTTAAGATCACTGGGAGTGATTATTGAAAATAAGATTATTACCGGTCAACCCTCAAAATTGAGATTATTTAAATCAAAATTTCCTAATTTAATTATATATATCCTATTTTCATATGAAGTTGCCCATTTAGCCTTTCAATTTTCAAATAAAAAAGATTTAAATAAGAAAAATCAAACATTACGTGAGAATGAAATCAACAGACTCATATTCTTCTTCTCCAATCTAGGCGATTACAATCAACACCCAACTCTCGACGGCGACGACCAGTATCACCCTGTGAAATGGGCAAATGAGCATGTCTTGTCTTTTTATGCCATTTACTGTCCAACAGGTAATACGGTCGTATTGTCTTTCTGCGATATGGTCATGTCGCTTATAGAAAAACACGCAGATCCTTCTAACAGGTAGCGCATCCGACCCATCTGACCCGACATGATACGACCATATGAATTATACATGATACGGTCGTAATGTGCCTTAAACATTTTTTCTTATCTTCTTTAACGGTCTATCTTAACCGCTCGGATCGATGTGTCACAAGTTGGGTTGACTTTGTGATGAAAGCTAACAAGAAACTATTTTTATATTGGTTTTTTCATTAGTAGCTTGTTGGAAGGGGTTTCTTGATGGTTTTCGTCCTTACATTTCTCAAGATGCATGTCATCTAAAGGGGAAGTTTAATGGGATACTAGTCGCTGGCACAAGTGCGGACGGTAACAATTCTATTTTTCATGTCGCTTATGGTGTACCTGATTAAAAAAAAAATTCTTGGATGTAAACTGGGACAACTATGTTGATTTAAATTTTATTATTGAGAGGTTTAAATTAGCTTATGCTTTGTCCCTATGCCTGTAATGGATCAGTGGGCACATATAGATATTGGGGAGAAGTACCCTGTTACATATGTAACCTCGGTTATAAAATATATTTTTTTTTAAAATTTTACTAGGCGTTTTTTTTATTTTTTTGCATAAAGGGGGTCTTTTTAACTTAAAGAATCAGCATAAAAAAAATCGGAACAAAAATCGAATTTTTTAGCTTGGTTTTCACGGTTTTCCAAACTCGGAGAGGTTTTCATTATATCCCTCCCATATATATATATATATATATATATGAAAAAGTTATAAAAATTTTAATATTATTGCATATGTGCAATAATAATAATAAAAAAAATTATTCCAGAACTAAAGATAACATAATTTTAAGGATTTTGGTGCAAATTTTTTTCAAAAAATATTAACGTATGAAAAAGTTATAGAGGTTTTAATATTTGTTTTCGTGTTTTCGCAATAAAAGTTGTTTTCACATGATCCTTACCCTATATATATATATATATATATAGGGTTAAGTTCAATGGAAAACTAAGTTTTAGTTGTAAAACTGGAAAACCAAAGGAAAAATATATTAAATGAAGGCTATTTAGGTCATTTTGGTGCTCCTTTTTTTTTCTTTTTTAAATTTCCGTGTCTATCCAACTAATTTCCACCTTACGACCTTAAAAAAAATAAAAAAACTAAAAAAAAAACTAAAAAAAAACTTAAAAAAAACGTTATTTTTTTATGGGTTCGTCCGACTATGTTGCATATATGCAATATTGTATGTTTTTTATATTGCATATATGCAACATATGAAACATACAATGTTGCATATATGCAACATACTATTTTGCATATATGCAACATGTGAAACATACAATGTTGCATATATGCAACATACTATTTTGCATATATGCAACGTATGCAACATACTATGTTGCATATATGCAACATAGTCGGATGGACAAGATAAACAAAAAAAAACGTTTTTTTCTCTTTTTTTTTGTTTTTTTGTCTTTTTTTTCTTTTTTTGTTTGTTTTTTAAAAAGTTATCATGTGGATATATGTGAAACCAAAAAAAAAAAGAAAAAAAATTGTCAAATTACCCAAATAGCCTTCATTTAATATAACTTTCCTTTGGTTTTCCAGTTTTCCAAATAATAGTAGTTTTCCAAGGAACCTTACCCTATATATATATATATATATATATATATATATATATATATATGTTTTAAAAGAAGGGTTTATGTAATTAAATTTTAGACTTAAATTAATATGTAACTAAATGCTTAGTAGAGGAATATATGTAAATGCCCTCAACAAATTATCTTTTTCATCCACTTTCGTTATCATCGTTAACTATCTTCTTAGATTTTAAGAGTATTTTTGTTGTTTTTATTAACAACCTGATTTATTAATAATTAATTTTTTTGTCATCATCCTGGTCTGATAATTTTATCAAAAATTAAAAATACATGTTTTTGAAGAAAAATTCATTTAAAAAAATGTTTTTAAATAAATAAAAAAAGATTTTTATCTTTTTTTATATTATTATCTTTAAAGACTTTATGGTATTCTAAGCTAAGTTGTCCTTTGAGTTTGCACATTAAAAAATATTATATTTTTCTATAAACAAGCCATGATTTTTAAAATATACTATATTAAATATTAAATATAAAAAGGTTAAAATACTAGTAAGACAGTTTTTTAGACGATTTTTTTTATAAAAAGTCATTTATGTAATTAGTTTGAAAAGGTATTTTCGTATTTAAAACTGTTTTTTATTTATACAAATGCTATTAAAAAAGTTTTTAGGATTTTTACATAATTACATAAAGTTGTTTTTTTTCCTTTTAATTTTGTAAATTTTGGATAAATCATTGAGGAAATGTTGCATTGTATCCTCGATGATGATGGAAAAATAATTCTTAAAAGATTAGGGTGTTAATAAATAGAACAAATATACCCTGAAATCTAAAGTTGTTAACGAAAATAGATGAAAATAACAATTTTTTTTTAAAGTACAATGTATCTTATGTTAAATTTAACTAATAAACTAAAATAACAATTTTAATGAAACTATAAAACTAAAATAGAAGTTTACTCGGGAACTAAAAATACGATCATATAAAAATACCATGTTAGAATTAGACTACAATTGGTATACTATGAAACAAATATATATAATTAGGCTAAGTAAGTTTAAAATCCATGAACCTAGCAGAACAAAAGCATTTTCATTAACCTGATTACTATTCAGTATTTCAGTTATTAGCATAAGTGGGTGGAGGATTGGGTCCAATTGATAAAACCATTGAAGTTAAGGTGTTACTTCTCTTGAGATCAAGAGTTCGAATCCCGTAAAAAACGCACAAGTTGATATAAAATTTAGCCGTTCTAAAAAACAAGTTAGTAATATAAGTTATCGATTTAGAAACCGTGGTTCAATCTTTAATTTGTTTATATTTGAATTCTTATGTTTCAACATTTACGATAACAATATAGTAATTCACATAACATAAAATGCAACTAATATAACGGGGAAATATCTATAGAAAACCAATAATTATCCAGAAAACCAAAAAACCAACCTTTTTTTTCTCTATAACTTCTTCATATATTAATATTTTTTAAAAATAATTTCACCAAAAATTCTATAATTTTATTAGCTTTATTTATGGGAAAAAATTTTAAAAAATAAAAAGTTTAGTGATTTTTTATTATTGCATCATGCAATAGTACCAATAGTATTGCATAATGCATTATAATTAAAACTACTTAAAAACAAGAGACTTAACTTAAATATGAATGTGGTTTATGCGAATAATGTAAAAAACAAAGAATTGACATTCATAAACCAATTTTATATTATTGTTGCATAGTGCAATATTAATTTCAAGCTAAAATTCGAACTTTATTTTATTTTAAAAAAAAACTCGAAAACGTTTTTAAAGTTTTTTCTTTTTCCAATATTCTTAAAATCATGAAAGAAACATATAAAAAAAGTTTAAAAAAAATAATTTTTTTCCTTGGTTTTTTGGTTTTTTATAAAATATTGGTTTTCTATAGAACCCAACCCATCACCCCTAATATAACCATAGCAATAATTATTAAAAAAATAATATTATCTATAGAGATAAACTACTAATAGCATAAAATAATGAATAAAACTATATATGGCAACAAATAACAAAAACAAAGAATATCAACAACGTTTATATAAAATTCATTACTTGGAATTAATATCGGTTAATATAAAACTTGAAACTATTTAAATTCAGTTTACCAAAATTCTATAAAAAATTTGAGCATTTTCTCCTAATATATACGTCATGTATAATAATATCGCAACATATTCACTTATGCCTTTAAGGATTTGGAGAACGATTGATAACGAAAAAGATAGTATTCGATTTACTTATGTGTTTAAGAATCGGGTCAAAACTACGAGTAATATAAATGGTTTGGCTATCCACAAATCATGCGAGAGTGTGAATGTTCCAGATGGTGGTTAGGTCGCTTTGCATCGGTGGTATAGTGCAGCGGGTCTTTGGGTTGTCTCGAGAGGTGGTGCTCGTTTTGTCTAATTCGGGTCATTTTTATTTCTGTTTCGTTTCGTTTAGCTTCATCCGTGAAATAATTTCTTCTTTTTATCATCTTGTTTAATATGGACCTTTTTTCGGGTCGGTATGTATTTTTTTGGATCGTCCGGTCTAGTATATGTGTCTATGTCTATTCACAGGGGCGGACCTACACTCGTCTCATGGGGGTCGTCCGACACCCATGAATTTTTTCGATTTAGTGTTATATACACAATTTTTTGGTTGAAAAGAAACGAAGAGTAATTTTTTTGGTTGAGATTACCTGATTGTACCATGGATGAAAAATACCAGCTTGAAAAGAAACGAAGAAGATGATAAACAGTAAAAAAGAAAATAGAAAAATGAAAAGAGAGACATATTCTGATGGGCTTACTCAGGCCTACTAGCTAGAGAGCAGGCTTTATCCCTATTTTTTCATTTTTTTTTAACAGCATATCCCTATTTTATTCAATTGACTAGTACGTAACTTTCATTCTTTTATTTTATTTTTCCTTTTTTTTTTCAATTTGTGATGACTTCTCTCTAGCCTCTCTTTATATATACACACAAGTGTTTGCAATTATAAAAATGTATATGAAAAAAACATATGTCAATATCACACTGACATTTTATTACACTTTGATATAAAACATAAATAAAAAATTAATTTCTTACTAAACTTAAAATAGAAAAATTTATATCTTCATATTACATGAAATTTAGTTTTGCTATCCAAAAGAGTTAACACTACAACTTGTATTCGTTCACCTTCTATGTCGATTTAAACTTTTAATTTAACAAAATTAAAAAATTGAAATTTTGTAGGAAACAAAAAAAATGAACCAACCCGACCCACCCTTGTCTCGGATTGATCCGAAAAAAAATAATATTTAGCACTAATTTCCGACCCCCATGAAAAAAATTTCTGGGTTCGCCACTGTCTATTCATATGTGTGAGCACATATTCATGTATACTTGACTTATTGTTTTAGATGCTTTTGATACTTGATGCATATTTCTTGTATATTTTTTTGCGTTTCGCTAATGTTTTTTACTGAGTGATGTATATTTGTTGAATTGCTTTTATTCATGATAGAGTTTAGTAGTACCCATGTTCCACCACCACTTTATTCGATATTTTTTACTAGTACACGATCACGTATAGTGTAATCACTAATCATGGACATCGTTTGTTTCGTAGCAGAATGAATGTCGACCACATTTTTGTCTACATACATTTGAAACCTCATGGAAATGTAATGTACTCAAAATTCACCATAAAGCTAAAAGGAAGTAGTGTTGCGTCTTTTCCTAAAGCTGCTTGATGTTAATTAAAAAGAAATATTGGATTTAAATAATTTTAATTTTTATTAATCGATCGATATTAATCTCAAATAACGAAATGTTTACTACCAAACTCAACATTTAACCTTTTTTTTTCTATAATGATCACGGATCGACTAACAGATGTTTTATGATGTTAGTTTTTTTTTTATAAAACTTGAGAATATTGCCGGCCAATTGATAAAATTTGATATTATTTTTTATGAAAGTTGGGATTATTGCCGATCAAAAGTTGAGATTATTGCCGATCATATTAAAGTTCAAGTAATTACAAGTAATAGAGAAATATAGTTATAAGTTTAATTTTAATATAAGATATAATTAAAATCTTATCATTAATTAATAAGTTATTAATAAGTTATGATAAATTATTAAAATAGGAAAATTTATATATTAATATATTAAATTTTTTTTTTTTTTGCATTTAATAAGTGAGAGAATTGATTTTTAATATGAGAGAAAAGCGGGAAAATTATGAAGAGAATAAATCTAGTGCTGACATGTGTCCTCAAATGTAATTGTTTATTAGAATAGGAAGATATATAGGCGGCATATATATAGTATGGTGTACTATATACATGCACTATTATCACTTGTAGTGCATATGCAATACTAAAAAACTTAGGGTATAATTTCTTTATTAAAAGAAATTCATAATAATAAAGATATTTTTTTTTGATTTTTTTGATGCAATTAAAAAATAATAATATTATATGAATAAACTCTAAATTTTTAAAGAAAAAAAAAGCATTCAAGTATTGACAATAAATATTAGTTTTCAATTGATTGTATCCCTATTAGTAAAATATTTCAAAATTTACGAGGTAAATGCTTAGTCCTCTTAGTTGAAGGTGTTGGGTTCAAACCCAGATAATAGTGTATTTGGTGTGAATAATTATTTGCCGTTTAAAAAAGAAAAAAAAAACTTTTAATTAATACCATTAAAATATTTCAATCCGAAAGTCTTCTTTAAATGATCACAAACACTACACACGTGATATATATATAGAGACCATTGGAATTCTAAAAGCTACACAATTCTACACAATT
>JBCNJP010000010.1:103664114-103699689 GCA_039602395.1 Deinandra increscens subsp. villosa | reverse complement strand
GCTACTAAGATATTTGAGTCAAACAAGAAGGAAGCCTCAAAGTATGTTAACAATTAATTCTTATGATTTCACATTGTTGATGACTTACTATGCAATTATATTAACAGGTACAAAATTAGTTGGAATGGAGAGGAACATTACCAAGCATGTGGCCCACATGGTAGCCAATATGTTGTGAACATGAGTCATAGAAATTGTACTTGTAGGGGATGGGAAATTACTGGAATCCCATGTAGACATGCAGTGGCAGCAATCTGGAACAAGGGAGAACATGAAAAGAAGAAAATCCTACCAGAAAGTTTTATACACCCTGTTTACAGCATGGAGAGGTGGAGAAAGGTATATAGTTACAAAGTGTATCCAATTAATGGCATGGATATGTGGCTTAAATCACAGATCCCAACAGTTATCACACCTCCTACATATCACAAACCTATTGGGAGGCCAAGGAAAGCAAGGAAGAGATCAACTATTGAGTTGGAAGATCAGAGAGCAAGGAAGGAGGCAAAATCAAATGTTTGTGGAAAGTGTAAGAAGCCTGGACACAACAGCAGGACATGCAAGGGCCAGGAACAAAATTGAATCAATTGTTTGTTTGAATCTGCTGTTGTGTTTAATTAACTTTACTTGTCTTTTGGTCCATTGAAAAATGATACTTGGATGATTGTCTTTTGGTTAACTTTACTTGTCTTTTGGTTCATGGAAAATTATATTTGGTTAATGTTTAAGTGTTTTTACCAATTCATTTGCGAGTTTGAGTAAATGGTTTGACTGTTTGGGAAAGGTTAATATTTGTAATTTTGAAAAGTGTAAAGGTTGTAATTTGTAATTTAATCTTTTAAAAAAGAAAAAATGAAGATCAGATGTGTATATGAAGCTTCCAGCTTGGGAGGGTTTTTTATAGTGTAAAATTACAAATCTGCCCAGCATGTGCAAGGCACATGCCTGATTTAACCTTCATTTCTAACGGTGTTAATGAAAAGGTCATATTTTGAAAAAAAATTAACTTTAAAGGTTGTGCTATGTAATAAGTTTTAGGAAAGGTTAATATCCATAATTCTGATAAGTATAAAGGTTGTAATCTGTAATTTACTCAAATAAGAAAAACCAAACATTACGTGAGAAGGAAGTCAACAAACTCATATTCTCCTTCTCCAATCTAGACGACCAGTATCGCCTTGTGAAATGGGCAAATGAGCATGTCTTGTCTTTTTATGCCATTTACTGTCCAACAGGTAATACGGTCGTATTGCCTTTCTGTGATATGGCCGTGTCACCTATAGAAAAACACATGAATCCTTCTAACGGGTAACGCATCTGACCCGACACGATATGACCATATGACTTATACATGATACGGTTGTATTGTGCCTTAAACATTTTTTCTTATCTTCTTTAACGGACTATCTTAACCGCTCGGATCGATGTGTCACAAGTTCGGTTGACTTTGAGATGAAAGGTAACAAGAAACTATTTTTACATTGGTTTTTTCATTAGTAGCTTGCTCGAAGGGGTTTCTTGATGGATTTCGTCCTTACATTTCTCTAGATGCATGTCACAAGTGCGGACGGTAACAATTCTATTTTTCATGTCGCTTATGGTGTACCTGATTAAAAAAAAATTCTTGGATGTAAATTGGGACAACTATGTTGATTTATATTTTAATATTGAGAGGTTTAAATTAGCTTATGCTTTGTCCCTATGCCTGTAATGGATCAGTGGGCACATATAGATATTGGGGAGAAGATATATCCACCTGCAATCAAATGTTCGTCTGGAAGACGAAAAAATTAATAGAATTAAACCAAATGATGAGTCTAAGAAGAGAAATAAATGTCCACGTTGTGGTGAATATGGACATCGTCAAAAACATATGTAAAAATGCACCATCTCAAGATCAAGCTTCAACAAGTAAAGGCGGACGAGGAAACTAATTAATCAAACTGAGGAGATTGATTTCTTGATATTGAAGTTTTTAAAACTTTGGAACTTGTTTTTTATATTTAGGTATGTAAATTTGGCTACGGGTGATTCTTGTTTTGAAATGAAGTTTTCTAACTTTCTTATTTAGAGTTATAACCTTATTGTTTTTATTTGTTCATGTCATTCAATAGGTTAATTTTAATGAAATATGTAATTATGTGTATATAAGGTGAAATATGTAATTTATTTTTCTTAGATAAATATATAAATATCAATAAGGGTATAATAGTTATTTAATAAGTTATTTTAAATGAATCGGGTAATATATATATATATATATATATATATATATATATATATATATATATATATATAGGGGATGGATATAATGAAAACCACTTTGAGTTGGAAAAACCGTGGAAACTACCACAAAACAATTTTTTTTTCTTTAAAATTTTTGTAGTGATTATATACGTTAATACAAGCCCTATGGTGAAAAAAAATCAAAAAACCGCCTAGTAGTTATTTTTTAAAAAAATTTCCGAAATTTGACGTTACGTCATGTTACATATGTAAAATGCCTTGTTACATATGTAACAAAATCTGTAAATAATTTAAAAAAAAAATCTCTAGGCGCTTTTTTATTTTTTTTTCACCAAAACCATCAAAAATGAATGTAGAATCTATAAAAAAATACATCTAAAAAAAATAACAAATTTTGAACATCTTTTTTGGCCGGTTAACTTCTTTTTGCAAAAAAATCGGTTATTAATTTTTTTTTTTTAAATTACTCGGCGTTTTTTCTAATTTTTTTTTTCATAAATGGTGTTTTTTTAAGTTAGAGAGTCACCATAAAAAAAATCGGAACAAAAAACGAAATTTTTAGCTTAGTTTTCACGGTTTTTCCAACTCGGAGAGGTTTTCATTTTTCACGGTTTTTCCAATAGGGTTAGGTTCAAATGAGAACTTTTTATTTTGAGAACTTTTGATAACTAAATCTCAACCACAAATTTCAGGGGGGGGGGGACCACTACAATTCATGGGAGGGGATACATGTAATAAACATGTGGCTCAAATTAGTTATTTTTAGTTCTCAAATCAAATTGGTTCTCAAATGATACTCTCCCTATATATGGAGAGGATCATTTGAGAACCAATTGTGTTTGAGAACTTTTGAAAACTATTCTGAGCCACAAGTTATATATAAGGAAATCCTCCCATGAATTTGAATGCTCCCCCTGAAAATTAGTGGTTCAGAATGGTTCTCAAAAGTTCTCCATTTAAACCTAACCCTATATATATTAATTTTTCTGTCATCATCCTGGTCTGATAATATTATCAAAATCAAAAATACATGTTTTAGAAGAAAAAAAAAATATTGATTTAAAAATATATGTTTTTAAATAAATAAAAAAAGATTTTTATCTTTTTTTATATTATTATCTTTAAAGACTTTATGGTATTCTAAGCTAAGTTGTCCTTTGAGTTTGCACATTAAAAAATATTATATTTTTCTATAAACATGCCATGATTTTTAAAATATACTATATTAAATATACAAAGGTTAAAATACTAGTAAGACAGTTTTTTAGACGATTTTTTTTTATAAAAAGTCATTTATGTAATTAGTTTGAAAAGGTGTTTTCGTATTTAAAACTGTTTTTTATTTATACAAATGCTATTAAAAATTAAAGTTTTTAGGTTTTTTACATAATTACATAAAATTGTTTTTTTCCTTTTAATTTTGTAATTCGGGTAGTTTAATTTTGGATAAATCAATGAGGAAATGTTGCATTGTATCCTCGATGATGATGGAAAAATATTTCTTAAAAGATTAGGGTGTTAATAAATAGAACAAATATACCCTGAAATCTAAAGTTGTTAACGAAAATAGATGAAAATAACAAAAAAATTTTTAAAAGTACAATGTATCTTATGTTAAATTTAACTAATAAACTAAAATAACAATTTTAATGAAACTATAAAACTAAAATAGAAGTTTACTCGGGAATTAAAAATCGATCATATAAAAATACCATGTTAGAATTAGACTACAATTGGTATACTATGAAACAAATATATATAATTAGGCTAAGTAAGTTTTAAAATCCATGAACAAAAGCATTTTGATTAACCTGATTACTATTCAGTATTTCAGTTATTAGCATAAGTGGGTGGAGGATTGGGTCCAATTGACAAAACCATTGAAGTTAAGGTGTTGCTCCTCTTGAGATAAGAGTTCGAATCCCGTCAAAAACGCACAAGTTGATATAAAATTTAGCCGTTCTAAAAAACAAGTTAGTAATATAAGTTATTGATTTAGAAACCGTGGTTCAATCTTTAATTTATATATTATAGCTCTTATGTTTCAACATTTACGATAACAATATAGTAATTCACATAACATAAAATGCAACTAATATAACCATAGCAATAATTATTAAAAAAATAATATTATCTATAGAGATAAACTACTAATAGCATAAAATAATGAATAAAACTACATATAGCAACAAATAACAAATTAAAACAAAGAATATCAACAACGTTTATATAAAATTCATTACTTGGAATTAATATCAGTTAATTGATAAAACTTGAAACTATTTAAATTCAATTTGCCAAAATTCTATAAAAAATTTGAGCATTTTCTCCTAATTTATACGTTATGTATAAGAATATCACAACATATTCACTTATGTCCGTCAATGTTCGTGTCTATGTGTCTATGCCTATTCATATGTGTGAGCACATATTCATGTATACTTGACTTATTGTTTTAGATGCTTTTGACTTGATGCATGTTTCTTTTATATTTTTGGAAAATTGGATTTAAATAATACGAGTTATGCCTTATTGGCGAATAATAATATGAGTTTTGACCTTTCCTCACAATAATACCAATTAAACACATAGGTGATATCAGTGATACGCCGTTAAAATTAATTTAACGGGGTTAGTGAAACGGATCTTTTTGTCATTTTTGAAAGTTGAGGGGCTTGTTTTGTATTTTTTTTTTATAAACCTGATATAAAGTGGAGGGGCTCGTTTCTACGCCGCCGCAGTTGTACCGTCCCGTCGCCTGGCCGTTCGCCGTCGTTCCGCCGCCAAGTTCTTCACCGGAGAAGGATCCTCCGACGTCGTTGAGCCTCTCGCTTCCCGGAGCCGATCCAGGTGACGCACCGACGGAGATTCCGATAAAATCACTGCTCGATTGAAGAAACTCAGTTACGGACTCAGTTTCGAACACTGTGACCCGGTCCTTGTCTCCCAGAAGGTGTGCGCCGGTAGTAAGGTACTACGGCGGCGTGATGGTGGTACGGTGACGCCGGTGTAGGCGATGGTGGATAGTACCACTGCACATGGTTCGTTGGCGGTGTGATCGCTCCGCCAGATCTCGGACCCACGATAACATTAGGCCCTACAATTATCAAATCCAGAATAAATCCACTACTTGATTTAGACCATAAACACACATAACATACATAATTGAAAAGGAATGATTGTAAATTTGTAATCAAACCCTAATTATTCGATTGAGAGAAAAAAAAAAGAGGCGAAATTAACATACCGTTCTGCTGGTGCGGTGGCGGCGACGGCGGCGGCGGCGCTACGGTTAACGTTGTCCGGCGGCGTGCGCCGAGTGAAGCTATGTTACAATTAGCACGGCGGCCGTTAATCACCGGCGACGGATCCTCGTAGGCTTTGTTCGCGGATTCCGGGTCCTTAAACGTGACCTAATAATGCGCACGATAGCAGAAACGGAAATTAGAAGGTTAATTGGAACGGAACGATGCATTATGAGAAGGTAGAGAGAGAGAGAGAGGGTTAATTACGAAGCCATATCCTTTGGATCGGCCGGTGGTTTTGTCGGAGATAATGACGGCTTCGAGAATATCGCCGTATTTCTGGAAGTGATCTCTCATGGCGTCCATGGGAGTCTCCCAGGCTAATCCTCCGACGAAGACTTTGGTCAACGTAGTGTCGCCGTAAGGGCCGACTATTCCGGCATTGTTGTTGTTGGTGGTGGTGCTCATCATTGTCATTCGATTTCTCCTTGTTATCTCCGGCGATGATTTTAATAACTACGTATAACTATTTACAAAACAAGCCCCTCAACTTTCAAAAATGACAAAAAGATCCGTTTCACTAACCCCGTTAAATTAATTTTAACGGGGTATCACTGATATCACCTATGTGTTTAATTGGTATTATTGTGAGGAAAGGTCAAAACTCATATTATTATTCGCCAATAAGGCATAACTCGTATTATTTAAATCCAATTTTCCTATATTTTTCTGTGTTTCGCTAATGTTTTTTACTGAGTGATGTATATTTGTTTCTATATTCATGATAGAGTTTAGTAGTACCCATGTTCCACCACCACTTTATTCGATATTTTTTACTAATACAAGATCACGTATAGTGTAATCACTAATCATGGATATCGTTTGTTTCGTAGCAGAATGAATGTCGACCACATTTTTGTCTACATACATTTGAAACCTCATGGAAATGTAATGTACTCAAAATTCACCATAAAGCTAAAAGGAAGTAGTGTTGCGTCTTTTCCTAAAGCTGCTTGATGTTAATTAAAAATAAATATTGGATTTAAATAATTTTAATTTTTATTAATCGATCGATATTAATCTCAAATAACGAAATGTTTACTACCAAACTCAACATTTAACCTTTTTTTTTCTATAATGATCACGGATCGACTAACAGATGCTTTACGATGTTAGTTTTTTTTTATAAAACTTGAGAATATTGCCGGCCAATTGATAAAACTTGATATTATTTTTTATGAAAGTTGGGATTATTGCCGATCAAAAGTTGAGATTATTGCCGATCATATTAAAGTTCAAGTAATTACAAGTAATAGAGAATTATAGTTATAAGTTTAATTTTAGAGTAAATTACATATAAGGTCCTTTATGTTTTATATAAATTTCGGATTAGATCCTTTAAGTAAAGTTGTTACACCTAACATCCTTTATGTTTTAAACATGTTTCATGAAAGGTCCTTTATCACTAACGATGTTAAAAATCATTGTTAAGTTAGGGACAGTTTAGTCTTTTTATAAAATCTTTTAACTAAAACTTTAAATCATAATCCCATCTAATATTTAAAAAATCAATCTCCTCTCTTTCTTTCTTGGTACGCACAGGCCACAACAGAAAAAAAATTATGGTGAGGAAGCATCTCTTCATCATCCTCTTCGATGTGACCATTAGCAAGTTCGCTAACGATTCTCAGTCCTCGTAAAGATCGGAACATTCACCGGCGGGCGATTGCTGAAATTTCAGCGATTAGAGAAATCCCGCTCTTGCTTATTAGGGCTAGGAATCGAAGGAATTAACCGAGAAGACGACGAAGTAGGCGTCGTCGGAGACACGATCGTAGGGTTTATACGGTTCATGACAGAACGGCCGTTGTCCTCCGGAACGGTCGATGATTACCGTTAGGGTTCCAAGTTTTTTTTCTTGATCAGATCTAGCGATTGCTACTTCTGTTTGAGTGTTCGGCGAAGTCGCCGCTCCAGAACACGTCTTCCTCACTGAAATAGTCGTCGGCATTGCTAAAGTTCCGTTGGGTACTATTGACAAGAATAAAAACAGGATTGAAACTTGAGATTTTGGTTTTTTGGTATGCGTAGAAAAAAGAAGAGACAACCTGACGATTCTTTCATTATTAGATGTGATTTTTTTATTTTAATGTTTTAATTAAAAGATTTTGTAGAAAGACTAAACTACCCCTGACTTAACGATAGTTTTTAACATCGTTAGTGATAAAGGATCTTTCATGAAACATGTTTAAAACATAAAGGATGTCGGGTGTAACAACTTTACTTAAAGGATCTAATCCGAAATCTATGTAAAACATAAAGGACCTTCTGTGTAATTTACTCTTAATTTTAATATAAGATATAATTAAAATCTTATCATTAATTAATAAGTTATTAATAAGTTATGATAAATTATTAAAATAGGAAAATTTATATTTTAATATTTAATTATTTATTTTTTTTTGCATTTAATAAGTGAGAGAATTGATTTTTAATATGAGAGAAAAGCGGGAAAATTATGAAGAGAATAAATCTAGTGCTGACATGTGTTCTCAAATGTAATTGTTTATTATAATAGGAAGATATATATGCGGCATATATATAGTATGGTGTACTATATACATGCACTATTATCACTTGTAGTGCATATGCAATACTAAAAAACTTAGGGTATAATTTCTTTATTAAAAGAAATTCATAATAATAAAGATATTTTCTTTTTGATTTTTTTGATGCAATTAAAAAATAATAATATTATATGAATAAACTCTAAATTTTTAAAGAAAAAAAAAGCATTCAAGTATTGACAATAAATATTAGTTTTCAATTGATTGTATCCCTATTAGTAAAATATTTCAAAATTTACTAGGTAAAGGCTTAGTCCTCTTAGTTGAAGGTCTTGGGTTCAAACCCAGATAATAGTGCATTTGATGTGAATAATTATTTGTCGTTTAAAAAAGAAAAAAAATACTTCTAATTAATACCATTAAAATATTTCAATCCTAAAGTCTTCTTTAAATGATCACAAACACTACACACGGGATATATTGGAATTCTAAAATCTACACAATTCTACACAATTAAAGTTGTACATGATCAACGTAAATGACACATATTTTTCTTCTTACTTCTCTATTCTATTCAAGGTGGAAATTAAATTCACATCCCCAAACTAAAAGATTTCATAGAGGAATGTCCCTGGGGAAATCTTTTGGGTGCCTTTGTATTGTTTCTCTAAGCAATGTTTCTTGCTCCATTAAATTTGAAGGCAACTCATTATACACATCTGTGAACAAGTCTCTAAGTAGCGGCTTTTCTTCTTTTTCAGCCTCATCGATCGCATTTCTAACCTGCAAACATACACTAATCGTTTCAGAAATACTAACTTCTGGTTATAGAGAATGAAAATATTAGTTGTATGCAATAAATCTAACTAGCTAGCATTGTGTGGAAAACTGTAATGGTCTACCTGTTTCTTAGTTTTAAGACGAAGCGTGAATTCTTCTTTATCGCTCCACCAACCTTTTCTCTCGATGCATTTTCTTAGTCTTGTTATAGGAGACTGCACTGTATTCCAGTGTTCGATTTCGTCCTTTGACCGATACTTTGTGGAATCATCAGATGTAGAGTGGTGGCTAACTCTATATGTCATTGCCTGCAGGTGTTTCAAAGCATTTCACTTTAGGAATAAAATACATCTATAGACTTAAGAGAAATTAATTAACAACATATATATACATACATGTATGTATACATATGTATGTGTATGTGTGTGTATATATATGGTTAGGTTTATTTGAGAACCATTTTGGGTCACTAATTTTCAAGAGGGGGAGGGGGACCACTCAAATTTATGGAGGGCGATTTTCTTTAACTAGTGGCCTAAAATAGCTCTCAATACCAATTGGTTCTCAAATGATCTTCCCCCTACATATATATATCAACCTCGATAAGTATTGGTCTTTGTTCATTGATGGCAGCCTCACGAGCACGACGAACAACATTATAAAGTGCAAAAGCATCATTTCCGTCCACCCTTATACTTGTAATTCCATAGGCTTGCCCTTTAACAACAATGCCATCGCCTGCAAATATGCAAGCCATTTCAATGAAAATAGGGAGGGCTATATGTTCACTATAAGATTTTTTACACACTATAAGGGTCACTAAGTTTAAAAAATCCTTCACTAAAAGTGTTAAAAAAAAACCTATAGCTACACTATAAAGGTGTGAGAATATATAGCTAGGGTTGGACCGTGTGTGAGAAATGGTAAAAAGGTGCTAGTAAAATGTTAAATTAGTACATATTACCCACACGTTTAAAACGTGTAGGTAACAAAATAAGACATTTTACTGCTCTTTTTAGAAAGAGTCTAAGACTCTTTAGTGACTCTATGACGTGTCACTAGATATGTATGTGTGCGTGTCTATACTAGCGATTGATTTATTTTTTTTAAAATGCGAATAGTAATCTTGTTGTGTGGAAAATTACTTCGAAATTGCTCGGTGACCTGAGTACTAATAGCCCATCCATTGTTTCGACATATGAACACAACCGGAGCATCCATAACCGCAGCAAAATTCAAAGCAGCATGAAAATCACCCTTCAAAAAGGTAATAATACCCACCGTCAAAAAATATTGTCACATAGATTTACATTCTTATAACTAACGAAGTAGAATGATTCACATATAATACCTCACTCGTAGTACCATCTCCGAAAAAGGCCACTACACATGAATCCTTCTTATCCATTTTTAGTGAATATGCCATACCAACTGCCTGAGGGAGTTGTGTGCTGTGATTATAAAATGAAAAAAAATGACAGAGTTATAACAAGTAAAATTGACATAGTCAAATAAAACCTTGACTATATATATAGTGACATACGCTAAAGGTGATGAAATCGTAATATAATTGAGATTCTTTGATCCATAATGAATCGGCATTTGTCTGCCTTTTCCATGGCCCATATTGTTTCCAAAGCATTGGTTTGCAAATTCTTGCAAAGTAAAACCACGCCATAATAATACTCCTGGCTCTCTATACTGCAATTTTGTTTATAGAAGATCAACCATGAGCTCTCTAAATTACTACTACAAATAGTATTAATAATAATGAAGACATTTGACAATCTAGTTTGATTTCTTTTTTTTTTCGGAACATGTCACTAGATGGCCCATCCGATAATTCAAGATGGTCGCAAATTCTGTGACGGGTAACTTTACCAGTCATAAAATTTGCAACCATTTTTATAGTTAGATTTATAGCGATCACTAATTTTGGCCCCTGGGAATTGGTCACAAATAAATTGCAAATATAAGTCGCAAATGCCAAGTTTTCTATTGGCCTGGTGTGGCAGTTGTGCAAATAGCTCAATGTGATATAATACTATTTATTGATATTTTAATAATTCATTTTGTGTCGAAATTGAGTCGAACCTGAGCCAATACTATATCGTCGAAGCTAAGGGCAGCAGCTGATGCTAAGTTGATAGCTTCTTCACCAAATGATGTCAAATAGAACGATAATCTTCCTTGCCTTTGAGCCTCATAAAAGAATTTATCCATAGTATTGAGGGTAACCATGCCGCTATACACTTTCAATGCAAGTTCTTCACTCATCTAATGATCAAAATAACAAAGAAACAAACCATATAAGCTCAAGTAAAGAATATACATATAAGAGATTAACTAACTTAATTATAAACTAGAGATAACGAAAAAAAGTAATTAACCAACAAAAAGATAGTTACATGTTCCAACATGTTGGATGAGATTGGGTAACCATCCTCATCAAGAACTCGGTAACACTTCACCCTCTCCTCAAATGAACCCGGAATAAAGTTCATTTCAATTGTGTAAGTAGTCTTGCCACCCGGATAATCCATAACCTATTGCTTCCAACAAACATAAAATTGTTATTTTTGTAAAAATGTATAATATACAAACTTATAATATTAAACTACTATTACGCACCTATATACTCGTGATATTAATCAATTTTACATCAACTATGAATATATAACATATTTTTTGTAGTGACTTTTTGATAATATTAATGCAATATGTATTTTCATAATTCAATGACGGGCCATGATGGCGGTGATCTTACAGGGAAGAGTTTTAAAAGTGTTTCAATTAAGTCACTCATATCGTTTTATTTACCTATAAAGTTGATGAAAAAACCATTAATTTTGATAAAATATGAATGTCGAGTGACCTAATTAAAACACTTTTGAAACTTGAGTGACATAATTGAAACACTTTTGAAACTTAGTTACTTTTCTACAAAGTTACCTCTTGAATATAGTAAAAAAAAGAGAAAAAATTATTATAGAGTTCAGTTAAAAAAAAGGAAAAAAATTATAATTAATATAATTTAGATTAAAAAAAACAGACAGAAAAGGGGTTCGCCAAGTAGCATACATGTGTAACCCTCGATGGAAGTTCTAAAGCTTTGTCACTAAGCCACTAGAACATATATAAATACTTTTGTTTAATATTGTATGTAACTATGTATCTTAAAAAAGAAGTCTAACATAGCTAACACACTACCTAACATGTTCAGGACGTTGACCTTTCAAATATAGAATCTATATATAATATATAATATAATATAATATGATATAATAATGGTGGACAATAGTATATAAGAATTAATCTAATAGTCTAATAGTTCTTCTAAATAAAAAACACGTAGCTTCTAATTAACTCTCTAATTCAGATCGCTTGCAGCTTCTAAATATCTATATGTAATAACACCGGTTTGAACTTGTCAAAAGCTTCTTACTTTAGCATTTAGCAGCTTCTATTTTTGACAGCGTTCTTAATTATATTATTTATAGGGAAAAAGACGAAACTAGCCGGTTTGACCACGGTTGGACGAGAAAGTCCCCCCCTTTTCAAAAAAGGACGAGAATAGCCGCATCCACGGTCGTCTATGACCTGCATCCACGGTCGTCCGACCGTCAAAACAGGTGTCAAAAACAACGGTCGTCCGACGAAAATACACGGTCGTCCCGCCCCCCACGTACGGTCGTCCGCCCCCACGTACGGTCGTCCCGCCCCCACGTACGGTCGTCCCGCCCCCACGTACGGTCGTCCCGCCCCCACGTACGGGTGTCCCGCCCCCACGTACGGTCGTCCGCCCCCACGTACGGTCGTCCTGCCCCCCGTACGGTCGTCCGCCCCCACGTACGGTCGTTACGACCGTCAAAAACAACAGGTGTCGTTTTCTTATAGCTTCGTCTAGACGGTCGTCCGACCGTGAATGGCGTGGCCAGGACGACCGTGGAGCCGGCTATTTTGGTCCAACCGTGGTCAAACCGGCTAGTTTCGTCTTTTTCCCTTGTTTATAACTTGTATTTTCTAATCTACTTTGAGCTTCTTCTATGTGTTTTGACATGTTTTGACATCGTTTCTTTATAAATTTTATGATTTGTTGTATGCTATTTGTTTAAAGTCCCAAAAATCCTTAATTAAAAAGCCCAAACCATGAAACCAAGCCAAAGCCAAACCGTTCAGGGGCGGACCCACATAGAGCCCAGGGGTAGCGCCCGCTACCCCTGAACTTTTACCCCGACGTGCAATTTTTTTTTTTATAGGTTTTCGGTTTTTCGCGACCCCTGAAACGAATTTTTCGCGACCCCTGGAAGAAATTTTATGGCTTTTATTTAAAATTATGATCAAAAGTCTCTTAAAAATATGATTAAAAGCCCGTTAACTACCTAAAATTTTTTTTCGGGGGCGCTGCCCCCGAACCCCCGTTAGTCCCCGCTACCCCTGATATTATTTCCTGGATCCGCCACTGAAACCGTTGCTAACGGTTTGGTTTGGTTCATTTGTTTAAATATTCAAAAGCGGTACCAACGGTTTGACTCCGGCTAAATAAAAACCGTACAAACCCGACAGTGAACTTCACGCACTCTATAGTAAATAATATAACAACATATATGATGCAAGTAATAAGTTTAGTTCTATATATCTATCTATCTTCTTTTATAATATATTAATTAATTGCTTAAAAGCCTTTTAAAAAAGTGAGCAAAGTATATCATCCGAACAAAAAAGCCATAAATAAAGTACCACATTTACCTTTGTTTTTTCAAAATCAGAATCACCATTATTATCATCTTCTTCTTCTTCTTCTGATAAGATCTGTTCTCCAGTTTGCATGGAGTTGTAACAGCGAGCACCCATAAAGCCAGCATATGCCAATCTACACGAAGATGAATCCCTAATCCCTTTTCGGATGATCATCGAATCACCGAGAATCGAAAATAAAGAAGCAGAAGTTGTTTGAGAAGTTGTTTGATGAGAACATAACCAGTTAATTACTTGATTACTGCATATGATTTTCTTCATAAAGTTGCCACCACCTCTTCTGGTTCTTGTTAACCTGCAGAGTGATATGTTTATCATCTTTGAAATGAAAAGAGGAGAGAGAGGTGAAGAGAGATAAGTGTCATTGAGTAGACATATATATACAAAATCATGCATTATAAAGAGTGACGTGTGGCAATGACTTCATATGGAGACGAAGCATATATATGGCCTGCATTTAATTCGATTATAGAAGATATTTACGAGTTATTTTTTTAAATTAATAATTTAAATAATGAGTAACGACTTTCATTAAATTCTCCTAGGTTTCTAAACTTTTATTCTACGTTTTCATATTTCTAGAATTCGTAAATGATTCCGTTTTTTATTTCATGTTTATTCTATTGTATTTTTTAATATTGTGTATGTATCCCAAAAATTTAAGTAAATATATAAACCTTTCAAGTTGATAGAGATGCAATTATAGTATTATACATACTAATATAAAAGCCGTTTGTAAATTGCAAGTGTGTTGTTGACAACTGCTAATGTTGGAAAGAGAATCAATCCATGTTTTTGTTTTACTTTGTTTATTTTGTGTATCAATTATATATATGTTTACGTTAAAACATAAAATAAAATAAAAACTTCAATAAATGTTTGTGTAGTTTTTTAACGGTCTCTTTTTCTTATCTAAAAGTTTTTAACTATTTTTCTTTTACACCTTAGGTAAGTTTGTTGGTACAACTCTCCAAGTATTATATACAACTTCTGGTTATAATCTTCATTAATAACTTCAAGTTACGTACATCCTTTTATATTTTTTAAACATAAATATATTTGACACCATTTGATAATATTATTATCGGGCACGATTCAAGAAAATGATCTCTAAGCCCAACATGTTTTACCATCCGGCCGTTCGTATAAATGGGTTTTCCATGGGGTGGGCTCCCGTATGGAGATCCGTTTGCTAAATGAGCTTCATGTGAGGTTTAGGGTTTTGTTTGTTCAAGAAAAAAAGGACAATTAATATTTAGAAGATGTGTTTGAGAAGTAATTTGTTAGTTTTTTTAACCGCGGTTGGCGTAACGCGCGGCCTGGCTTTATAATTATTTTTAATTTCCTTTATTAAATACCTTAAAAGGTGGATGGTAGGAAAAGAGACCAATGTTGGGTTGGGTTATTTTGGGCCTATGAGTCAGCCTAAAATATTTACCCACTTTCAGTTGAAGAAAGAGAACAAGAAGTCTAATTACAACAACCAAAAGAACAACAATAACAAGAAAGATTATGGTGGCAATGACACTGCTGAGGCTAATACTGCCACGGAGGAGTTCCTTATTTGTTGTGATTATGATATGGTGAACATTGCTCATGATGACTCGAGTTGAGTTGTTGACAGTGGTGCTACTTGTCATGTGACGTCACAAGAGAGTTTTATTCATCTTATACTCTCGGTGATTTTGGGAATGTCAAGATGGGTAACAATAGGCTATAAAAAATCGTTGGTGTTGGAGATGTTTGCTTGAAGTTTCAAACTGGGATGGAGTTGGTTTTACACAATGTAAAACATGTTCTAGATATTAGAATTAATTTGATCTCTACAGGTTTGCTCGATGATGATGGTTACCATAGTTTCTTTGGTGATTCAATTTGGAAACTCACTCGTGGTTCTCTGATCGTGGCAAGAGGTAAAAGAAGCTCAAAGTTATATATGACACATCCGAAGATCTCTAGAGATTCAGTTCACTCATTGGTGAATACTGATATGACCGACTTGTGGCATAAGAGACTTGGTCACATGAGTGAAAAGGGGATGTCCTTATTTCTAAAGAGAGATGCCTTGCCCGGTGTGACTATTGTTCATTTGAAGAAGTGTTCTCATTGTTTAGAAGGCAAGCAAAACAGAGTATTGTTTAAAAGCCATCATCCTTCTAGGAAAGATGGTATACTTGATTTAGTACATTCTGATGTATGTGGTCCTATGAAGACTAAATCTCTTGGTGGTGCATTCTACTTTGTCACAGATGATCATTCGAAGAAGGTATGGGTTTATTCCTTGAAGACTAAAGATCAAGTATTAGATGTGTTTAAGCAGTTTCATGCCTTGGTTGAAAGACAAACTGGGAAGAAGCTTAAGGTTGTGTTTGGCGCGCCATAAGCTAGCTTATCAACTAGCTTTTTGACGTACCAATCAGGGTTTTTTTTAAAAAAAAAAACAAGCTTTTTTTAAAAAGCCCCGTTTGGTAACGTAAAAAAGCTAGCTTTTGAAATGCCAGTTGGAGTAGCGTTTCAACCAGCTTTTATAATATTTCCAGTTTTACCATTTCCTTAACTTATAAATAAATACCTTATTTACATTTATGAGATGTAATTTTATGTCATTTTATATTTTTCAGCTAGTTTATCAGCTTATTTTTACCAAACGTTATTTTTTATTAGTTAGCTTATAGTTTATCAGCTAGCAGCTAGCTTATCAGCTAGCAGCTAGCTTTTCAGCTAGTGCGCCAAACACAGCCTTAATGTATTCGAACATATAATGGAGGTGAATACATTGGTCCTTTTGATGCTTATTGTAGAGAAAAAGGTATTCGACACTAGAAGACTCCTCCTAAGACACCACAGTTGAATGGTTTAGCAGAACGAATGAATCGAACATTGGTTGAAAGGGTTAGATGTTTGCTCTCACATGCAGGGTTACCTAATTCCTTTTGGGGTGAAGCTTTGAATACGGCGGTACATGTTATTAACCTTACTCCTTGTGTTCATTTGTCTTTTGATGTTCCTGACAGGGTTTAGAGTGGCAAAGATGTTTAGTATCGTCATTTACGGGTCTTTGGATGCAAGGCGTTTGTACATATTCCCAAAGATGAAAGATCAAAGCTTGATGTGAAGACTAAACCATGTATATTCCTTGGCCATGGGAAATATGAGTTTGGGTACAGGTTATATGATCCAGTTCTGAAGAAACTTGTAAGAAGCCGTGATGTTGTGTTTAGGGGCGTTCAATGGTTTGGTTTACGGTTTATTCGGTTTATTCGATTCAGTTTATTCGGTTTGAAGTTTTTTTTATGATAACCATAACCAAACTAAACCGTATTGAAAAGCTTATAAACCGAATCGAATAAACCATATTCAATACGATTCGGTTTCGGTTGAAAACCGAATAAATCGTATTCAAATCGTTTAAACCGTATTCACCAAATAACATATATTGCGCATATTTTTGCTAACAAAAAATAAATAAACAAAGAACAAACATCTTTAACATATCCCTAGAGTTTAAAACCATAATCCGATATACAACCAAAATACCTACAACCAATGTAGGCTCTTGTTTTTGGTAGAGTGGAGGAGGAGAAGACGATGAGTCGATGACTACTTTTTACGACAAACTTGTTTTACCCTAACAAAAACCATGGATGTGTACTTAGTTGGATTATGTATAAGTCATAAGTGGGCTTAGCTTAAATGGTTTATAAATAAATATAAATAAATATACATACACACACACACACACACACATATATATATATATATATCTTATTTAGTTTTAAATGGATAACCGAATAAATCGAATAAACCAAATAAAAACAAAACTCAAAACCATAACCGAACCGTAAACTGAATTCACAATGTGGTTACGGTTGAAAACCGAACCGAAGACCGAATTCACAATTCGGTTTGGATTATTCGGATATGGATACGGTTCGGTTTGTCGGTTTATTCAGATTCGGTTATTTCTGCACACCCCAAAGATCAAAGTTTAAAAGATATTGAGAAGACAAAGATAGTTCCTCAGTCTACTGATGATCTTACTGATTTGGATATCATTCCACCTCAGTCAAGTCAGCCACAAAATGGAGATGATACTCAAGCTGAAGAACAACATGGCACTAACATTCCAGAACAAGCAAAGTTAGATGAAAATACTCACCCTGAGTTACTAGTACAAAATATGCCAGCATTTGTCCCACTTAGGCAGTCCCCGAGAGACCGTCATCCTTCCACCCGTTATTCTGCCGATGAGTATGTCTTACTCACTGTTGGGGGAGAGCCCGAGTTTTATAAAGAGGCCATGGAAGATGAACACAAAAGAGAATGGGATGAAGCCATGAATTCCTTGTATAAGAACAATACCTTTGAGTTGGTAAAGTTGCCTAAAGGCAAAAGAGCTTTGTGTTGGGTGTCAAATCCAGCAAATAAAGTGATAGTAAAGTGAACCAACTTTATGTAACATTTCGGGTTTTCCGATTTGTCAGATCCGACCCGATTCTATGTATTCGTACCCGTGATCGATAATAAATGAAGAGTTATGTTTTCTATGATGTTTTATACCTCACTTAATATGATTTGAACCGTTATTATATTTATTGAGTCGATTCGTCCTTATTACGGATTTTACGCGAACGTGTAACTAATTACGTCTTAACCGGGAGTTTGATCAATCTAAGCATGTATGACACTTGGGTGTGATACTAGTTAAGCACACAAGCAAATACAAGCAAAGATTGTTGGAAATTCAAGGTCTAGAACGCAATCGGTGAAAGTTCGGTAAATCTCACGCGATTTCGATTTTAACCGGGAGATCACGTTTTTGAGTCTTGGATATCAATTTTATCATGTTTATGAGTCATATGATCACAAACCATATCATGAGTCATCACACACTTGACCGGATCAAAAAATGTTGGTGAATTGCTTAAAAGTGATACGTACGGTAAAACCGACCAAAAAGGCAATTTGTGTGATATTTTATCAACCGTTAATCGTTATAAGGCATATTTTATATCAATTTGAGTGGATTAAATGTGGTTAATATGATATAGGGTTTAAAATTTGGAATATAGGAAAAAACGGGGGTCAAAGCGGAGCTAGAACGAAGAAATTAGAGCGAAAACAGTACGCTAGATACTCAGGAACCTTTAAAAAACGTGGCTACGGGATTTTACCCTAAAAACTCGCCTATATAAGCTCTTATTCTCCTTCTAGCCTCCATATTTCACCTCCTAAAAACCCTAAAAAGGCTAGAGGGAGAGAGGATCAAGATCTTAGAGGTTTGAGGCTCATTTTTGGTGAAATCAAGTGAAGGACGAGTCGTTTTCTTTTCGGTAAGTGGTTTTCCTCATCTCTTTTCACCAAGATCTGATATTTTTACCTTCTTTGACTAGATATAATATCTGGGACCCTTCTCCATCTAGATCTATTGAGTTTTGAGTCTAAGATTGGAACTTTATGATGTTTTTGGCTTAGATCCATGGTTATACATGTGTATAGTCGTAGATCTAGGTTTGTTTGGATCAAAACTCCATTTTTATGTTGGTTCATGGTTAGACCTGGTCATGAATGCTCTTATAGAACAATATTCATGTATTATGTCATCAAGATGGTACATTTTTGTTAGATCTAGACTAGATCTATATGCTACTTGCAAAATAAAGACTAGATTTGTGATTTGTTCATTAAAATGGTAGTTTTTGGCTCGAAATGATTAGATCTCTAATTTTTATGATCAGATCTATGTCAAGGCTATAAATTTATGATAATAGGTGTCTAGATCTAAAAATTATATGATGATTAGAGATAGATCCTCATTTGTGCAACAAAATTGAGTTTTTGTGACTATTATGACTAGATCCATGAAAACCATGTTAGATCTAGGTTCCTTGTTGGCCAAGTTAGTATTTGTATGATAAAATATGATGTATTTACTGTTTTAAATGTCATTAAGACCAGATCTAACCCTCGTTACCCGATTATGTGATAATTATGACTTTTTATGACTAGATTCGTCGGTTATACTAATTTTCACCTTGTTTAGTGTTAGATCTAGGTTATTTGTTGACCAAGTTAGTATTTGCATGATAACATATGATGTATTTACTGTTTTAAATGTCATCAAGACTAGATCTAAGCCCGTTACCCGATTATGTGATAATTATGACTTTTTATGACTAAGATTTGTCGGTTAGCCTAATTTTCACCATGTTGATGTTAGTTTAACTTGGAATTCATATATGATCATGTATGACTATGTTTGAGCATATTTGACCATACTAACTTCTGTTTGACCAAGTTTGACTATGTTTGACCAAGTTTGACTTTCATGAAATTAGGCAAATTAAGCCCCTTTGACCTCACCGATTAGACTAGGAATGGACCCAAATTGAAACCGTACGTTATCACTTGAGTAAACCACCATCGATTTGTGAGTCGGACCTTGTTAATTATTTTATTAATTTATTTTATTTTGGGATTCGCATCGGTCTATCGTCAAGGTGATCCCCGGACGTGATTTCGCATTGCTATCGCTTGTCTTCCGTCTCGATTCACCTGTGAGGTGAGCATTCATAGCCCCTCTTTCATTTTAATGTTTTGGGGTGCAACATGTACCAGTATTCAAAATCTCTAAACGCTTTATTAATCAAACATGCGATTCTATGTGCTCTATGTGTGATTCTCTGATTATGTGATACTTGTGGTTTGTTTGTTGTGGTATTCTCTAAACGCTATTCGCTAGTCTCTAATTGCATATGTACCATTAACCATCGAGCCGTGGCAACAATGATAGATCTATTGGCTGACAACCCACCTGGCCTGCCTCGCGTGTGGCGCCGGGTGATTGCTCCCTTACTTGTCTAGGTTTGCTGCACATCACTCATACTTGTTGATCATGATTTAGATATTTACACTTGACGCATGAATCGCTTTTATTCAAATTATATATTTATTCAAACCTGTGATTACTCACTAACTCTTGTAGTTGACCATATTTTCTACATGTTGCAGTAGGGGTGTTCAAAAATATCCGAATCCGAATCCGAAATATCCGAAAATCCGAATCCAAAAATATCCGAAAATTCGGATATCTGAAATTTCGAATATCCGAAAATTCGGATTCGGATTCGGATAGTATTTTTTAAAAATTTCGGATATTCGGATATCCGAAATATCCGAAATATCAGATTTATTATATTTTTTATAATTAAAAATAAAATAGTATATACTTATAGAAATCAAAATAGGGTTTCAACACATTCAATTCCAGCCCCCTTTTCACTTTTCATTCATCCGGCCCATGAGCTCTCCGCCTCGTACTTCGTCCGTTCATCGCATCGTACCACAGGCCATCGCCACTGTCATCAAATTACCTTTCTACGATTTCTTCTGACTTCCGCTACTCCGTTGCGGTGCACCACCATGGCACCATCGATCTACTGATTTTGCTTCTGGTCATTTTATTTTTATAATCAGCCACAATGATGGGGATTTCTAACAAATTATACTTGAATCTGCCTCTTTGTGTAATTATGCGTAAGTGACTAAGTGTTTGTATAATGAGGACTTGATGTAACACCTTTGCGGCTCTACCTTTCTGTGTATTGTTTTGAATTAGAAACATTACTAAGCTGCTAATTAATATCATGATTTATATAGCCAATATTGTTATTATGCAATCTTAGCCGTAGCTCTTCTTGCACTTTCTTATGAATCAAGCAATTATATTTTTATTGTGAACTCTTGTGTTTCATTCGGATATCCGTTTTAGTATCCGAATCCGTATCCGAAATTTCGGATATCCGAAATTCGGATATCCGAAATTTCGGATACGGATTCGGATATCCGGTTTTGAACACCCCTATGTTGCAGGTGTTGCTGTTTGATGTTATTATCGACACCATAGGAGTTTGCATGGGACTTAGTAGACCTTTTAAATAAAACTAGAACCATTATGAGATGTATGAGCTTTATGTTTTGTTGGATGTTATCTTTGACTATGTTTGGTTGTTAAATGAAATTGGCATGATTAAAAATATAACAACTTAAATAGAGTTGTGAGCATCTGGACAATCTTAGCGCCCCGACGTAAATTCCGCTGTTGGTTGGGGTGTTACACTTTAACACGCTAATGATAGTATAATAGAAGCAAGGTTCGTGTCTTCAGGGATACGGATTAACTTTTTATACCTAAAACTCTTAGCTCAAGTACGATGATGTGAAATTTAATAAAAACGGGGGTTTGTGAATTTTTTATGAGAAAGGTGGATAAAGCAAACAGTAGACTGAAACGGCCGTCCCAGTATTCTCTCGCGGTCGTCTTGGATCGTTGTGTAGAAAAACAGATATTTTTAGATTTTTGTCTTTTTACTTATCAAAACTAAGAATACTAAACAAGATTAACTAAAATTGAAAATAGAGTTTAAATATGAGATAAAGCAATTCCAACACAAGGAAAAATTCCCGATTTTTTACTCAACTTATGATCCTTAAAGGTTACGGTGCAATGATCCTTTTTATAAAATGATTTGTATCGGTCCTAGACGTCGAGCCGTTCTGACATCACACTCTATCTAATGTCTAACTAAGCGCGGTTCGTTGATTAGAGCTAACCCGCTACTCTAAGATCTAGCCGTTCTGATCTTAGTGTGCGGGTTGCAATGATAGAAGAACCAATTACAACTAAACACACACGCCGTTCGGTGTGTTCAACTATATTATGGGTTCCTATAACGAATTTAACTTCATAGACAAACCTAAACCGTTACTTGTTCCTTTTATCAATATTAAGAACTTCTTATGGTTTTAACACCGATGAACTTTATTAGTATAATTAACAAAGTGGTCAATTTCATTAAGAAAACTAATGCATACCGGAAGAGGATCCGGGTTTAAGATCAAGAAACCACATAAACAAACCATTCATAAATTGGATCGCGTAAACGTTTCACATAAACCTAGAGTCAAACATTAAGAAATCAAACCCTAATGTCGGAATTAACAAATGTTTAGCCGGACATAATGGCTAACATGATCAAACAAAATAAGTTAAACATTAAACAAACTTACGAAATAAGGAAAGAAATAGAGATTATGCTTCAAAAACTCAAAATCTTGCTCCTTCCTCCTTGTCAAAAGTGATCATCGATCTTTTTTTTCACTTTTGCTGCTTCTCTTTTCTTCTTAACTTCCCCTCTTTGACTTGTGCCTACCTCTCTCTAAAAAGTGAACAACCCTTTCCTTAAGTCCAAAGAAAACTGTCGACCCCATTATCCCATGATCCTTTTTTTTCTTTTCTTTTAATTTAATTTCTAGCTTCCTTTTTTGTTTAGCAACCAAGATATAAAATTCCTAAAATATAGGAACTTAATATTGTAATCTTTTACAGCTTCCGAGCTACTCCAATATAGATCTCGATGAGTCCACAACGCCTCTTAATCGCCTTGTACATGAAAATCAATAAAAACGCCCAAAGTAGATTCCATCCCACAAAAACTAATATTTACAAAATACTACGATATGAATGCGAAAAAAGCATGAAATATGATTAAAATGAGACTTAATAATATTATAAAATACGTCTAAAAATGCAACTAACACTTTGAAGAACAAGTGGGTCTAGAAAGTGAAGACCGAAGAACACACCTCACAACCTAGGTACAAGGCTAGATTGGTGGTCAAGGGGATCAGTCAAAGAAAAGGTATTGATTTTGATGAGAGTTTCTCTCTAGTTGTTAAGATGTGTTCCATCCGAGTGATTCTTGGTTTGGCTGCTAGTCTTGATCTTGAGGTTGAGCACATGGATGTCAAGACAACATTCCTTCATGGTGATCTGGATAAAGAAATCTATATGGAGCAACCTGAAGGTTTTCAGGTTAAGGGCAAAGAAGACTATGTATGTAAACTTCAGAAGAGTCTTTATGGGTTGAAGCAAGCGCCTAGATAGTGGTACAAGAAGTTTGAGTCAGTTATGGGGAAGCAAGGCTACCGAAAGACTTCTTCTGATCACTGTGTCTTCTTCCAGAGGTTTGGTGATGATGATTTCATTATCTTATTGCTTTATGTTGACGATATGTTGACTGTTGGCAAGAATGCGGAGAGAATTACCCAGCTGAAGAAACAATTAAGCAAGTCATTTTCTATAAAAGACTTGGGTCCAGCTAAACAGATTCTTGGAAATGGGATTACAAGAGATAGAGCTTCTAATAATTTATACATATCACAAGAGCAATACATTGAGAAGGTGCTTAGCAGATTCAACATGGCTAAAGCCAAAGTGGTAAGTACACCTCTTACTCCCAACTTTAAATTGACAGTAAAGGATTGCTTTTCTTTTTAGAGGGAGATTAAAGAAATGGATAGAGTTCCATATGCTTCAGCACTCAGCAGTTGGAAGTTCGATGTATGCTATGGTGTGTACAAGACCTGATATTGCTTATGCAGTTGACGTTGTCAGTCGGTACCTGTCTAATCCAGGTAAGAAGCATTGGGAAGCAGTTAAGTGGATTCTTAGATATCTACATGGTACTTCCAAATTGGGTATATCATTTAGAAATGGGGAGCCGGTGTTTATTGGTTATACGGATTCTGATATGGCGGGAAATAAGGACAACATGAAATCCACTTTAGGATATTTGATGACATTTGCAGGGGGAGCAGTGTCATGGCAGTCAAGATTACAAAAGTGTGTGGCTTTGTCCACTACAGAAGCGGAGTATATGGAAACAACTGAAGCATGCAAAGAACTATTGTGGTTGAAGAGATTTATGCAAGAGCTTACCTTTATGCAAAAGCGCTACGTGGTTCTTTGTGATAATCAAAGTGTTATTCACCTTACGAAGAACTCTACGGATCATAAGAAAACAAAACATATTGATGTGAAGTATCATTGGACTAGAGATGGTATTAAAGACAAATTGTTTGAACATGATAAAGTTCATACCGATGATAATGGTTCCGATATGTTGACAAAAGCTTTGGCAAGGGAGAAGTTGAAGGTTTGTTGCTTGATCGTCGGGATGGCGAGCTCTTCCTCATAGACCAAAAGGGGGAGATTTGTTGGGTTATTTTGGACCTATGAGTCAGCCAAAAATATCTACCCACTTTTATTTGACTCCATTTTCTCACCAGGGGAAAATTCCCCTTGTCCCTATCTTAGCTGCACTAGAGGAAAATTCCTCTAGTCCCTCTTTTTTGCTTCCTTTTAATTCTCACAAGAGGAAGAATCCTCTACTCTTTTAATACCCCAAATGGGGTTGGTTTTGGTTGGTGGACCATTTGCATTTTCAGTCGTATGTTTTAGTAGATGGGCTTCTAAACCCTATATTTACTTTATGAGGAGAGAGAGATTAATCTTCTTCATCAAGACACCAAAAGAGAGAGAGAGCAAAATTCTAGGGTTTCTTCTTTTATCTGATTTTGAAGAAAAGAGAAAACTTGGGGTTGATCTACGTGAAGACAAGAGATGTTTTTGACACCGTCCTTTTGGTGATACCTCTTACTCTTCTTTTGTTTATTTGTTCCATATACTTAACGTTGTTTGTTCCAAGTATATGATGATCTGTGTATGTCTCTAGTATATCTAGAGAAGACTTTGTATTGCTCTAATTTGGTGATAGTGGATTCGAAGCAGCTCTAGTAGTCCCGTGGTTTTTACTCTCTCGTTTGAGGGGTTTTCCACGCTAAAATTTTCCGTGTCTTTTTATTATTTTAGATTGTCTATTTGTTTGCATCCTCATAGATTTATTCGGGTCGGGAAATGTATTTGACCAAACAAAGTTAATTCCGCATTTTAATATACCGTTTGTGGCCGGTCGGTTAGACCTTTTTTCCCATCAATCAAATCATTCTCTTTGGTTTAATAGTACAAATAAAGGTGGTCATATACTCATATTGATCGGAAGAATTGGAGTTGTACGAGTGGTTTTTTTGTAATTTTTGTAGTGTGGTTGTGGTAGCTCCTTGCTTCCCAACACCTTTTTTTTTTAAATCGCTATAAACAAAATACCTCAAAACGAGAGAGTAAATTGAGATTGTTAGATGTCGTTTACAGGGCTGCGGTCTGGGTTTTATGGAGATGCCGAAACGAGTGTGTTTTCGAGGGTCGTAAAGCGTCGCTCAGCAGTGTTATTGCGGAGATCAAGTCCCTCAGTTTCTTTTGGACTAGGTGTAGGGCTAAAGGTTGGTCGGGTGACTGGGCCAAATGGTGTCTTTTTGATTTTCCTATGTAAGTTCTTTCTTTCGGGGCCGGTTTAAGCGTCTCGCTCGCCGGCGTTCCCTGTCTAATGAAATCACTGTTAAAAAAAAAATATAATTCATGGTCGCAACACGCGAAAAAGGGATCACCAAGTCGTATCATTGGTTTGTCAATTTCATGTAAATGTTATTATTTATTTATTATTATTATTATTATTATTTTTTCCTCCAAATGTGTTTGAAACACGTTGAGAGGGAGCAGCCCCTCGGGAGTTGAGCAGATGCTTTCCTCTTTTGTAGTTCCCCGTAATAAAGCACCATCAATAATGAAATCATCGAACTCATCATTCCTTCATTCATCCCCTCCACATTCCATATTTCCATTCCACCCACCAACTTTCACACATGTATTCCGACGCACCCAAATCGAACGACGAAAAAACCGGCGCAGCCGATACCGTTATCCCCGTTAACGGAATGGCCGCAGTATGTTCATAAAAGCCGCTATCATGCGCCGCCGGAGGTCAAAAGAAGAGGCCGCCGGAAGCTGTTAGGGCTCCTGGGAAAGTTTCATGATTCTGATCACGATGACGAGGGTGGTGACGTCAGCGTAAAGATGGACAACAGTAATACCCGTAGGGTTCTGTTGCTGGGAGTATTGGGATGCCCGCTCGCCCCGATTTCAATCGACCGGAGTTTCTGCAGCAGCCATGATTTTCAGTACAACATCAAAGACATCCCACTGGTATATTCTTTCTTTCTAACCGACTCAAACGGGTTAACTAACTGAGTCAAGCGGTTAACTGTCAACTAATAGTCGGCTAGTATCAGAAATTGCTTACTGAAAAACATATCTATCGATTGATTTTCTTCTTCAAACGTGTTATTGTTTTATAATGCGAGCCCCGAGTTAACGGGTATATAGGTTAGGTAATGGCTTATGGTTTTTTAAAGGGTAGCAGACGTATATAAAAACCTAAAATCCAAAAAGAAATTCTACTTCGTGTATGAGTTTAAGGGGTAGCGCGGGTTGCCCCTGACTCCAGGTCAATTTCGCTCTTAACTGGGAACCCGACACTTCTTGGATGATGACACATATCTTTATCACTAGGCTAAGTAAGTTACGTTATTATCCGTTATTAATATTATGTAACCAAAACATGACTGGTTTAACTCGTTTTTCAACAAATAAAAAGGGCTGTATACATGTTAACAGTTTTATTTTATTTTTTGTTCAAAAAGAAACTTGCTAACATATTGTAAACAGTTGCAAACAAAGTTTAGTTATAAATGGGTTAAACTCTTCTCAAGTGGGTTGACGTGTTGTGATAATTGGATTAAACTGGTTGAGCTTATAGTTTTGTTTTTTTAGTTACAAATGGGTTGGGTGTGTTTAATTAACGTGTTAAAACGGTCAACCCGAACACGATTCCTTTAATTAAAATGGTTAAACATACAACTTGAACACGAGATGTACATTAAAACTAAACGGGTTAAGGATGCCAACTAAAAACCTGATTTTATTTTTATGTAGGAGAGGTCTACTGCACAATACATAATACAACAGTACTTAGCAGCAACAGGTTGCTTAAAGATGATGTCCACAGGCGCCCATCATCATCATCAGCAACCGCAGTCTGGTTATTATAAAAACATGTACACGACCGGGACGGTAAAAATGACGTGTTGTGAAACCGAGATTTCATCAATACGAGGGGAAACCGTTACCAGTAGTGGCGGTCGGTCACATGAAACAGACAATGTTAACGGTTGCTTTGTTCTGTGGCAAATGGTGCCCGAAATGTGGTCTCTAGAGCTGGTACTTTCTTCGGGCAATAAGGTCTTGGCTGGCAGTGACGGAGATACGGTCTGGAGTCACACTCCTTCCCTTGGAAATCAGATCGCCAAAGGTCCAAAACGCCCCTTACGACGTATTATTCAGGTCTCTTTCCGCCCTTCACTTCTTTATATGATTATCTTATATATCATCCTAGACGCTAAAAACATGTTGGTTATACAGGGACTGGATCCAAAGAGTACGTCGATGTTATTTGCAAAGGCGGAACGTTTAGGGGACAAGAAAATCGGTGAAGAGGAATGTTTCGTGTTAAAAGTGTGTGCAACGACGGAGGATTTGATTGCACGGAACTATGGACCGGAACCAAGCCCGAGCCCGATCATGCTTGAAGTGTTAAGACATGTACTTTACGGTTACTTTAGCCAGAAAAGCGGACTTCTTGTATACATGGAGGACTCTCAGCTCGCTCGAGCCATAGTGGGACACGATCATATTAACGAAGCTAGTTCTTTTTGTGATGATCAAAAGATCGATGAAGTAATGTATTGGGAAACAAGCATCGGGAGTAGTATCGGAGATTATAAGGAGGTCGAGGGTTTGATGGTGGCTCACCAAGGGCGGTCTGTAGCAACGGTGTTCGGGTTTCCGGACTTTAGCTTCCAAGCGGAACAACCGTATGTGTATAGGACTCGGTTTGAAGAATTATGGAACATTGATGACATCGCCTTTAACATCCATGGTCTATCCTCGCATTCGTTCCTCCCTCCCTCGCAATGAGGTTTCTTAACCTGCATTTAATGTAAATCGAGATTTTTATCGATCTGACTTTATCTTATATAATATAAGCCTTTCTTGATGAATTTATTAGCCGCGTAAACGGTTATCTGTAGAACTTATCGAGTATTTACAGTTAAAAGCAGTCTATGATCCACCCGGTTGGGTGTTTAATTATTTACAACTATGTGTTAGACTAGATATTGATACCGCTTTCTGTGAGACAAACCAGCACCAGAAGACAGAAGTAGTCATCTGTTTGCAGCCATGGCTTCTTCGATACTTCTGATAACTACACTCAGACAACTGCCATTTTCGAGAGCTTTAACAGCAGCGGTATGAGCATGTTTATGCCATTTCAACAGATTATAAGACTGTAAAACCGACCACCTTGCTTGATTCGACATCTATTTTCAACAAAATAACAGAAATTATACATTGTTTGTCAACGTCATCGTCTTGTACAAAGAACAAAAACCGTCAGAAATGATCATAAGGTTACCTGAGCAACAGATAATGGCGGTTCCAAAAGCAAACAAATGCTCCTAAATAAATTTTCATCGTTTTCTCCACCCTCGGCTTCACCATAAACAAGAGCTTCTGCTGCTATTCCGCCAAATAACACCATGCAGTATCTAAACAAAAAGTTGATTGCTAAATCTTGAAAAAGTTGTAAAGTTCGCTTCGTTAGTTTGCTTATGTATGTACATACATGTATTGATATATATGTGTGTATGTATAGACACATACACACATACGTATAAATACGTATATTGACATATGTCAATGTTGAAACATTAACTACATAAATATATAAAAATACCTGTCGAAGGCAACCCCAGTTAGTCGGCCCTCAGCAAGCTCATTTTGAAGATTTTCATCCCAGAATTGTGTTCCTGCCTGCAGAATGAAACTATATAATAACAAAACAATATATTTGCAGGTAAAATTTGAAGATTAGAATTACCTGCCCTTGAATCCCCATCTGCATTGCAACAATTGGATCTAAAATTACTCCTCGAACGGGGCATCCCATGAGATAAGCTGCAATTTTAAAAATGGGAAAATAAGCATTTACAAAACATAATTTTTTAAAACCAAATATACCAGTTTTACAGATAGATATGTAACTGAAATGTCACAATGACTCACCAACAAGAAGATGTCCTGCTTCGTGCACAAGAATACGCCGCTTGTAAGGAGGCCACAAACTTGATATTAGAGCTAAACATGAACCACCAAGAAATATGGAATCCACCATGGATACACCCAATATTACAGCCAGCTGTGGTCTGAGGTCAACTCCTTGGTCAACCAGAAATGATAATCCAGCAAAAAATGCAGCAAGAATAACACCAGAGCTTGTAGAAAGACCCCATTTTTTTGGTGAAAGTTTGGAAACTGTAAAATGAATTGGAAGAAATAAGGCAGATGAAAACATTATGGGAAACTGCATTATATAGAAATGAACTCCACATTTTTTCCTTCATTTAAGCAACCTACTATAAGTTCGGAGTGAATCAACTTGCAGTTTGATACCGATTTTAGTAAGTGACCTCAATTTAACTGATTTTACCTGTAAAGTGCTGACATGGCGCTGGTTGATGCCATGCAAGCTGCCACATACACAAAAACTGCTTATATGAAAAAACAAAATCTATTTGCAGGTATAAAAAAAAGATCTTTTCCTAAACTTAATATCAAATAAATTAATACGTGACAAATCAGATACCAGGTCGGATATGCATATACACTAAAATGAAACAAACAAAAAAGACGCCATGTTAGCAACTTTTAAAAAATGAACAGAAAGATGACATGCTTCGGGTTGAACAGGTCATTAGTAGCTACAAATCTACAATAGGTGTTAAAAGTGTAACTTAGCGGCTAAAACTTGTAATAAAGTGCAAGTTGGTTTTTATTTTGCGCCTAATTTAATATTGGCTGCTAAAATTGGGGAAAAGTGTAAAGTTTGATTCAATTTCATGCAGTTTGCCCTTATTGCATCTATAAGATGAATGAACAGTGACACACATCATATGGTTACATGTTTTCCATAACAAGCAAGATCATGCAAGTTTCAAAGGGAATGCACACCTTCTAAACCAGTTGAAGACTTCAAAACAGTCGGGGTAACATCTCTTGGTCCCTCAAGAACTGCAAATTACAAACAATAGTTCCCTCAATTGTAAAAAAAACAAATTGAATTCTATCAATATAGTGATGGACATCAGTTTTAAAATGCGTGCATCAAGCGCGCATAGTGCAATTTTAAAATACGCAATGCACATTTATTCAAATATAACAACTATTGATTAGAAGTAGAGACAAATACTTATAAGTGTGTTTTTAGTTGGTATGTTTAAATTTTGAGTTTGTTTTTATGTTATAAGTATGTTTTTATGTTTGAGTAATAACAATATAAAATTGTTATGTATAATTGATTTTTTAGTATTTTTTTTAATAAAAAACGCATCGCATTCGTGATGCACGAGCATCGGATTTTGGGATTAAAGTGCATCCAGTTTTGGGATTAAAACACATACAAGCGCATCGCCCATTTAAAACAATGTGACGGACATATGCATGATTGTATATGGATAACACTAGAAAACTCTTTACAGAATGAAACAAGTATTGGACTAGTCATGTACTCATGTATAGGAATAAACTTGTTGATAAAGTAGAGAAATTTAATATGAGCAAGAGTGAATATGTTGCTATTGGATGAAAAGTAATGAAAAACTTCAATCAAAGGATGGTACAAGAGTTACATATGGGAACTGGTTTAGGAGCTTAATTGCTAGACTAATTGACTTCCTTATCCACCTGGGCGGGGGAAGACGGGGTCGAGCAGTTGGTTGGTCGCCTCCTTGATGCCCCCGGGGGGGGGTCTTGTGGGGGCCTCACGCTTTGAGGCTGATAATGTTAAAGGTGTCCAGGCTGCCCCTAACGTCAAGCGGTGTCTCCGAAAAGTCGCGGATGGACATTTTACTGCTGCAGTGAAGGTGCTATCCTCTTCTGGGGTCGCGCCGTATAACGCTGAGACTGTTGGGGTTTTGGTGGCCAAGCATCCGTCTCGCCCGAGCCCCTCCATTCCTATTGACCCTTTTGCTGAGCCCGCGCTAGTCGTTACCGCTGATTGGGTCCTCGACGGCATTAAATCGTTTCCTAAAGGGACTTCATGTGGTAGGGATGGGTTAAGGGCTCAGCACTTTTTGGACAGTCTTTGCGGGGAAGGTTCTGCCACGGCCAATGACCTTTTGGGTGCCATGGCTTCAGTCGTTAACTTGTGGCTGGGGGGGAGGTGCCTAGTTAGTCTTGCGGAATTCGTTGCATCGGCGCCCCTCACGCCGCTATTGAAGCCTGACAATGGGATTCGGCCTATTGCGGTGGGCACTATTTGGCGCCGGCTGGTTTCCAAAATCGCCATGAGGGGGGTTGCTAAGGACATGACCCAATACCTCCAAGACTTCCAGTTTGGGGTTGGTGTCCCAAGCGGGGCCGAGGCTATTTTGCATAGTGTCAATCGTCTCCTGGATGCCCGGCATACCGATGGGTCTCTTGCCATGCTCACCGTGGATTTCTCTAATGCATTTAACCTTGTCGACCGCTCGTCCTTGCTACGCGAGGTTCGGTTGAGGTGCCCGGCTATCTCGCCTTGGGTGGACTTCTTATACGGGCAACCGGCTCGTTTGTACTTGGGGGACGACCACATTTGGGCCACTACGGGGGTTCAGCAGGGTGACCCGCTGGGGCCCCTCTTGTTTGCCCTTGTTCTTCACCCCCTTGTCCACCACATCCGGGACTCTTGCCGCCTCCTCCTACAAGCTTGGTACCTCGATGATGGCACGATCATTGGGGATGTTGAAGAAGTTGCCAGGGCGCTCGAAATCATCAAGGTTAGGGGTCCTCCCTTAGGGTTGGACCTTAATATTAAGAAGACCGAGCTTTTCTGGCCAAGCTGCGATGGTAGGAAGGCTACTTCGGGGCTTTTCCCTTCTGGCATCAGCAGGCCGTCTTCTGGGGTAAAGCTCTTAGGCGGGGCGGTCAGTACCGATGGGGAGTTTATCCAAAGTTTGGCCTTGAGGAGGGCCACGAGCGCCAACTTGCGATCCTCAATGTGCCCTCCTCTTGCTCCGTTCGTGTATGGGTATTGCCAAACTTTCCTTTGGCCTCAGAACCTGCTCTCCCCTTCATGTGGCTCCGGCAGCTGCGGCTTTTGACAACGATCTCCGCGCGGCCATTGAAGATATCGTCGTGTGTGGTGGGCCCTTCTTTGGGGACCTCCAATGGAGGGTTGCCTCCTTGCCCATCAAGCTAGGGGGGCTTGGGGTCTACTCGGCTGTCGAGGCCTCCTCCTACGCTTTCGTGGCCTCGAGGGCCCAATCCTGGGAGCTCCAGGACCATATCCTTCGGGAGTGTGGGGTGTGCCCTATGGACTCGGCATACACGGGCGCGTTGGCTGGCCTCCGTGGCCTTATTCCGGGCTTTGATCTTAGCGGTTTCTCTAACAAGGACACCGCCCCACCCAAAGCCCAACATGTTTTGGCGAATGTCCTTTTTAGTAAAGCTGTGGGAGAAATGGAAGCTGCCTTCGGGATGTCAGCCAGGGATAAAGCTGTGTGGGAATGTCTTCGCCAACCACATGCTCAAGATTTCCTCCTCGCCCTCCCTATTGATGGGTTGGGGCAGCACATGTCGCCAGTCGAATATCGGGCAATTCTTAAATACCGGCTTATGATCCCCCTGTACCCAAGCGATGAGAGATGTCCAGTTTGCAGCAAGGCATGCTTGGATGCTTATGGGGAACACGCGGTCCATTGCAAAGAGTTACCCGGTTTCAAGTACCGGCATGATCTGGTCCGGGACGTCTTATTTGATATTTTCAGAAGAGCCGGGATATCTGCAAAGAAAGAAGCCCCGGTTAACTTTTTGTCGGACCCAGCGGACGGGCGTTCCTCCCTTCGACCGGCGGACGTCCTTGTCTTTGGGTGGAAGCACGGGAAGCACGCCTGTGTCGACCTTACTGGGGTTTCCCCTCTCGTGGGGTTCAAGGGCTCTGGTTTCCGGGCAGGCCTGGCGGCCGCGAATGCGGCTGCAGGGAAAGTGCGCAAACATGAGGAAGCGTGTCTGGCGAATCAACATGTGTTCGTGCCTTTTGCGTTTGATACCTTCGGTTACCTTGCCCCGGAAGCTGTGGATACCTTGAGCCGGGTCCAAAAGGTCATGCATGGGAACGTGGTGACCCCTAGCGGTTCGAATGTGGTTTTCACTCGGTTAGGCTTTGCTATTCAGAAAGGGCTGGCGGCGCAGCTTGTTGCCCGCCTCCCATGTACTTCACGTTGAGTTGTAACCGATGTTTAATGTTTAATGAAACAAGTAAATTTTGTTTAAAAAAAAAAAATTTTGACTTAACTCAAGTTTATTCTCATATCAGTTGTACTAACATTCAATTTCCCCTAAATAAGTAGGGGCGCGTTCAATACAGAACCAAACTACATAAGTAAGCACCAGTACGAGGTGCTGGCGGATAATAGCAGGAGAAAAGAATTACATTTTTGCCTTGTGTATCTTAGTTAAGCAACATGATTATGCGGTTCTAGCATTTCTCTACCTAAGATTGGTTCTATATTGAACAACCTGTAAATAATTATATGATCATAAACAGTTTTCTGATAGTGATACACTCAAAACTCTTTATCTATTGTATAAAAAAAATTTAAAAAAAAATCAACAAAATAACAATTTTGTCATAAAACAACAATGAGCAACAATCCTCTCAAAATTATGTCACAATTGCATACTGCAGCAACAAAAATGACAGATATGTTATTGTAAACTAACAAACTGGATAAAATTGGGACTATGAAGTGAAGATTAGATAGAATCTTACGAAATATTACCAATACTGCGGTATTTCGCGAACTGATTCAAGAAGCCCTTATCCTTAAGAAAAGCATAAGCAGCAGCAACAAGCCTCATATCATCTGCATTTAAGCATGTATCCAACACTTCCCAATCTCTCTGCAACTCCAACAATTTCAACGGATTATCATTTTGCGAATCGAGTGAATAACCATCAGGCTGCGGGATTTCCTGGAGAAAACGAAGAGCTCTGCCGAGATCTTTGTCCTTAACGGCTTGTTCGTACTCTCTCCATTCTGTTAGCGCTCTCGGTGTGATTCGCCGTGAATGTTGCCGGAATCCGGACGGGAGATCCGGAAACTGATTCGAGTGGAAGAAGTTGAGTGTTTGAGGTAGGTTGTATCGGCGTGAAGGTGAAATAGGCGGTGGTGGTGGAGTAAATCGGAGAGAAATCGCCATGGGAGCTGTGTGGTGGCAGTTGAAGCAGAAAGGGGGAAGAATCAATTTGAAGCTTTTTGTTGGTTTTTATTTATTTATTTTTTTATTTTTTTTGATATTTTAACAAACACATATTTTTGATGTTTCGGGTTAACTTGAAAATTTTATAGGTGAAAACCTCTAACAATTGGGTAAAATCGCCCATCTATATAGACGGCGGAATTTGAACCAGCAACCTCTCATAGAAGAAGCTACCGGGCTATCATTAAGCTAAAAGACTCGTGATGGTTATAAGAAAGTTAATAAGAAAAATGAAATTAAAATAACGGTATGAAATCAATTAGGGCTAGAACCAGAGCAACCTCCAACCCCCAAACAAAAACTCATTTCAAATGGAAACAAGTTTTACCAATTACTAGTTTTTATCGTGTCTAAACCAATTCTTTGATGAGGTTATTGTGAGAAGTTTAGTTTGTATAAGAAATATAAGAAATAATCATAGTCATTAAATCTTTAATTAAATGAAGATCTATGTCCCAAAATTTTCCTCTATAGAATTAGAGAGAAAAACTAAAGAAAACAATAGATGGAAGACATTTTTGACTTTTTATCAAATTCTTCTCATTTTTTAAACTTTCATAACTCTTAGATACAACATTTTTTTTAAAAAAAAATACACCATAAAAACGTCATTTTTTATCTTTAAAACGCGTATAGCATGATTAATTGTAAATACTTGATTATGTGGAAAACTTGTCTTTTTGGTCGCTAGCGAAACTACCGGGCGAAACTGTAGTGTCGCCCGGTAGCCAGCTGAACTACTCGATCAACATGTGACCAGAGCTAGTTTCGCCTGGCCAGCGAAACTGCCAGCGAAACTAGCCTCTGATATAAATAATCTTAAT
>JBCNJP010000010.1:103646921-103663614 GCA_039602395.1 Deinandra increscens subsp. villosa | reverse complement strand
GACTGGTGTGAATGATACAACAAGTGTTTATGAAGTTAATGGGAATAAGATAAGTAAAAAGATTAGGTATTTGGGTGTTCGGTTTGGTTCATATAATTTTACGGTTGAGTTTTACCGGTCGGTTTTTTTGGTGCAAATTGGTTCGGTTCCAAAACGTGCACCAAAGAGGGTTAGATCGACGATTAAACTTGATGATTTGGACCATATTAGCTCAAAATGGATCGATTCTGATATTCTTGTGTTTAATACGGGCCATTGGTGGAATCACGCAAAGCTTTTTGAAATGTAAGTGTTTTTTTGTGTGTGTGTGTGTGTGTGTGTGATTTCTTGTTGATTTTTATTGATGGATGTTACTCTCTTATCTTTGTCTTATACTGTTTTTGTTGGTTAAAAAAAAGATTTTATGAATTTATCAGGCATATCCTTTCAAATTATGTTTGAAGATATCCTTATGAGTAATAATCTTGTCTTTTGATTAAATCCATTTAGGAGTTTTTATGCATTGAAGATACACTTTCAGCGACATTCATCTTTGGGGGTCTACCATCTCTGTTAACATGATGTTTCTTTGTAAATGTTATTATGCAATATATCTAAAGCAATTTTTGGACAGGGGTTGTTATTTTAAGGTCAATGGAAGGCTTAAACTTGGAATGTCAACCATGGCTGCTTATACAACAGCTTTAAACACTTGGGCTTCATGGGTCAAAAATACGGTTGTTACAAATCGGACCCGTGTATTTTTTAGGACTTTTGAGGGCAGTCATTGGAGGTACATTACCATATTTCAAGAAAGTAAAATAGTTTAAAGTTTAAACACTATGAAAGCATGTATTGTCTTTAAAGTGAAACATATACATATTGGCTTTTTTAGGCCAAAACGAATATCCTTCAGAATGCAAGTTCATTTGCTTTTGTTACTTCATATTTTCTTAAGAACTTTCTGTTCCCAGTACTCATTATGGGATTTCATTTGGGTTTTTGGAAGTTTTAGAATTCGCATGAATATTTAAGTTGTCTTTATTTGTTTGACCTGGAAAGTTTAAGGTATTTGGTCATTGGAAGTATGTTCTCTGTACAATCGTGGTAACTAAACGTGTATTTTTGGGTTATCTTAGTTTAATTAACAAAAATAACCCAAAAATGCATTTCTATTTACCGCATGTAACAGAAAACATACTTTTAAACAAAATCGTAAAAAAGTACTATAGCCAAAAGGGATTATTTTTGTAAAAACGTTTCTATTTTGATGTAATCAACACGTTCTTTCCTGGAGAAAGGTAGAAAACAAAGAGTAACTTCACTGCCTCGGTTTGAAAAAGAAACTTTTAAGGTCAAACCTGTTACTTTTCAAACTTAAAATTTGTATGATTCCATTACATATTATCAACCAAAATCATTATTTTCCCACTAGTCGCAATAATTCTAATCCAGTTATCGAAAGCAATTTATAGAAATCCCTTTAACTCTTACCAATATTGAAGTTGCATCGATTAGTTTGACTTTGACCTCCAAAGTCAAACAGTTACTTTTTTTCTTGAATGCAAGTAGTAGATGTTACTAATAACACTCTTTTACGTGTATCAGCGGGCCAAACGGTCACACTTGCAAAGTTACACAAAAGCCCTTGGTTAGAAGTAAGAGGGAATATAGAAGTCATTTTTCAGATATTATAAAAAAAGTGGTGAACAATATGCCGGTTCCTGTGACAACAATGCATGTGACCCCCATGGGTTCATACCGTAGTGATGCACACGTTGGCACATGGAGTGATAATCCAACGGTTCCTGATTGCAGCCATTGGTGCTTACCTGGAGTCCCTGATGCATGGAATGAAATCCTGTTTTCATATTTATGAAATGGTAAGTTGATTTTTGTGAGGTCAAACATTGGTAATTTCGAATCCAAATTAGATCATATTTTTTACAAATCTATGACCTTTTTTTTATTGGAATCGAGTGTTTATTCGAAAGCTTGATGTTATTTTCAAATTATTTAACATATTTGTTATTTTAAATTTGCATCAACTTCAAATCTGCAATATGGTTGTCTGACCTTAAAGTGTCTCCTGTCATTTTATTAATCAGTTTGAATTGAGGTGATGCTGTTTGTTTTTTTTGCAGGCTTGGGACTATTTTGGTTTGTGGGTCCAAGAGAGATGGAGGACACTGGGCGATCGGGTCGGTCCGGGTTATAGGAAGCTAATTCAATTGATTTGTTGTTGTATAAGGGTTGTATTCAATAATTGTATTCTTTTTAAAATTTACATAGATGAGTTGTTTTAGGGTCTAACTTTCATGAATATGATGCAATAGAATTTTCTCTTTTATCAGTTTATGTATAGATGAGAAAATATTTAATCCTTTTTCTCTTCTTTTTATTCCGCAGGGGTGTAAACGATTAAGAGCTTGTTCAAGCTCGAGCTCAGCTCGTCTAATTTAAGATATTTTGGTTCACTTTGAGCTATCTAAAACATGAGCTCATCTCAGTTGGTAACTTTTTAAGCTTAAATTTAGCTTGTTTGTTATTTATTAAATATTTAATTATTTTATATACATATATAATTGTTTATGTATATTATTTATAGTTACAAATTTATATATATATATATATATACACACACAGATGATTTTTATCATTTATATATATATATATATATATATTAATACTTACTATGTCACTTATATATTTAATAAATATACAAAGCAAATTCATGTTGAATAGTTAAGTTTTTTCTTCTTATAAAGTGACCACACCATTATTTGTCATTGACAACTTTAGTCCCTGTCTTTTTCTACGTGTCACTTGCTTTTACTGCCACCTCATAGAGAGAGACAGCTTTGTGAGACAGCTTTGTGTGGTTAAATAGGTACGTTTTACGTTTTTGTTTTCCTTCTTCCTCTTTCCGGTCAGCAGAATTGCCGCCCTAGAAATTAGGGTTTCTTTGTTGTTCTTTCCTCTTTCTCTCTCCGTTCAGTCGCATGGTTTGATTTCATACGGATTTGAAAACCGAAAATGTTCGTGCTCCAGTCGGATCTTCGATCTGCGATTCAAATCGCTGCTACCTACTGCTATTTCAACCCCAATCGCTACGATTCCAGACCTCTTTCCATCCGTACGACGCCACCACGGCTGAGACCGGTTCATGCCGCCGCCGCGGTGGAGCGACTCGCTGACAAGCCTCCGATCTGCACTGCCGATGAACTCCATTCACCATCATCGTCTTCTGGTGTCGATTGCTATGGTGTTCCTATTTTTGTTTCCGTCGGTGTTTGCAGCTGGAAATTTGTTTGATTTCTTTTGCTTCTGTCGTTTGTAGGTACGTCTTCTTTTTCGTTTAGGTTATTACTTTAGGAAATATGTTTGCATGTCCGATTCCCATTAGATAATGTCTTCTGCTCATGTTTTTCATTTTGATTTCTTCCCTTTGACTGCATGTTTGATTACAATTGTTAGACTGTCATTTCTCAATTGTTTCTTAAATTGACGTGTTTATGGAATAGTATTTTTCATTGATTGATATTTTTGTGTCTTTTTGTTGTCGTTTGTTCTTCTCATAGGTTGTCTTTCGTCCGGTTTGAGTTGCAGCAGCTCTCGATCGTAGGTATGTCGTCTCTATTTCTTTGATTATGCATGTTTGCTATTTGGGGATTTTTGTGTTTTTACCAATCTTTTTCAATGACGATTACTACAATTCGCATTTCTACCGAAATTTGTTATTATTGAATGTTGATGGTAGCTTTTGTTGTTTCAATTTGATTTTTGTTGTTTGAATTGACCGATTTGACCTGCTGACGATTTTGGGAGAAGGTGTAATGTAATAAACACGTATTTTGTCCCCTTCGTTTTTTACCCAAAGTTCTGGTCTTTGATGTATGCGTTCTGTTTACAAAGGTCAAACTAAGATGCAGTACTTTCAATCAGGTAAATGCAGTAGACAACACAAGTAAGTCAGTTGCTAAATTTCATTATTTATTTTGTTTTTCTACTGACTTGGACTCTTGGCACAAATAATCTCAGTTACTTTGGTTTGATCTAAGGCTCTAAGCCTTTAGTTTTTGTTTACGGATTTGATATGCAGGTGCAGAGAATTCGAGTTGATATTTTCTTATTCAAGTTTTGCCTGAAGATGTACATTGGAAGTTAGCATATCAGCAGTGAGGTTGATGGTACTTAGGTTTTAATATTTTAGTAATCGTTTTGTTAATAATTTTAATCTGTTTATGTCTCTTCCGTTCTGGACACTGTTAAATACATTAGTATAATCCCTAATCTTTTTGGAAATTGGGAAGTGTCAAAATAGGTGACACAAATGCCTTTGATTAGTTTTCCAAACCTTGAAATATGATCATGGGAGCAAGAAATGGTATGACTGATGCATCAAAGAGGAAAGAGCAAAGCTAGAAGAAGCAAGTGTACCTTAGGGATATGACAAGTCTAAAAAGTAATGAACTCAATCATCTATGTTGCTTCACAAATTATATGATTTTGATAACCAAGATACTTCATATTATTTTGTCTATCATATATGTAGGTCCTGCGGTGTTCCTTCGAGCAATTGCCTCTTTTAATTCTTTGCAGGTTAGTTTCTCATGTCTATTACTAATGCCTCTAATCCAATTCATTGTAATTATATGCCTTACACCACTATCTTGAATTTAAGGCTGTTGCGTATCTAGAATTGGGGAAATTGGTTTTTTTTTTTTTTTGCCTAATTTGTGTGTTCTTGCATGTGTGGGTTTTACCTTTACATTGTTGCTTTGTGAGATGGCCAGCCCTTTTGAAATACAACCGGCTTTCTGAACATCCTTTTCTCCAGTTTGTCAAAGAGATCTATTAGATTGTATGTTGTTGCATGTGTGGGTTTTAGCTTCAAATTGGTGATTGGTCTATGACATCAGCAGCCCTTTTGATGGCATAATAAGGTCAAAACAAGTACCCCCAATTTCTTGGAACATATTAGCCTTATATAAATGCGATGAAAACATATTAAGATCCCCATATTTGCTAAAAACTGGAATCTGCCTACAATCGTATTATTTTTGTGAAACTTTTGAGCTTTTTTTAGAGTTTTTTTGTGGCTGAATCTTTTAAATCTTTTAGCCATAGTAATCCATTATATGATGCTTTATACTCAAGTAACCCAATTGAGACTCATTCTAAAGATTCTTGGTAACTTTCAAGTTATAAAAAAGAGCTTATACTTTAATGGATTTAGGTCTGTTCTTCCCAGGGTTGGTTAGAGTTCTTATTTGAGATAATATTTGTTTTCCTTTGTGCAGGTGCTGCATTCTGCTTCTGCTGCTTCCTATCTTGAGGTACAGCAGCCATGTATTTCTTATCTGCTAATTATAGACCACTTTTATAAATAAACAAAAGAAAGAAATGTCATAAAAAAAAGAAAGAGAATAAAAATCATATGGAGTTGGAAGGCAAAAGGAAAAAAATATTTCTAGGAGTGGGGATAGAACCAAGGACCACACATTTAAAGGCTAGACTACTTACCACTCCATCAACAATTACCAATTTCACCAAAACCATAGATTCTCTTACTACTACATAATTTTATTGCACATGGAAATCAAATTAATCAATTTTCTTTTCCTCCATATCATAATAATTTTTGGTATCAATGAATTTTATCCTGTTGGAAATCAAATTAATCAATTTTCTTACAACTCGCACACAATCACAACACTAATTAGTAATCTTTACATAATTACAATTACTACCACATTTTTGTTGTGAATGAATTTTATCCTTTTGGATCATGTGTTATTAATGAAAATCCTTTACAATAAGTTTTCCTTAAGCTTAATAAAATTTACAGATACATCTACATCTGTTTGAAATTATATTCTACCACTATTTTGTTAATGTTGGTTTAGGCAAAGAGTATAGTAATACTTCGACCTCCACACAAATGGGAAAAATAACTGCTGCCACGCAAAGAGTATAGTAATACTTTGACGTCCAACATCAGAAATCAAATTGAACCACAAAAACAACTGTTGCCACCTCCACATCCACCCCCACACACACCTGTAGCAAAACCAGTGAGAAAACACAGTCAAAGTTCACCAGGTACAACTCTATTAACTTCATAGTACAAACCACATACTCTCATGTTTTGCGTTGATATGGTTTTTGATTTTACAAGCTATTGAACTCCATTGGGTTTTGATTGTTCTGTCTAATTAGCGTTGCGTGTTTAGAATTTGGAAATTTGTTGCTGACCTAATTTATATGTTGCTGCCAATTGACTTTTTGGATGTTACATTCACCGAACAGTTGGTGATTTTGGAATTAGATAGTCTTCAAGTTATTTGTTTTCCTTTTCTGTGAATTTTGCTTTTGATTGCTCCACAATATGAGAAGACTTTTCAGTCGCTGTTTGCCTCATAATGTGTCCGCATACCCTTCTTTTTACAACTAAACTCGAAGATTTCATCAACTTATATGAAGATATGGAAAATTGTTCATGATTTTACATGATTTTGTCTATGTAACTCAAGCACATTGTAAATGAAACACATCATACACTATACATTATTCACCCATCTTTGAAAATCTGCTATTACACAAACCACTTTTAACTGGTAATTTTAAAATTTAAACATAAGGTTACCTAAATGCTTCACACATGCAGATGGATACTTCATTCACAAGAGTGTTTTCTACTACCGAAGATAAGCGTCTGGTAAGTGAATGAAGCTCTTCATTTACCTTAACAAATATGATCTTATTAACTACAGTGTGTGCACAACAGAAAATCCCAGATGACTTTGCAGAAATCCGATACGGAAATCTGCAATCAACAACTTCAGTGACACTGGTTTTCACTACAAATATGTCTTGGGACATCAAAATCAAAAAGTTCAATGAAAGCCTATACATAACAACTGGATGGTCACAAGTTGTGAAAGACATACCACTAAAAGAAAACCACTTTCTGGAATTTGAGTATGAGAATGAATCTGTTGTACACTTACACGTGTACAATGAAGATGGATCAAACATACTCTTAGTGCCCCAAGATGTAAAATCAGAAAGTGAAACAGACCGTTCAGCTGAAGAGGCAGTTTCTCAGCCACCAACCTATAATAAGGTTGTTGTTGTCCGCAAGCACTTTGTAAGTGACCTAACTCCAAACAAATATAAATCTTTTCATGCTTGATAATACTAACAAAAATTAATGACAGCGCCTACCCACAGAGCTTGCCAAACTCGCCAACTTCTATGATGGAAAGAAAATCAAATTGGCATTTGAGCATGGCGAGGCAAGAACTTTCAAGTTAAGGTCTCAATCAAACATGGTCACCTACGAAAGGTAAAAAAAAAATTTTAACAGCAATTTAGATGATTCCTACCAAAATTCATCAACCACCTATATATATATACCAACTAAGCACATATTCTTTCAAATAGAACACAGTCCTGGCAACAAATTTAAAACCTCACGAAATTAACTAAACTGCTCTGCTTACAATAATGTATACATGAATAGTATCAACCCATTAAAAGGCACTCAGATTACGAATATCTCCTAAGCCCTGCATAACTCATATTAAACCATTATATATGTGCTTCAATATACTTAAACAACTTCAAAACATTAAAGTTTAGCTCATATACCTTACATGTTAATCTGTTGCATTTGTAATATAGATAACATAACCTGAACAATTCACTATAGCTGTTCGTCTTAAAAGGTTGGAAGGAAAATGTTTATGGGGACTGAAAAGGATAGTTATTTGACATACATTTTATGCGTCCTTGCTATAGCAACATCATAGATCACAGCTGCGATTTAATTTATTACTAAATGATAACGCTTAACAAAACAACAATATCATTTTATTAAACATATAGATGTAACATTGCTAAAACATAACAACAGCAAATTTTCATACAACTATTACTTCATAAACGATATGCAATAAAAGTTGTTCTTTCATACCTAACTGACAATTCCCCTTGATGCAGGTTCACCATCAAGAGCTGGAAAAGGTTCGCAGACCACTATGGCATTACCGTCAACCAGAAAGTTCAGCTGACATATGCCTTCCAGACGACCACCCTTTTCGTGCACAGGGCCCTATAAGGACACTTTCCTTAGCTTTTGTCGTGTCGTTGTAGTATAATATCAACTGTCCCCTTAATCTAGCTAACTGGTACAACTTCTTTTGGTTTAGGGCGCTGCACATATCTGATGTAATATGATCAAGTCACTTGAACAACTACTTATGTCACATAACAGTTGCTACTGTTATGTAATTTTTTGAAAACGACATGACAGTGTTTCATGTTCGTTCAACCTACTAATATTATGACGGTAGTATAATTATTTAGTGTATATATTGTTAGACATCTTTAGCCTCATGTTTATTAGTCTACAATTCCAACCCCGCGGCAACGCGCGGGGTGGGTCAAACAACTCGTTTATTATACAAAATAAAAATATTTAGATTTAGTTAAATAATAAGCTTGCTTAGGTTCAGAAGCGTAGTCAAGCTTGGGGGTTTATTAAACAGTCTTCAATCTAGGCTCGGGCTCGTTTAAGCTAGGCTTGATTCAAGCTTTTAACAAGTCAATCTCGAATAGCTAATGAGCAGCTCAACTCATTTACACTCACACGTCGGTCTGGTCAATTGTGGATGTTTTCATTGTTCCGGCCATTCTTCTGGTGTGCATACACGCCCACCACACGCGGTTAACATAAAGGTTGAAATTTTCAAATTGTGTATTTGGAACCTTTTTGAATCTAAACTATAACCTTTGAATAAGCACAATGATGGAACTATAATTTAGTCAATAAACCAATATGCAGCCATATTACAACACAAATTAATCTGCATAGCTTTATTTGCAGTTTCAAATGCAGAATTCAAGTTTGAGAAGCTGCAGCCTGTGCATGAATGTCATCATGATGCAAATTCTTTCCAATCTTCTCATTCTTCTTGCACTCTTGTTCTTCATCAACATGCAAATCATCATCAACTGTAATTGAAACTGCTTTCATGCCATTTGGGCCTTGCACAATATTCTCTCTCACTTTCAAATGCTCATCAACATGAACCATCTCTTGTTTGTTAGTTGTCTTGCTGCATTTCGACTTCTTAACGATGAACCACAAAGCAAGTGAAGTGAGCGCTAGGAAGAAAACGCAGCCAACCGACACAAAAACTACGAATAAGATGGCCATTTTTTAATTTTCTTTGTTTATGTGATGATTTTGATTGAATTTTGTTGGTTTTTGAGATGGGTTTGATTTGCAAAAACTAGTTTGAAGGATGATTATTTGTAGTATAGAGGGTAGTACATGACTTACAAGATTCAAGAAACTTGACTTTGACTTGACTCTCATATTAGATAAGTAGGTTTGATTGTATTGTAAAACACTTCTCAAAATTTAAAAGCCTAATCTTATTATATTTTATTTTTATTATTCTCAACTTATGGATAGTAGTTAACATATATACAGGATCATGTCATCACATAATATGTTTTTTTAACCATTTTATGTTCACACTCACAGCCTATTTTGCAAGCAAAAGATAAAATCATCTTTTTTTTCTTCCATACTGCTATCATCTTACATAATTACATGTAACATGATTTTCTGCATTAATGTCTAATTAATCCTTGTAATTTTGGACAAAATATAGAGCATATAAACACCCCTAACATGTATATCAGTCTACAATCAAACCCGTAACCGTTGCGTCTTTCGCACATTCGATCTTCAATCAACAACTAACCCGACCCGCATATCCAATCCCAGAATTATCCGCCGTCGTCTCACCACCGTCACACGTTTAATCGGTTGATCTTGGTTGTTGTTGTTGGTGGTTATAACCCACTTGTTGTGGGGGATATTGGTACCCCGCCCCCGGGGGTGGATTATACCAGCCAACCCCGGTACCGTATTGGGGGGCGGGGTAGTTTGGATATCCCGGAGTTGAAGAGTACGGTGGCTGAGGCTGGTGGTGGTAGGGTGGAACTCCTTGTTGGTTGTTGTATGAAGTCGCCGGAGGATGGGAACTGCCGCCCCCGGTGGCATCTGTTGCCGGAGAAACTTTTTCTCTGAATTGGTGCGAAAACGTGAATGTGCCGATCGATTTTCCTCTCATGCTTTGCACCTGGATTAATTAGAACATGTTAAAAACTAAAAATTACTTTATTTATAATAAATTACAGAAATCATCTTTTCTGTTTATTTACAATTTTAAATAAAAAATTTAGGTATACTCTTTCCTATTTAAAAAAAAAGTTAATATCATCATTTATGTGCATAATTTGTTGCAGTTTTTATTTTTTAGCATAACTGTCATTTATTATATTTGGTAAGTATATTTCATATATAGAGACTCTTGTGATAAACAAATATTTTTTAGAATAGTTTTGGTTTTATGCAAGTGATTTTACACATTTATTAATAATACAATGAAAATTCATAGATGAATAGTAAACTTTTTGTTTTTCAAATTTTGGTCACGTAACTTTAGTGTTTTGACGCTTTCTATCTCTAAACTTTTACAATTTGTTTTTTTTTCTTTTTCACAAAATAGTAAACTTTTGGTTTTTATAGTTTAGCCACATATGTTTCATACTCTTATGTTTTGTACCGTTTAACTTTTAAAGATTTTTTTATTTTAAGTTTTGTTGTCTTCTATTTTGGCCACGAAACTTTTAACTTCTCTACTTTCGTTTTTAGTATATTTTTATAGTTTTATATACTTTCACTACAAAACTTTTAGACTTTTACGTTTTTTACCCCTTAACTTTTTTACCCTCTAACTTTTTAACTTTTTTTTTGTTTTAGGTTTTTTTGTCTTCTACTTTGGACACGAAAATTTTAACTTTTCTACTTTCGTTTTTAATATACTTTTATAGTTTTATATACTTTCACCACGATACTTTTAGACTTTTACGTTTTATACCACTTAACTTAGTATATTTTTATAGTTTTATACTTTCACCACAAGACTTTTTAGATTTTTACGTTTTATACTCCTTAATTTTTTAACCCTCTAACTTTTAAAGTTATTTTGTATTCTACTTTGGTCATGAAACTTTTAAACTTTTACGTCTTATACCACTTAACTTTTTTACTTTCGTTCAGTATACAAATTCAACCCGCAACAACGTGCGAGGCGGGTAAACACCTCGTTTAGAAAAATGTGAAATTGTCTATTCTTTAATTGCTTTTAATAAAATGGTAAATATAATATTTGTCTTTTATTTATATGTAATTCTAATTAAATTTATACATATTTATAATTATAAAGGATGATACTTGAAATTATGAAAATAAACGTAAATGATGGTTTATATAATTTAGTCTTTTATTTATATGTAATTCTAATTAAATTTATACATATTTATAATTATAATAACATTTATATATAATAATAGTATTCGATTATTTTTTATCATATCTATATATAATATTATTTACCAGAATATATTTTAATATAAAAGATACAAATCATCCAGATAAAATACGCGTTTAGCAAGTCGGTTCGAGCTCGAGCTCAATATGTAAAACTTTTAACCGATAATCGGTTATTAAATGAGTTATAATATATACAAGCTCGAGCTCGGGCTCAAACCCCGTTTAATTAACCTTTGTTTTAATTTTATTCGATGTTCTAACGATCCAATCATAAATAGCGAGCGTGCTTACGAGCCAGCTTGACTCGTTTAACGTACCTGGTAATCGACGACATGTTCGGAGCCACCGGGGTTCGTCTCAAGGAGTTCGCTAACCGGAATCGACACCTCACCGATATCTATATCGCCACATATTCGGTGTTGGCGGAGGACGAATAGGAGGGTGGTGGTATGTATGGCGGACTCCTCCACCGGAAACTTGATCCGGTGGTTCCACTTAGGGTTCCGGCCGTGTGTCGAATGCGTCTTTTTCTCGACGACCGAGTTTCCATTTAGCAACGAAACGACGACGTACACTCGCATCCTGAAGAAAAACAAGAAGTTGTCGAGCCCGCTGGCGGAGATCACCGTGATATCCAACGGCCGATAACTGTCCATGGGTTAGTTAGTTAATTAATTAATTAATTAATCTGTGACGTAATTATTATTAATTAGTTCTTGATCTTTTTCATACAACACGAACCGTACAATCAAATGCAGGTTCTGAGGCATGAAAAAAATCAAGAAACTTGTGTTGTGGTGGAGGGGAGTTAATTGGGAGAAATGGGGGTGGCGGGAAGCGGTGGTGGTGGTGGTGCTACGGTGGATAACTGCGGCGGAGATGGTGGTGGTGGTGGTTAGGATTTTAGAGGACTTGTTACGAATTACCGGAAAAAGAATATAAGGAGATATAAGAAAGATGATGTGAATGGTGGTAGAGAGAGATTAGTGGGTTGCCATTGGTTTTTTTTTCTTTTTTCTTTTTTACATGCAAATTTAAGAAAATGTCTTTAGGGAGCTATAAATAAAATTTATTTTGTTTTTTTAATTATTTTTATCTTGTTTTTTGAAATATATACATTTATCTTTTAAAACATTAATTTTTAAGAATTTAAGGAAGTAAAATTATTTTTTATGAATTTAACTACCTAATTATCTTTAAATATAAAAAAGTGACAAATACATTTTTCATTTAACTAAATATTTTATTTTATATGATTTCATATTTACTTTGTTTTATGAACTTTTATTAAACGTTCAGATATATATTATGATATTAATTAATAAATCGTTCAAATGCTTACCAGTATTTGTGTTTGTATGTTGTATTATATGCTACATAACTACATAACGTGAACACCCCTCTAATATATAAAGATAATTAAGCATGCCGACCACTAAGTTGATAGAGATAATCGTTGTAACGTTTCATTAAAAAGGTAACGTTTCACTAAAAAGTTAACGATCACATCTCTTCTTAAATATGGGTAGATTGGGGCTAAAATGAGCGGGAAAAGATTGCGGGGAATAAAAATATAAAGTGACAGATGGGGATGACACGCTATTTAAAACCATCATCTGTGTTTTTTTTTCCTTTATGACAGTTATTTTACGACGCATGTAAATGCGGGTCATATACTCTTTAAATCTTACAAATTATGACAGTTTTTTATGACACTCATATTTACGCGTCATAAACATACCGTGTGTCATAATTCGTGCGTCATTAAAGACCATTTTTCTAGTAGTGCTTTTGGCCTTTATTCCACTTTTCTTGGCTTTTGAATCCTTGTACTTGGATTGCCATTCAGTGAAGGTCAACAACAACTGCTCATCTTTAGTTGTTGTAGCTTTGGCCTTCATTCCCGTCCTTTCTTCAAAAGCCTTTAGTCTGCTAATTATTTTTTGAAATAGACTTGTATCTAAATCAACAAACTGTTCAATGGAGGCTACAATGTGAATGAATATCTCTGGTACAGAATCCAACAATTTCCTTACCAATGTGGCTTCTGAAATTGGTTTACCTAAGTCAGCAGACTTGGTTGCTATTGCACTCAACTTTCCTGTAAAAATCATCGATACACTCGGCATCTTTCATTTTCAATGCCTCGAACTCATTCTTGAGAGTTTGTAGCTGAGCTTTCTTGACCCTATCAACACCGATGTATCTCGTCTTAATTGAGTTCCATATCTCCTTCGCAGATTCTGAATTCACTACTTGAAGTACCAAATCTTCTGGTAAGGAGTGAAACAAATATGCGATAGCTGCACTGTTTTTCTTTGAATCAACTTCGGTACCCTCCGCAGGCTGTACCACATCCCATAAACTGTGGACGTTGAAGACCGCCTCTATCTTGACAGCCCAAATTGAGTAATTCATCTGCGTCAACACTGGGACTTGCAAGGGTATCGTGGTGAAATTCTCTCTTGGTCGGTTGCCGCCTCCTCCTGCATCCGCCATGACTGGAGCTTGAAGTCTTCGAGGTGTCAAACGTGCTGATCGTAATGGCGAAACAAGTAATCGACAAATCTTGATTAGAGAAATCAGAGGATCTTAGATCCCCTATCAGATGTTGCAGAGACGATTTCTCAAAACGTATTGAAAACAAAGGTCGAGAGCCTTGGTTAGCTCTGATACCAAATGAAGTTATGAATTCGAGATTTGCAACATAAATTAACAAGAAAGTAAACTGGATTTTATTTATCGAAGAGAGAATGGGATTACAAGCTATACGAAACTAATCCTAATAGTAATTAACAACTAATTATAAGAAGTTACACTTTCAACCCTTCTGCTTATTTCTCACTTACAACTTCTGCCCAACATTTTATTTCTATCAGTATAGGCCTAACGTTGTTTTTTGGTTATAGTTTGGCCTTTTCGTCTAAGATGTCTTTTCTTGCCATTTGGGCATTGATTTCTTTATGTTCTCCTCTTTGCGACGTGTATGTGTGTTACTTTTTTAAGCCTCGTGGATCCATGTATGAGATTCTTGCTGCTTTTTTTTGTTTGTTTTATATGCTTTTTAAAAAAGAAAAAAAATAGAAGTCGAGGTTCTCTCTAAAAACAACACCTTTACCCGTTAAGGTGTGCCTCCATCATTAAAACTAACGTGTCACTTGCACTAACATGATGCATGATTTATCATGTCACTCATCACATCAGAAGATACAACTAACATGTCACTTATACACAATTAGATGATAAACCAAATCCAATAAATTCTTAAAGACATTATATAACTCGATACAAAAAAATAATAATATCAAATGTAATTTTAACATATTATATTATATAATATGTTACTATTTTAGTGTAGGTGGGTTAACTACGACTAATGTGACTTGTGACTTATTCCGAGAGGGTTCGGAGGTACGGAGTGCACACTCGTATCGATGAGGTTGTAATTCAGGGAATCTTGGCAGGGGTTCAGGGACAGCGTCTCGAGAAAGATGGGTCAAAGAGGCCTCCCTAGCTGGAGTTGAGCTAGTGCTCATCAAAATTGCTTTACAATTTTATTTTCGTGCTGAGCGTTTGTCAAAAAGTTGAAGGACTTAAAGCGTAAAATAGTTTAAGACTCGAAATCAGATAACTGCTAGGCTTGGTCGACATTTTTCATTCTGGTTCATCATCACTTTAAAATTCTCTGGTTCCATCAGATCTCCATATCATATCTGATTGAGTATTTTCGAGTGAACCACTTCAATCCAAAAGATACACGCTTTATAAAATATCTAAGAATCGTAATTTCTAACATAATATACCTAAGAAAACTACTTAGGCTATGTGTAGTGGAGATTTTGAGAGATGTGGGGTTATGTGACATGTGGCATATGGGGGGGTTATGAGTAAAGAGGTGTAGTGGGGGGGTTATGAGGAGGGGGGTTATGTGAAGTGGAGAACCAATAAGAAAAAAGCAAAAAAAAAAAAAAAAAAAAAAACATCAAAGGGGGGAGGCGTTATGCAGGTAACGCCCGAGACAATTTTGGCTAACATGGCGCCCTGGGGGGTGGTGGAGGGGCGTTATAGGGGCGCCATGTTACATTTTTTTGCCCTATAACACCCCACTACGAACAGCCTTAGTAAGCAGACATAACAAATGACATCTTTTATTCCAAACATCCTTTGAACGAAAGGGCTAAACATAAAACATAAATCAAAACGTATTCAAATTTTCGGTTTAGTTTAGAGTACCTTAGAATTTAAACCTCAAACCTCTTGAAGACTCACATGGACTATATATAACGAAAGGGCTAAACATGACTTATACCTTCCAAGTTGTCACTTAAAGACTCACATGGACTATATATATAACGTATACCTTCCAAGTTCCTTCCAAGTTGTCACTTAAAGACTCACATGATTAGGTGTTATAGTCCTACACCTTTTAGACCCCAAACCTTTTGATTATATATAACTTGCACCTTCCAAGATTTAACTTACACCCCGAATCACATGAATGTAATTAGGTGTTGTAGGATCAATCCATACATATATCTAAATCATAAAATGTAGGATCAATCCATACATCTAAATCATAAAAATGTAAAGGTATTTACATTTTTGTAAGGTCAATCCATAAAAGTACCTATCGATCGGTGCCAACTGTGCACCGTACCAAATTATACATATAGCACCACACCACTCAGTTGTCAATTTCTTGGAACTCTTCATTCTCCATTGTTGTGTGTGAAATTGTGTGGGGTGTAGTTTACGTACAGAGAGAAAAATAAAGCGAAGAGAAACTTGCATTTCCCTTTCTTGGCGCCAATAACCGCCAATTCTAACTGTCAAATCGGTTGCGTATTAACTGCCACTTCTAACTATCAAATCAGTTGCGTAAACTGCTAAAATAACCGACTTAACTACCTAATCAGGTGTCTAGAAATTCGACCTAATTCACTTAGTTATTTACACAATGTCTAGATTATGCTTCTAATAGGCTTAACGGGTAAGGGAATCTAACGGGTGAAGTTTATGGATTTCCAACATCAATGAGGTAACAAACTAAAACGTCATGATCTCAAAGTAGAGTCACAATGGTCCAACACCATTCTATTCCATAATGTAGCCCTAATAATTAACTTAGGTACCATATTTAATGGTAAAACATAGTTTGAATGAAATTAGAAGCATTCAATTAGTATTACTTATTATGTAGGATCTCAAGATCTCAATTCTCAAATGTGTGAAAGACACATTTGAACTGGAAAAACAGATTAAGCTACTCATTTTGCATGAACCATAGGATCACAA
>JBCNJP010000010.1:103580475-103646421 GCA_039602395.1 Deinandra increscens subsp. villosa | reverse complement strand
TTGTTTTTTTAGCTTTTTTCTGTATATTCCCGAATGACCGCAGCAACGCGCGGTTGATCTCTAGTTAGATCTTATTAGCTAAATAAAAGAAAAAAAAATATCACACGATAGCCACCTAGGGCTACCACATGGCTCAATGAAAGTAAAATATTGTTGTTCTGGTGAGAACACGGACATACAAAGCAAAAGCACTGTTATAACGCAACATAAAGAAAAAGAAATAAAAAAAATTATGTAACGACATTAAATTTAGATGTCAAGCGCTCTAAGTATTGCGCCCGGGACCTCAAAGTTATGGTACACGGTTGTTTCTAACACACTACCAATTCCTGTGTTACATTCGTTACTCATAGATAAAAACATTTTTACTATATCACGCAGAACTACCATGAACCGTCACGTGGATCACGTAAACGCTAGTTCTTCCTATGGTCTTAAAATTGAAATAGTAAATGATAACTATATAACTATATATACTACGTGAAATAAAAATATAAGTGAAATCCATGTAGGTTGTCTTATAGTGACGAGTAAAAGACCCGCGCGTTGCGGCGGGTCGATTGTTTTTGTCAATGCACATTACGATTATTAAGAGTCATTACATAAAACATGAAACATCGTCAAGTCGTTTGAACTCAAGTAACATACCAAACATGTATACATTACATAAGCTAGTTCAACAATCCATAAGCTATAAATAAAGTACAAAAATAACATGCAACGAAGCAGGAAGAAAAACATTCAGAAAAGAAATGTGAAATCGCAAACCATATAACCCGAATGCTTCAAAAATCTACGGACCTGATAAATAAAGTACATAAGCTAGTTTAATTCTTGAAATCACAACAATAGATTATCTTCCACTAAATAACTAAATAAGCAATCTGAACACGACGAAACTCTAAATTTAAGGAAAAGATCGTGTACCTGGATGCATGAATTAGAATGAGAGGAGAAAGCCTTAGTAGATGCTGCGAGAACGAATGTGATGATGAAGAAGAAACCTTCATGTTGACAGAGAATAATGAATGTATTACGCATAGATTCTTGTCATTATTGCCTTCTTAAGTACCTACACTGAGTTCAGAATCAGTTTAACTTTTATGCTTAAATTCAAAATAAAATAAAACAAAAACAAATCTCAAATTTGAAAACAAAAGGCTTACCACCATGTAGGAAATCAATCTCAGCTAGATCCAAAGGAAGAAGTGATGGCGAAATATCCGCCCAGCTTTCCTCCGGGAACACCGTGCTTTCTAACCCTCGCGATCTCCCCTCCCGATTATTGAATCTGCCATCTCCTGCCGCCACTACAGAATCCCCTTTCAGATCGATCTGTTGCGAAACGCCACGAAGCGGAACCGGCAGAGACCTTGAATGCGGAATTGATAAAAATTATCTCAAATAGTTTTGGTTTTTTTAACTATGATTTGTAACATGTGTAATATATGCTTTACTGATGTACATTAATAGGTTATTATACGACCTTTAAGATAACATGAGTTGCAAGTTAGGCTTTTGTCAAGCGATTGCATACTCGTTTGTTTTTTTTTAAATGATAGATTACTGATTAAAAATAGGTAAAAAAAATAACTTCTTAAGGTTACCTCTTATGAGTTAATAACCCATATCGTATCTTCATCATCATCATACTTAGCCATCCTTGGCTATTTTTATTTGTATGCCTGTTCCAAAGTCTTCAAATTTGATGACAATATATGCATCATTATTCATTATAGATTTTGTACCTACAACCAAAGTATTAATTAGAAAGCAGTAATAAGCATTAAAAATATTCAATGACAATAAATAAAAAATGACATCCAGCCGATGCAAACCCCAAAAATGCATTAGAACATACTATATTACCCCCATGCAATAAGAATCTGCAAAATGACACCAATAATCTCATCAAACAAAAAAAAGAACATAAATGCATTAGAACATATATTACTGAGAGGCTGATTGCTGGAGGGCACAACCCGTGGCTGCAATTGAAAGGCTCACTCAGACAGAAAACAGACAACTGAAAAACCCATCCAAGAGGCATGTCGTAAACCGTTAAAGGACCAAAAACACACCACAATGGGTCATTAGAACACCCAAAATACACCTTAACTTGGTGCAGAACCAAAAAAAAAACCCATTGGGACATTAGAACAGAAAAAAAAATGAAGAACAATACTTGGTGGTTAGTTTAAAAACCTTGTTGAAAATAAGGGAGATGTTGTGGGAGTCTCTAATATGTAATTGGATTTGAAGAGATATTGGCTTTCACCTTAGTGAAGGTAGCAATACAGCTGATCCATTGATATATAAAAAATCATCTATACAAAATCAAAACAATGTTGAAGGGTTTCCTGCAAATCAGAGACAACATGCCACATAATCAGTTATAGCAAACAGAGGAAATAAAAAAACAAACCCAAAAGAAAGCATATATATATATATATAGTAGTAGGACATACCATACATTGAAACGTGACATGATCAATACATAAATCAGGTTAATTTGACCCATGTATGTGTCACTTTTCAAACCAATATTTAAAGCAATCTCATGTTGCTCTAGCTATTTTATGAATCAATATATTGCAAAACCGTGCTTACAAAATAGGTTATTTTGGGATCTAGTATGTAAAAAAATGATTACAAAAATACATGGCAGAATACTGATATGTGTAGCACCAATTCAAGGATCTTGATTCTAAAACTTATCACAAAATAATAAATTTTGTTCACATGAAAATCAAAACAAATAATACAACCTAAGAAAAACATGATATGGAAAAAAGAAGGCTCAAAATAAGAAAATAAATTGTTGATGAAGCTAAACACAATACCTAGCCATTGTATCGTTTGGTTAACGATCGCCTATATTCAAATGAACCTTCAGATTTATGAGCCAACAAACAATCTGTAACAGTTGAAGACTTAGGATTAGGCAGGAAAGTGATGGCCGGCCACTGAGTCAAAGAATCCTGCAGATTGATAAACTAAGATATAAAGTTAAATACCTAAGAGACACCTGCAAATTTGGATCATATTATCATGACATGAGAAAACATTAAAGAAAGATTTATGAAGATCTAAAGTGAACCGTACCTTAAGCTGCCTAGCCACATCCCTGACGGATGAACCACCAACTTCAATCCAATTGGTTAAGTTCATAAAATATAATAGATAACACCAAAAAATTAGCAAATTACCATTAAAACTCATTTGAGTTGTAAAATAATATTTGCTCTTGTAATGATGTAAGGAATCATAAATATGCTAACATAAGTATCTGTATATTGTAATCTTATAATGTGAAAATAATATATTGATAATATAATTATGGTTGACTGTTACCTTGGTTGAAGCTTCTCTTTGGCATAAATTAAAAAGTATAATAGAATTTGTAATGGCTCAGATTAGATGTAAAAATTCTAAAAGAGTGTTGAATATAAAATAGATCATTGGAAGGTTCACGTGGGAATAATTTCGGCTGCAAGAGACATGGGTCCTTGCCTCCCTGAACATTATTCTCGGCACGACATAACCTTATCTCCAATCCACTCTTAAAATTGATAAAATCATCATTGCCAATATTTTGATTATAACCTTAGCATACCAAACTTATGAGAGCGCAAAAGCTTGAGTCAGTTTCAGAAATCGCTCGCCAATGGATCCTATCAGAAAAGACAATAGTCTTTACCAGTAACTAAACAAATGTCATTGCAAACGTAATGACAAAAGAAATACATCAGAAAAGTGTAAATGGAGTCTCAGGTAAAACAATAACAACCGGAATAAATTATATGAAGAGGTTGAGACTTACACATGTAGCAACGCAGCCACATAAAAATGCCATGTAGCTTGAATAGTGTATATTAAGTGTACATGCAAGCTTCAAGAGTTGATATTACATGATTAATGTAATAAGCATCTAACAGGCTCCGATCATTGTAGAAGTTCATAACATAGTACAAATTAACGGTCCTATGGCTGCAAAAAACTATTGCCACGCCAAAATAAACCTTAATTTCCTTTGAACCTCAACTCAGAAAAATCATCATAGCCTTTTGAAAAAAAACATGTGGCCGGAATAGTGTAAGATTAGAGTAAATCTCAGCTAGTGGAAATGATATATAAGCACCATCACAGCTTAAACAGATTAGGCCAAGATCCAGAACTATAAAATAAGCATCTAACAGGCTCAGATCATTGTAGAAGTTCATAACATAGGACAAATTAACGGTCCTATGGCTGCAAAAACTATTGCCACGCCAAAGTAAACCTTAATTTCCTTTGAACCTCAACTCAGAAAAATCATCATAGCCTTTTGAAAAAAAAAAACATGTGGCCGGAATAGTATAAGCACCATCACAGCATAAACAGATTAGGCCAAGATCCAGAACTACAAATTACTTCTTAACAGGCTTAGATCATCGTAGATGTTCATTAGCGTAGGAAAATTTACGGTCCTATGGCTGCAAAAACAATTGCCACGCCAAAGTAAACGTAAATTTCCTTTGAATCCCAATCCAGAAAAACCATCATAGCCTTATTAAACAGTTACAAACCATCATTCAACATGATAAGCATACTTGAGAAACCTCAAAGCAACCCAAAAATACCATCATAGAAGCAGATAATCAAAGAAAACAGTACCATCGCAATGAAAACATATTAGGGTCGTATCCAGAAACCACAAATTACCTCTTACGCCCAGATTACCTCGATCCCCAATTCCGGGTAATCATAGAAGTATCCCCAATTCAAAGTAATCATAGAAGCATACAACCAGAGAAACAATACCATCACAACGAAAACCAAAGAAACCTTCAGATCTGAAAAAATACCAAAAGCAAACCTTAAAAAGATCAAACAGAATAGCAAGCAAAACTTCGTACCTCCACCAGAGAATCAGAGGTCATTCAGAAATCAAAAGAGAGCAAAATCGACGGTGATGCATACGTCGTTGCCTCAACGCGGACGGAGCGACAACGTCGTCGCTACGACGTCAACGGAGCATCGACGACAACGTCAAAGACCATCCACGATAACGTCGGAGACCATCGACGACAACATCGCCGCTTCAACATTACCAGATCTACAAAAGGCAAACGGTGATACAACGCAATAAACCTAGCCGAAAGTAGGCTCAAGTCCAACCGCCCCTCTCAAACATCCGACCAAAAGAAACCTAGCCATATCGTGCAAGGGAGATTCGCACATAGGTCGTCACCAAGCAGACGGTTTCATAAGGGCATAAAAAACCCTAGATCGGAATTCGCCTGAGAGAAGCAGAAAGAGAGAGAAAGTGAGCTTCAAGAGAGACGACACTCAAGCCGAGGGTTTCATAAGGGCATAGAAAACCCTAGAAAGTGTGACGTGTAGCAGCAAGTTGAAAAAAAACACCTCAGACGGAATAGTGCAAGATTAGAGTACACGTAAGCTATTAAAAATGATATATAAGGTAATTTACATCTAAGGACATTCTGATTCTTTTATAGAAGTTAATAGTAAAATCACTAACGGTTATCCTATGTTCTATCGCTATTTGCTCCCTTTGTTTTTGTTCTTGTGGTGCTAGATTCTAAGCAAGTGTCCACTTTTACCTTTGAAACAATAGCATATGTGTTAGTGGTCCAAAGTAATTGAATTGGGAATGTTTTTATTGTTCCCTCATATTAGACGATATATACATTTAACTCCATATCAAATCCTAAATTCCTAATGGAATACGTCACACACTAACACCTAAATCAACACCACCTTCATCACTTATGCAGACTAAGACCATTCGTAATACGTACAATAAAGGCAATCATGACAACCGGGTGGCAGCAACATGGCTGAGTAGATGGGAAAAACAGGGGATATCCATCGTGAAAATAAGAAGAAAAAAAGGAAAGTCGGAGGAGAGGAGGAAGAGTGCGGTGAAGCCGTGAAGGTGAGGCCATGGTGGTGCCCAAAACACCGCGATAGTGTGGAGAAGGTGAGGTTGTGATAGTGCAGGAAAGGTATTACATAACCTAACCCTAATCAAGAATCATACACGCACACACACTTGGATTCACACACAAAGAACAAAAACTATATTAATAGCATAGAGAAACCTAGCCTAAATACATGTTCAAGAAAAACATGTGTCTATGTTTGTGGGTGTATTTTGCCAAGAAATGGAGAATATTATGTTTCCGAACATAACAAGAAAATTTAACCCCTATATTTAACAGGAAAATTTAACCAAATTAGTCGAAAGGATTCAAATAACAAAGAAATACGAACGTCACAGTGCGAATTGTAAATTTTTAAACTTTTGAATTTAAGTAGCAAAACTCACCAAACCACAAAGACGCAAACCGTAATTAACTCTAGAGAAAAATTTACATTTTATTTTCACAATAAAAAGAAAAATATGATAAGTTTAGGGCTAAAAACAAACAACAAGTTAATTGAGGGACTGTTTTGCAATAAACTACAACCCTAAACCCTGGTCTTCAAGTGTACCTGTCGTTTCTTTAACGCTACCTTGTCTTGCTGCTCCCCACTCAACGCCACCACAGCCACCGCCGTCCCGATCAACTTCCGGCGACAAATATCTCACCGGTAAAATCCGTACATACGTTCTTAATTCATTTTAGCTTCCGTTTTTCTTTTCATCTTAACGTATATCACGCATTCGATCTCTACAATCATCAAAAGTTGATGAAATTCAATTCTTTTTTTTTCTTAGTTACAGCTATTTCTTTGTTCACAGGATAATGGCTGCATCCTATGGAGATCACAGCAGACTGAGTTCTTACAAGTATGTGTAATTTTATATTGCTAATTTGTTTGAATTATGTAAAGCTTATTAATTTGAGTGAAAATGATAGTAATTTGTGTAAAAAAAAAAATTATGTTTAATTTCAGGGTTCAAATAACTGTAACTTTTTCTTGCCTAAGCCTTTACCAAAGAGTAGAAGTTCCCATTTGGTTTTTGGTTCGTCTCACCGCAAAAGAAGCAGTCATGTTAGAATATGCAGTAAAGGTGTTCGACGAAATGCGTCTGAGAAAGTCAGGGCTGTGGTGTCAGTAGACGCTCAAGAGTTAGGCAATTTGAACGATTTGGTAACCGAAAAAGTGATTCATTTTTTTAGAACTCCCTTGATTCAAGAAAACGCGACAAAGGAGTTGCTGAAGTCGGTTCAAACTAAGATATCTGATAAGATTGTGGGTGTGAAAACAGAACAGTGTTTTAACATTGGGCTTGATGAACATCTCTCAAGCGAAAAGCTTTCGGTGCTTAAATGGCTTCTACAAGAGACCTATGAGCCTGGTAATTTAGGGGAAGAAAGCTTTATAGATAAAGAGACGAAAGAGGGGTTTGACAAAGTGGTAGTTGAAGTTGGTCCTAGGTTGTCTTTCACCACAGCTTGGTCTGCAAATGCTGTTTCCATATGCCAGGCTTGTGGGCTATCAGAAGTCAACCGATTAGAACGGTCAAGGAGGTATCTTTTATATGTTAAATCCGAAAATGCACCACTTCTAGACAGTCAAATCGCTGATTTTGCTGCAATGATGCATGATAGAATGACCGAATGTGTTTATCCTAGTAAACTTGTTTCCTTTAAAACTAGTATAGTTCCTGAGGAGGTGTATTATGTACCTGTTATGGAAAAGGGAAGAAAAGCATTGGAGGAAATTAACCAGAAAATGGGATTGGCCTTTGATGAACAAGATCTACAGTATTACACTAAACTATTCAAAGATGATATTAGACGAAACCCTACGAATGTTGAGCTTTTTGATATCGCACAATCAAACAGTGAGCACAGCCGACACTGGTTTTTTACCGGAAAGATTGTTGTAGATGGTCAACCTATGGACAAGACTCTAATGCAGATTGTAAAGAGTACTTTACATGCCAACCCTAACAATTCCGTGATTGGGTTTAAAGACAACTCTAGTGCAATCAAAGGGTTTCTGGTGAATCCACTACGACCTACCCAACCCGGTACAACGTCTCCTTTGAGCCCGGTTGCTCGTGATCTTGATATTCTGTTTACAGCCGAGACCCATAATTTCCCTTGTGCAGTGGCACCGTTCCCTGGTGCAGAAACGGGTGCCGGAGGACGGATTAGGGATACACATGCTACAGGCAGGGGATCTTTTGTCGTGGCATCGACAGCTGGATATTGTGTCGGGAATCTTAATATCGAGGGCTCTTATGCTCCTTGGGAGGATAAATCTTTTGATTATCCATCAAATTTAGCTTCACCGTTGCAAATACTTGTTGATGCAAGTAACGGTGCATCAGATTACGGTAACAAATTTGGTGAACCCTTGATTCAAGGGTACACAAGAACATTTGGAATGAGACTTCCAAGTGGGGAAAGGCGGGAATGGTTGAAACCGATTATGTTTAGTGCGGGTATTGGGCAAATTGATCATACACATATAACAAAGGGCGAGCCTGAAATCGGGATGTTAGTTGTTAAAATCGGTGGGCCCGCTTATAGAATTGGAATGGGAGGTGGTGCAGCTTCGAGTATGGTTAGTGGTCAGAATGATGCCGAGCTTGATTTTAATGCTGTCCAGCGTGGCGATGCTGAGATGTCACAGAAATTGTATCGGGTTGTGCGTGCTTGTATTGAAATGGGTGAGAATAACCCGATTATTAGCATACATGATCAGGGGGCAGGTGGTAACTGTAATGTTGTTAAAGAAATCATCTACCCAGAAGGTGCTACAATTGATATTAGAGCTATTGTTGTCGGTGATCGTACAATGTCGGTTTTGGAAATCTGGGGTGCAGAATATCAAGAACAAGATGCAATTTTGGTCAACCCTGAAAGCCGTAATCTATTGGAGTCTATTTGTAAAAGAGAACGGGTGTCAATGGCTGTTATTGGAACTATAAGTGGTGAAGGGTGTGTAAGGTTAATTGACAGCTATGCAGCTGAAAAACCACCTGCAGTTGATCTTGAGCTTGAAAAAGTTCTTGGAGACATGCCTCAGAAAACCTTCGAATTTCATCGTGTAAAAGATCAACAAGAACAACTCGAAATCGCTCCCGGGATTACATTAATGGATTCACTTCAACGGGTATTAAGATTACCATCAATCTGTTCTAAACGTTTCTTAACAACTAAAGTAGATCGTTGTGTAACCGGCCTTGTCGCCCAGCAACAAACTGTCGGTCCATTGCAGATCACTCTGGCTGATGTGGCAGTTATCGCTCAGACGTTTACTGATTACACAGGTGGTGCGTGTGCAATTGGGGAGCAGCCTATTAAAGGTTTACTTGATCCAAAAGCAATGGCCCGTTTGGCAGTTGGAGAAGCACTAACAAACCTTGTTTGGGCTAAAATTACTAATTTGAGTGATGTTAAAGCAAGTGGGAACTGGATGTATGCTGCTAAACTTGATGGTGAAGGTGCATCAATGTATGATGCTGCTATTGCTCTTTCGGAAGCCATGATTGAACTTGGTATCGCTATTGATGGTGGAAAAGATAGTCTTTCAATGGCAGCTCAGGTTTCTGGTGAAGTAGTTAAAGCTCCTGGTAATCTTGTAATTAGTGCTTATGTCACGTGTTCTGATATAACTAAAACGGTGACACCGGATTTGAAGCTTAAAGATGATGGTATTTTGGTTCATATTGATTTGGGAAAAGGAAAAAGACGGTTAGGTGGATCTGCTCTTTCTCAGGTGCCTTTTTCTTTTTAGTTATTAAATTTTACTATTTTCATGTCGTTCGACTTGTTTTTAACATTGTAGTTGAAGGTGCTAGACGCACTCAATACGCAAAGTGTGAGTCTTGAGTCTAGGCTCAAGGCATTAAAAACCGAGAGCTTTCTTAAGTAAGGCGCACAATATAAACATGCAATATTTAGGGGTTTTAGACATCTTCCGGGCCCTTTTCATGTTTCAGAACATTTTTAGATGTTTTCGGCCAGAAAGTGTTTACATAATACAACCTTTTAATTTGCTTTATTGTGGGTTGAATTTGATCATTACTATAAAGAATTTTTGTAGCCATTTTTTAAAATTTAATTACTAATTAATTCTATAAAACCAAGTATCGGCAGATCAATAGAACCTGTTATGACTTTTGACTTGAAACTACTTTGACCCATTGCCTGTCCTGCCCATTTTGCAGTTTATAGTCAAAGGGATTAAGCACAGTTGACATAAATTTAGTGTGAAGCTATGATTTTTATTTCTAGAAATTATAACTTCGCATCATAAGGTGTTCACATCTTGGATTCTTTTTATTATTTTACAGGTGTTTGACCAAATTGGGGATGATTGTCCTGATGTTGATGATGTTCCTTACCTCAAAACAGTTTTTGAGGTTGTCCAAGATTTGCTAACAGATGAATTAATCTCAGCCGGTCACGATATAAGTGACGGAGGGCTTATCGTTACGCTTCTCGAGATGGCCTTTGCTGGAAATTGTGGTGTTCAAATCAAGTTAAATTCACATGGAAAAAGCATATTTGAAACATTGTTCTCAGAAGAACTCGGTCTCATCCTCGAGGTCAGCAAAGCCAACTTGGCCAAAGTGACAACAATCTTTAAAAACCATGGTGTTTGTTCGGAAATCATAGGACATGTAACTGCTGAACCAACGATTGGCTTAGAAGTCGATGGAATGAAACATTTAAACGAGAAAACCGTCGATCTTCGAGACATTTGGGAAGAAACTGGGTTTCATATCGAGAAAAAACATAAATTAGCTGCTTGTGTAACCTCAGAAAAAGAAGGATTGAAAAACCGTCACGAGCCTGTGTGGCGGTTAACTTTTACTCCAAGAGACACCGACGAAAATTACATGCAGGCCCTTAATAAACCGAAAGTGGCGGTGATTCGGGAAGAGGGTAGTAACGGTGACCGGGAAATGTCAGCTGCATTTTTTGCTTCTGGTTTTGAGCCATGGGATGTTAGTATGTCAGATCTTTTAAACGGGTCGGTTTCTTTAAAAGATTTTCGGGGTGTTGTATTTGTGGGCGGGTTCAGTTATGGTGATGTGCTTGATTCTGCAAAAGGCTGGGCAGCTTCTATAAGGTTCAACCCGTCACTTTTAAATCAGTTTCAAGAGTTCTATAACCGTCCGGATACTTTTAGTCTTGGTGTCTGCAACGGGTGCCAGCTCATGGCTCTATTGGGCTGGATCCCGGGCCCGAAAGTTGGTGGAACTTTAGGAACTGGTGGCGACCCAGCCCAGCCCAGGTTCATACACAACGAGTCAGGTGGGTTCGAATGCCGGTTCACTAATGTGACCCTGAAAGAATCACCAGCAATAATGTTTAAAGGAATGGAAGGTAGCACATTAGGTGTCTGGGCTGCACATGGTGAAGGAAAAGCTTATTTTCCTGATAAAATGATTTTTGATAACATTTTATCATCTGGTTTGGCTCCCTTAAGATATTGTGATGATGATGGGAGCCCGACTGAAAAATACCCGTTTAACTTAAACGGGTCACCACTGGGGGTGGCTGCAATTTGCTCGCCAGATGGGCGTCATCTTGCTATGATGCCGCATCCGGAGAGGTGTTTTTTGATGTGGCAGTTCCCGTGGTATCCAAAGAATTGGGATGTTGAAAAGAAAGGCCCGAGCCCGTGGTTGAAGATGTTCCAGAATGCTCGAGAATGGTGTTCTCGATAAGGTTAGTTTTTTGTGCTAAGAAACTTTCTATGATTTAAGAATTTTGTTTTCTTGCTGAGAATGATGAAGAAACTTTGTTCCTAGAACTGTTTGTCTTTTAAGTATTTGCATAAAAGTTGTGATATGATATGAAGGGATGTTTCATTGAACACATCTTTGTGATCTTAACTTCCTAATGTAAGAAGCTGAGGTTTGCCAACAAGGGTTTTCTTTGTAATTTTTAGTGATATTGATATCAATGTGTGAAGTCATTGATGTGACACTTTGAATTAGAGTTGTTAATGAAGCTCGCTTCAATAAAGCTCGTTCAAATTGTAAGTTATAATTGAAATATCAGTCGAATCTTGATCTTTATAATTCCAAGCTTCACATTGATCTAAACTCGTTGGCTTGTATTCAATCTATTCTTTCTTTCTTTTTTTCTAATTTGAAAAATTAAATGAGCGGGTTCAAACCTTTTACAAGCTCGAGCTCATTTGAGCTCCTAAGAATAGACGAGTCGAGACAAGATAAGCTCGCTAGTTTAACTTCAAGTTTGAGTTGAAGCAGGCTCAACTTGACTTGCTTATTAATAAGGCTATAAACGAACCGAATGGAGCTTCGTTCGTATTTGTTTGTTTAGCATTGAAACTTCAAGTTTGAGTTGGAGGCTCAGCTTGACTTGCTCATTAATAAGGCTGTAAACGAACCGAACGGAGCTTTGTTCGTGTTTGTTTATTTAGCATTAAACGTTTTCACGAACACATACCGAACAGACAATCGTGTTTGTGTTCGTTCATTGAGGAGTTAACTTGTTCACGAACGCAAATGAACATATACTATTTAAATTTTTTTAACCTTAGCCTAAAAGACTAGTGTTCCTTCCTTGTTTTTATTAGAAGTATAAAAAAAATTAATTAATGAACATAAACAAAGAAACATAAACGAATGTATACTTAATTACTTACATACACAAACGACACCTTACCGATTGTTAACGGACATCTTATCACACGTTCACCAACACAAATGAACGAATGCAGCCTCTCTATTTATGTTTATTCATTTAACTAAACAAAGAAAATTTCTTGTTCTTGTTCATTCATCTATTAAACAAACGTGAATAAACTTCTTGCTAACTATTAGGTTCGTTTACAACCTTATTCATTAAGCACTCCTGCAATGACTAATACTCGTAATTTATTTTTACAAATAAAAAAGCAAAGTGCGCAAGCTTTGTGTTCTAGGCTTTAGCGAGTTCGAATTCCACTTCCGACCTAGGGCTTTTCTTCATTTTCCCAATAATCTGAACTTGTATTAACTCACATACCGATATAATTTAGACTACAATTTGTAGTAGGATTTAAACTCTCAACTCGATGAACACATCAATATATCATTGGATATAAAGTTTCTTTGGTGTGGAAGTTATACAAAATTTATGTTTTTAACCATTTCGTACTAGTGTCATTATTGTTTATGGTTACAAACTCAATGCTTTGAGGTGAGTTCTCTCCATTCTTAAGGTAATTTTGCTAATGCCCACATTTTAGCAGGACAATATGCTTTTGGTCTATGGTGAATCACTTCTATTAACACACTACAGATAATTTAAATTGAACAAGGTCTATCTGATCGATTCTATGTGACTTTGGTTTCTTCGTTAACAATGATCAAGCTAGACGCATACATACGAGCAAAGTGGGCCATGACTAGGGACGCTCTACAATCTCGGACCAGATTACACAAGTTTATTTATATACGTCCGCTATCTTTATGTAAGTTTGTTAACTGGTCATATAGAACGAAAGGCCATAAACGACGCAAAAAACAACTAACTGACAATGCCCCAACCCGTTTTAACCTCTAGACTCTAAGCATTTTATTATCATCCAACCTTGGTCCTATTGGCCAAGAGCGGTCCTCAATCCGATCCGATGCTATATGGTTTGGGCCAAGGCTGATTATAATACAAACAATAGTCTTTTAAATCAATACCAGTGTTCCCAATTAACAATAACAACAATAAAACATCTCTTTCACCAACTAAAATAAAACTATTAACTCACCTTTGGTCAAGAAAGTGAGTCCAAACCCCTTGTTATGCCTTCACAAGCCTTCCCACATATGCCTGCACCAAGAAACATAAGTTACACATTTTTAACATTATCATTCGTTAAGAAAATAACGGATACTCATGATTATGACGCACAGATCATTGTTATGACGCAATTATCATTCGTTAAGAACAAAACGATGGGTCAACCCGACCCGTTGTTGGCATGTGTCAAACAATTACCTGTTCTGCACCCAACGGTGGTCCCAACCCACACGCCGAACCCATTTTATTTTTCTTACACAGTCTTGAAGCTAAAAAGATAGAAATCAAGTAAATAACTGCAAAATATAGAAAAACTTACCTCAACGAGCTTAGAAATTTTGGACTTAGAAAACGTCAAATACTGATCAATTTTCTCTTGCGTTCGTGGGATCTGAATTCCTTGCATGGTACTTGTAACTTTCTCAACCACTTTCTTCACGATTGTTTTATAAACTTCTCTGCTCATTTTACCTTCTTTCCATGTTGGCTTTAAAATCTCTTTAACAAATTCCACAAGTACGATCTTGAAAGCACGCATCGCCTTTTCATCATTTCCCATACTGCCCTCTTCTACTTTTCCTTCTGCTTCAGCTTTTCCAAGATTCATATTGGATTTTTCAGCTGTTTTGTTCTCAATGACTTCCATGTTTCCAACCGGTTCTGTTGACTTTTGATTCTCCATTGGTGCACTAGCCATGACTGGCTTGTTGATAACTGTGGAGTCAACCAGGCCGCCAGAGAAAAGCAACCCAAGGGCATTTGTGAGACTTAGGTTTTGAGAAATCTGAGGAAGACTACTTGCTTGTGGGATATCATTTGAAGAAGCTTCTAGAGGTTTTCTATCCGCATTAACTGAACCATTTAACTGACGATTAGGCCCATTTCCGTTAAAGTTAATATCGTGACTATCAGAGTTTTCGGGAATAAAGCGGGATTCTTGATTTTTGTCCGTACCCATGTGTAACACCGATTCCAAATTGTTGAATTGAGAATCCTTCCAAGATTTGTTCTTGTCATCAAAATAAGGGTTTGCATTAGGAAAATCATTATGATCCCGTGACCTTCCTTCATAGACCTCTGATTTTGGAACATCGTGTGAAAACCTGCAATTGTCGCGGTTGCATCTACCACTAATAAAAAACTTGCAAGGTAGCTTGATATCTTGGTTTGATTGCCGCCTGTGACCTTGATCATTATAACCACTCTTATGGCTTCTATGGTACTCCGAACCACCTGAGTATTCTGGTCTATTATTGCTCCACTTTTTGGTTGAATCGTTATCGAGTCGGTTTGAACCATCTCTAGATGGGCTCGTAGCCCTGCCCTGGTCCCTGCCTCTACTCCTACTCCGGCTCCTGCTTCTGCTCCGGCTCTTGGCTAACCCCCGATTCCTACCCCTGTCCCAGTCCCGGCCCCGGGTTCGATCCTGGTCCTGGAGCCGGGTTCGATCCTGGTCCTGGAGCCGGGTTCGGTCCTGGTCTCTATCCCTGGTTCGATGTGGACTCCAACTCCTGCTCCTACTACGAGCTCTATCCTTGTCACCTACTACTCGTCCTCCGTCCCTACATGTAGCATCAAACAGCAGGCAAAACATAAAAATAACAAAATTTACTTCTATCAAAACAAGGTCGAACGGGTATAAATGTAGATAGTTAGCAAAAAAACCAGGTGTAAAAGCAACAACTGGTAATGCATAAAAAAGTAAAAACAGAAAAACTAGCACTTTCTCCAAAGAATTAACTAATACAGATAAAGTGTATTAATTCAGGTAATATTATATTGGCAACAGGTCAATAGTTAGCCATAAAGGAAACAGGTTGTATGTCTTAAATTTGCTTTATTGAAAAAAATTAGACCATGATAATAATAAATAGTTTAACACTTTAACTAATCATTTTTAATATTGCTCATTATTTGTGAGATTAAAAGGAAATGGATAATAGAAGTGTTGGCGGGTCAAACACAGCCTGTTTTGAGCCTGTCTACAAATTTACCTGCCTGAAGAGTAGCATGGCCAGCCTATTTTGCCACATATACTATTGACAAACACATTTAGCTATGAGAATAACACGCCTTTTAGCCTAAACCACTTGGTAATTACAAGCTAAAATATATGAGCGCCAACTGGACATGCATCTTCAAAATGATTATATAATATCTGATAACAAGAACTAAATAACCAGCTGTACTATATTGTGGTGAAAGAGTTGGCTTTTAATTGTGTTTTTGTTGCTTTAATTTGAAAATTTGTAATTGTTTTGAGGAAGAACAAATAAATGAAGGATTTTAATTCATTCTAGTAACAGCTACTAAGGAACTAATTATAGAGTAAGAGTCAAAATTATCTTATTTTATAAATTTTGATTGATTTAAAACGGGAGAAAGAGTTGCAAACCTATAGGGTTGACCATATTGACCTTCCCAGTCATCAAAAGCAGGATCCGTCTTCATTCTGTGTTTGTCAATGATGTTATCATTATCCATTAATAGGTTCTCATTTCCTTCCATAGAGAAATCATCCGACATTAAAACATCATTAATTTCTGCAATTGACCGTTTTTGTGGTGAATCACCGCCTAAATTCAATTCTTTGGTCTCATTTGGAGCTTCATTCCTATCCCATAAAGATTCAGATCTTCTACGTCTACCACTCATAATCCCAGCTCTTGATCAAGATTTTGCAGCTTTTATACCTTCTCTAATTAAAATATAGCATAATCTGCGGATGTAAAATAAATAAATAATTAATTAATTATGATACAAAGAATAAACCACTCTAGCTGTACATCCTATGAAGTACAGGTGGCAAAATAGATGTGTAATTTTGGTGTGGATTGGACACAATTTTTACTCCATTTTGATGTTTTAGTGCATAGATTCAACATATTGGCGTTTGACTATAAACTCAAATTCTCAGAAACATATACTTTTAAAGTGACCTTAGAAGCATAAACCAGAACATTCTAAAAGATCAACTTTGACAAATAAATATGATGAATAAAAACAAAATAAATACCAAAGAACCTTTTTGATATTTTATGACTACTACAGCTAAATGAATAAAAAGAGAAGCTATATGATCCAAGGGCAGAGTGCACCTCTTCACCACCCTGATTTATAATTTGTAAACATTTAAAGAGACATGTCCTAAAATTGAAGGAACTCCCTAATAATTGAGAGAGTTACTTATATGGGAAGTCTTAGGAGTTGAGTTCACCGCTTGGGTTAAATAGATTAGTAATGGCTTCTATCTACATTATAGACATAAATAAGTTCTGTTATATTGCTATACAGATCTTTCTTCTTGTTTTTATCTTTGACACCCCTTATCAAGATCTTAATCTAAAGTGAAAGCTTGTTAGATTTCACAACTGGGTAGTTGCCTGACCATTCTTTACTTAGACTTCACATTTATTGGAAATCCAATTCACGTGAGCTTAGAAGGTACAACTTGAGTGATAAAACTATTGGTACAAATTGAATAAAATTGCATACACACTAATTAGCACATGATTGGTGTCTACGAGTGTTGACGGTTGTCCTATTCTATAATCTAAACGTTGATGACTAAAGCTCACTCGGTGATAAGGTTGTAAGCTGATTATACAACTCCAACGTTTGCACACAATCAATATATCAAAAAGTAACTAGTGTGATTTAAATATCTTCATCATCAAATCTATAAAATGTAAAATTGGGACTAATGGAAATACTAGGTTCTTTGCAAATTGGGTTGCCCTCTATTTTCATTGCTACTAGTGTGTTCTTTCCCAAAAAAAAAAAAAAAGTCTTGAACTTCATCATTTTCTTTCCATCTTCAAACGAAGCCACCACTTGTTACATAGAGGCGCAAGGCTCTTTGCTTCCATAGTGCAAGGCAATGGGTGCACAAGAGGCACACTTGAGGCGCGGATAAAAAAAGTCTAGAGGCCCACCTTTTATACATGGAAAAATTTTGTGCAAAAGAAGGTTGTGTGTACAGTTGTTTAGGCCATACATTGAGAGGTTATTTATATCTAATTTTGGGTGCGTGATGATAGAAACCTATGAGGAATATAAAAAAGTTACATAAATACCTTATGTCTCGTGTATGTGATGTGTGAGCATTACGCCTGGGTTCCAACCCTATCACCTCAGCGCCCCTTGCGCTTTTCAAAACCAAGGAGGTAGCTTTACATGGGACCACCTTATTTAGGTTTTGACATCTTAACTAGAGTTGTGTAGACAACAATGAAGACATAACATAAAGTACACTCTCTACATTCCATCCAACTAAAACTAGCATCAAAGAATCGATTTGATGTTACTTTCGTTTTTGCCAAAACAAAGCTTCAAACCTAAATGCCCTTTAAGTACCTCAACAACCATTTGATAACTTCCCATAGGTAGATCCAAGTTGGACATGAACATATGCACAGCTCGCATGCCGTGCTTTATCTAGTGTTGGTGGAATATAGCATGCAATAAGCCACCAATTTTGGAGGTTAGAATGGTGAATGTATGGTTATAGATTAGCTTCAACTTTCAAGTAAAAATAAAGCTCCAAGTCCAACGACTTCATCCTTCAATATACTAAATCTATATTTAGTGTCATACTTTCATTCTTTGTGGACTTCTTAGCCCTCTTTATGGAATTATATAGTTCAAAACCATTCCTTTTCTAAAGCTAACCAGATGGTAATCTACCTTGAATGATAGTGCAAGGACATCATGTAACCACTCAAACTTTAACTTACGAAAGGTTATGCCTTGAGATTTGGAAGTTAATGGAATAAACCCCTTTCTAGACATGTTGTATCCGTCAACCTCAACCTCCTACTTCAATAACTTGATTACCCAATATGAAAGCCCATATAAGGGGTCTTTAGCATATCTCCAATCATTGATGTTCAATGCAAGCATTTCACTCGGTCTATTTTGACAACTTTCACGTTGATGACAAGGAGTTATGCCAACAAATGTTATTTACATCAATGCACACTGACATCAATGTGTCGAGCCAATAACACTGAAACAATTACAAGGCATATACATGTTTCTCTTCAATAAAACATGTAGAATTGATGATATGTTTATGTGGTGGAAGTTGTTATTGCTTAACAATCAACTAAGTATATTAACCTATAACACGCACTAAAGCATCATACTTATGTCATGTGACGTACTGACATTTACGTAGTGCCTTGTGAAAAATATTCCTTCCGATCTCAAAGCTTTGAGTGTTAATTACGACGGTATCAAACTATGACACTTCGTAGCTTATATGAAACTCGATTTAGCCTCACACTTTTTCATAATGTGTTGATCACTAGCTTCATATTATTTCACAATGTGTCCCATAGATAGGGCATACGACCATGTGTGTTGTCAAAGATTGTTGTAAGCATTTCGAATACAATTCCACCACAATCATCAATTGAACCAATGTCATCTACAAGATCTCTTCAAAACCGTCTAGCTCGAAAATGTTGAAGCGTGGTTTCTTTATTATATGGTTGGGCTAAATGCCCATAATTGGTTGCGAGGGAAAAGCTTGCCTATGTGTTGCCCAAGATCAAGAAAGTTTGGTTATAACAAGAGCAATGTGGATTTCCATGATTTTGAATGTGTAGGACCACATGATGAAGATATGACTTTTGAAGATAATTTCATGTGGATGAGAACAAACACAGCCATCTACACATATAAAGATCACCAAAAAAAAACAAAAGAATCAAGAACATATCACACACTAGTGATATACAAGGTGCCTAGATTTACATATAAAGCTTATATAAGCAGCAAGTAAGGATTTAAGTGAGAGAAGTTGTTTGAATTAATCAGAGTCAATCACCATCATAAAATATAAATCTTGATCAAGCGCATAACAAAATATGATAAACGAACACAAAACAAAAATTCATTTATACCAATCATTCAAACAAATTAAGACATCTATGTACTATGAAAGCTGCAAATTAGGGGATCCGCAAACTATATACAGTGTCTAACTTACTAGGAAGAAAAAATTGACACCCCACCAAGTGTCGTCCGAGTTGCAACCTTCACTACTTGAGGGAACAATTGCAAGACTTTAGCTTTATGTAGTTTGCACACTACTGGCATGCAGGCTTACATTGATCTTAACAGTCAAGTAAATTTCTTTGTTAAAAGGTATATACCTAGGAAATTGGAAATAGACCTCAGGGCCAAATCAAAATCATATCCATTTCCTAAAACTTTCTTAAGATGCCTACACAGCCAATTTGTTTATAATAAAACTGCTTCAGTGGCTTCTATAATTCTATTGCAAGTCTCTAAAGGCTAAAGCCATATAGCTTTTCCTAATACAAGTTTACTTAAATATTTTCTAGCTGTTACAAAAAGCAAACTAACATAAGAAATTGAAAAGACAAAACGTAAAACACATACTATATACTGTATATATGATATATGCTGCATACCGGAATATAGCAACTGAATTCCTTACAAACCTAACATTTGCAAACTGGATAAGCATTAACTCATCCCCTAATTTGAATTAAGAGACACAATTAAGACTGGTCGCTTCAGGTTACGAGTAGTTAACGGTCAGAAATTAAGCATAATCACAAGATCTCGTGTCAATTAATATTCCATTCACAATGATACATGCAAGAAAGAATTATTTTTGGTAACAAATCCATCACAAAAGGTAATAAGTAGTATAATTAATAAATGAATCTATAAACCCTATATGAAAAGCGCGAGAGAATGAAGAGTACCTGTAACCGAAGAGAAAACCCTAGAATTGCGTGTAATTAGCTTTCTGTCACCATTGTTGAGTAGCTGCAACACGAATGAGAATTGAGAAAGAACGGATCTTCGTTTCGCGAGTGGAATTTAGGGCAATTTGATTGTACGAGTCAACTGGTGATTTGGGGATAGATGGAATTGGGGGTTGGAGCTGAAAACCTCGAAATTACAGAGGCTCTGCTGCGAAAATGATAATTTTGCAAGTTAGTCCCTATGATTATGAAATGTTGCGTTTATGGTACAAAATAATTATTTTTAATTACTTGGTCGCTAAGGAACAATTGACCAAAGAGCTATGTAATTTCTTTACGTTGTGTCTCCGAATTTACTTAAGAAGAGAAAATAAAATAAATGAGATGAAAGAAAGTGAAAGGAAAAGAAGAAAAAGGAAAAGAGAAAGAGAGTGATTTATTTCTTTCCATATCCTCCTGGATCGGAAGGAAAGGAAAACAATAGAAAACGGTCTAACTTTCTTTCCACTTTCCTTCCTTTCCCTTCTTAGTGAAACTCAGGAACACAATTTATTTTGTTTTATTCCATTTCTCTCCTTAAATGAAACTCAGGAACACAAATATTTTTACATTTCCTTCCTTTTTCATTCATTTCCCTCCTTAAGTGAACTCGGGAACACAGTGTTAGTATTTTACTTAGGGCTTTTTTTAACTTATTGCAATGGAATATCCAAATATTTGAGTTGGATTTGGGATATAACACAAGGGTTCAAATATGCATTGGTTATACATATTTTTTTAACGGCCAACTAAATGAAATCCGGATCAAAACTGAAAAATCCAATGATAAAAAACAGTCTTCAACGTTTAATCCTATTGGTCAACCCGTTCTAAGAAAAACCCTTACTGCATAAGCGGTTCACTAGTAGAAAAAAAACTTGTTGGTTTCGAGATTTGAACTATTAACCTTAAATCCACGTGTCTCCCCATCATCACCATTTACCATTTGGACAAGCCCTAATGGTATGCATGGGTTATATGACCTTTGATATATTTGTGTGTATATATAGACATACATATATATGAACTTTTAGTATATTTAGGGTGGGCGGTGTGGGGGATAAATTTTTTAGGATGAGTAAATTGGGATAAGTTTTTTGGCCAATAGGAGAGTGTCACCAGGAGAGAGAAAAAAGAATATGTCTGTTGTGTTTTTTGCATGGTATGGGTGGGATAAGTTGGGTGTGATAAGTAAAATATTTTTTGGATTTATTTATTTTTTATTTTATTTTTTATATGTTCTACATAAATTAAAACTTTAAGAATTGCATCAAACATAAAACTAAATTTTCCATTCAAATTAAAAAACTTACAAAAAAAAAAACAAACATAGAAATAAAAAAAACAACTTTCACAAAAACTAAAAATCACATTCCCAATTATGCAAAGCGGCGATTCGACGTTTCTCGGCGAGAAGGGTCGGTAGTAAGCTCGTAGGGACGTTCTCGGTCGGTCTTAAAAATATTTCAAGATCGCGAGCTCGTTTTTCGTTGTCCATCGTTTCTTTCACCGCCGCGTACATCATCGCCTTTCTCTCGGCGGTTTTTTCTCGAATCGCCGCCTTCGCCTCTTTTTCTTTCTCCCATATGCTTTCAAACCTATTCATCACCTCCAAAGCATTTGAGGACCCATCCTTCGACGATTCACCCGACTTCGTTCTAGATTTTCGTTGTGGAAGTGGAGGCGTTGAGTCCTCGTTTAAGTCGGGCAACCGACTTGGCAATTGGGTAGAGTCGACTTCGTTTGACGTTGTGTAGTCACCCGAGACCGAGGTCTTTGTCCTCTTGGGCTCACTAAGCCCACCAACCTTCCTCCTTGGAGCCTTCCACTTTGGGTGAGTTTTCACAACTTCCCAAGCCGAAACGTGAGTAAAACCTTTCTTTTCATAGTTATTTTCGTACTCGATATTAGCCAACTTCTAAACATCAAGATCCCCCGCACCACTAGCCCTTGCATGATCCTAAAAATTATATAATAGAAACAATTTAAAAATAATATAACTTAAAAAAAAATAAGTATTAAAAATAAAAACTTACAAATTGAGCAATGAGACCTTCAAAGTTCATCAACTTCTTGTTCAAATTCTTTCATTTTGTGCTAATTTGATGAACGGTTCGATTTGTTTCGTGACCCATTAAAACGTTAAAATGGTCCACAACTCTTTGCCAAAAAGATAAAAACTTTTGTTGGTCACCGATTTCTTTGTCTTCGGTGAAGTGAATGTAGGCTTGTGCCAAATACTTTTCTTCGTCGGAAGTCCATTGGCTTCGATTCGCCTTTGTTGTCGTCTTCTTCTTGTTTTTGCTAGCTTGCTTCCAACGAGCCGGTGGTTCTTCCTCCATCTCTTCTTCTTCTTTTTCCTCTTCTACTTCTTCTTCAATCTCAACATGTTGTTCCTCCTCGAACTCAACCGAATATTCTTCATCTACTTCAATCTCCTCGTCCATCTCTTCGCTATCACTAGCTTCGTCGACAAGACGACGGGGTTATCGGAATTGAGTATTTTGATATGATTGTTGGGCCGATGAAGCGTATTGTTGGAAGTAGTCGGGATGTCCGAATCGAAGTAGATCATTAAAAGATTGTTGTGGTGGTGGTTTGTGGTGGGTAATAAACGGGTTGGGGTTGAGAAATTATAGGTTGAGAAGGTGGTGTAACGTAGAAAGGTTGTTGGTTTCGGTTTGTCGAACTTTGTCCGGTATTCGACCGAACTTTGGGTTGAAATTTCTTCAGGGCGGATGTGGAGGCATTCTTTTTCCGATGATCCATTGTTTTTTTTAGAGAAAAAGATGAGAAATAATGAAATGTGGGTTAAAAGTTATGAGTTTTTGGGGTTTATATAGGAGGAAAACTTGTAAAAAAAACAAAAAAAAATTAAATGCTACTAGCCGTTGGCTAGTAGCCAACTTTCAAAAAAACGGTCGAAACCCCCCCCCCCCCCCCAACGTCCTCGGCAATACTCGGCAATTACATGCCGTTTTTTCTAATTTGGTTGCTGATTTTTTTGGTTGCCGAATAGGGGGTATGGTTGCCGAAAATCCCCCCTTGCCGAAAACCCTTTTGCCGAAAAAATTAACCCCCTATATCCCCACCCTTATAGTTATATATACAATTATAAGCTATCTTTTACATTTTAAAAGTTATAAACTTATAAATTACAATACAAACATATGATTATGAAATAAAAATTGTTTCAAATCATTAAAACATCATCAAAACAAAAACATTAAACTCTGCTATCTTTTACATTTTAAAAGTTATAAACTTATAAATTATAATACAAACAAATGATTATGAAATAAAATTTGTTTCAAATCAATATTAAAACATCATCAAAACAAAAACATTAACTCTTAAAACGGTAAAATTGTTCGGTCCAATCAATCAATCCAACTTAACCACTTTAATTTGTCATCCTCAAACCGAAGTTGGTTGGTTGATCTTAAATTTTTGCAAAAGCCAAACAAATAAAACTGTGGACACGTTTAGTAGAACTAAATATATGTTACAAGAGAAAACTATAAGAGAAAACTATAATTGTTTTTTTACGGTAAACGATTAACGCTCAGTTATTCATATTTGACATAAATTTACATATTTTTGTAATAAAATTTAAATATTTAATCATTTAATAAAAGACATGACTCGATAACATTTTAATATCACTTAATTACAAATACAAGTGGATTGAAAGCTTCTATTAACGGTTAACGGTGAGCATACAAAAAACAGAGGAGGAGGAAGGTAGATAAAGAGGACGCTTATGGTTGATAAGAATCAAAAGGTTGGGAAAAATGCAAGGCGTGGAGGCTACATAAGTACATAAGTACGTATTAGACATTTAAACCATAACAAACTACGTAGCAACACACACCTAACAATTTATAGTTAATATCACGGTTATCTCTTTACATTATTTTTTTGATAGTTTAATAGGACGTAATATCTTTTAGGAGTCTAAATTATATAAGCAATTAATTTCCTATTTAATTAAATTCTCAAAATTTTTTATTATATACGAATATTACTACCTATATATAATTACTAACTTTGGTATGTTCATTTACTATTTTGGCACTCCATTTGGCACTCCATTTATCATTATGCTATTTATTTATTTTATTATCATTACGCCATTTGTCATATTTATCATTATACCATTTGCTTATTTGTACCGTTTTGCTATTTGTTTTTTTTTCTTTATTACCCGTACGTAACGAGTTTAGAACATAAGTTTATGATGTAACGGGTACAGTCGTGTAACATAACCTTTAGGTCATAAGTTCAACATTTTGAGCATTTGGTTTCTAATTTTAACGTTATAGGGTAGTCTATTTCTATTTACGATCGAGTCGTCTGAGCTTGGGACAAGAGATGACGTTTTTTTGGTGGTGTAATAGACACACAAAGATTTTCTTAATGTATAATCGTCCAATATAATTTTTTATTTGAAGCGTTAATCGTTACATGCTTTTTTTCAATTTTTATTTTCTTTACATACCATAATATAATGAGATAATAAATTTTTTTTTTAGTTATAAAACTCTTAATAAACCATGTATTAGAAATACTAGAAACCCACAAAATCCCAAAGCCCCACACTCTCGCCCAACCGCCAACGCTTGCGACTATACTCCAAACTCTATACAAATTTCCTCTCAAAATATTTTATTTTATTTTGAATTTTTCTCAGCTTATCATCTTCTACAGAAGAATCCGTGCAGAATTACGTTGGGAATTGGGAGATCGATCCATTCGTATTGTAAGTTAAGCTTCTCTAGGGTTTTACGAAAAACACTTTACTGAATTTGTGTAATGTGTATCTGTTGTTGATTTTACGGTGATCGCTTCACCTACATCTTTGCAAATCGTTGAATTCTATGTGCATGGTGTCGAATACGAGTTGCATCATCTGAGATGTTAGGTGATTGACAGGGTTTATCAGAAGATGACAGTTATTGATCTCGTTTATGTTAGGGTTGTAGAATGAACTTGTTGCAAATCATTGAATTTCGTTTTACTGTATTATTTTGATGTTTCAGCATTATTTAATTCAGATTTCTTAACTGAAATTGTAACTGAAAAAGGAATAAAATTACAAGATGGAACTAATTGCCTTTGAATACCCAGCCCTAACATAACAAGGAGTTAAATCAGGTTTTGGTGGTCGTATAAAACCCGTTTATTAAATGGGTCGTGTTCGAGTTGACCTGTTTAACCAGTTTAATCACAGCATGTTAAACCAGTTATTACAAGCCATCAACCTGAGTAGCACATTTACAACTTGATTACCGTTTGACATGTTTAGATAAATGAGTTGTGCTCGGGTTGCGATTTTAAGTCCCTCGGGTTAGGGTTGATGTTTTTGACTTGGATGAAAACACAAGTTGTGCTCAGGTTGAACAGTTCAACCCACCGACCCGACATGATTGACACCCTTTGCCCCAAGTGCATTAATACACAGGCCATTTGTTGGGGTAAAAACTATGATGTCTTTGCTTATGATTCAAATTCAGATTCGTTTTGTCTTGAACTCTTGATATTTGGTTTTCTTACCAACCATGTGAATGCTTACTGACATAATAATGGGATATGTTTTCAAGTTTTTTTTTTAATCCAGCGCCCACTCTATGCCACTGTAGTGGAAGTGTTATCCTCTCGTGTTTCTAATGGGGTGGAGAGAAGTGTTACTTTCTTTATCTTTCACTCTTAGTCTGGCAGAATCCTCTAGCAGATCATTGTCGATATCGTCAATAAAATTTGATGCGGAACATTCTTTACTCTACAATTGGACAATCTTCAGTTCAAGCTTTTGTGTACTAATTGCTCTTATCTTCTCAATGTATCTAATCTTTGAGCACTTATCTGCTTACAATCAACCTGAGGTATTTCACTTCCTATGCATTCACATTAGGCTTTTCTGTTTTATACTTTTATCTCTAGTTTCTATTATGTAACTTGGATTTGGGTTATATTTTGTCTCGGATGGGTCAAACGGGTAAAATAAAAAAGTTAGCTTAAAAGGAATCGGATCGAAATTCGCCTAAAGTCTATTTTATAAGGGATAATTATGGAATAACGTGTAGCTTTCACTATTTTGGAGGTTGAACCCTTTTCCTTCCTTTATCAAGTGGTTGTATCTTTAGTTCTTGACTTGTTAAAAAGAAGTTCAAGTGGTAATGTATATTAGTTTCAGTTAGATAAAAAACATAGGGATTAAGACGCTACAGAAAAAGTGAATGGACTTGATCAAGAAAATTATTAAAGGTTGGCTGGTTAAATGCAACATAAACCCTAGGGTGAGTTTGGTTCGCGGGTGCAATGACGGGGGTGACAGATGCGACAATAGTGAGTGGTTGGACACTTGGACATTCCAATTCCTTTTCTTGAATGAATTTCAGTGAATTACATTCAATTCCATTTCCAATTCATTTCTCAACCAAACATACTAAGAATGTAATTCAAATCCCAATCCCAATAAATCCTGCCAATGAAACATGTTAAGAAATGGAATTCAGATTTTCAATTCTATTGAATTACGTGACTGAAAGACACCCTAAGTGTGTATACAAGTTTGCATAAGTAAAAAATGACAACGGGCAAAACCAATGCTAAAAGGGCTTTAGGGGTTTATCCAGTTATTAAACTTATTTTTCTTTTATTCATGCTATTTTATCGGTCCTATTTGACACACTAATTATTAGTACGTTAAAAGTGTTTGGACAAAAATTGTATCGGGTCAACCCAATTGCGTGTCATAATAGTTGCTATCAACCTTTCTCAAGTCCATGTTAACCTTGATTACAAGTTTACAACTCTTGATAATTGGATGTTAGCTAGCTATTTGTATCTTCTTAACTGCTGGTAGTAAGGATTACTTCTATTTCAGGAGCAGAAGTTTTTAATTGGGCTCATCTTGATGGTTCCTGTTTATGCACTTGAATCGGTATGAATATCCATGCTGTAATTTTCTTTTTTCATCCCTGTTTGAATCCATGTTCTTTTTCTTATGTTTCTGATTTTGACCCCTTTAAATGTGGACAGTTTTTGTCACTGTTGGACTCAGATGCTGCGTTCAACTATGAAATAATCAGGGATTGTTATGAAGCATTTGCTTTATATTGCTTTGAGAGATATCTAATAGCCTGCTTAGGTATGTTCTTGATGATAATTACTTTCCCATTGATGATTTTTGTTTTGTTTTACAGTGATGTCTTCATGAGTTCTTCTAGTCTTCTGCTTTCCTTGTATTATTGTTTCTCTATTTATTTCTTTATTGTCTGTATGCTTCATCCATCTTGGATGCTTAATCATAAATATTTATAAGAATGCTATATGAGTAGAGGTATGCATACCAGTTTCAACCCATTTTCCTACAAATGGGTTTTATGCGGGTTATACTATACTCGTAGCAGGTTAAATTACAAAAAAATTGCTAAAAGAAGAAGCAAATGAACGAGTCCAAACAGGTGGAAGATTTTCTAAGATAAATGCATAAACCCCCCTATATTGCTTTATTTCAATATAGTTAGATTACTATTGTGTAATATATTACTTTTTACATTTTTAAGTAATATATTTACATTATTCAAATATTCATAAAGTTCAGAAGGATGTGATTGTGGGTCAACCCCACGGCCCCACCCATATGATAAGTACCGGCTTTGACCCATCACCTAAGCCACCCATTTTGTTTCTATATGGTATACTTCCTTTGAGATTGTGTCGTGGTAATCAAAGGCTCATGGCACAAAGGGTGAGCCTGTCACCTAGGCGCAAGGCGCTTAAAAAGCGCATGCCTGAGACAAGCCAGGTGCATGTGCATTCCAGGCCATTTTTAGCTGTTTTAGAATAGTTTAGGCGATTCAGGCAGGAATTTCTTTGCAGATTTTGGCCTTTTTTTTCAACCTTTTTTTTTTTGGTGTGGCTGTGCGCCTTGATGGACACAAGGTGGTTTTGGGGCGCTGAGCTGCGCCTAGGCGCATCCCTTTGACAACTATGGACTTTGTTTTAATTTGGTGTGCAGTTTATATGCATGTATGCAATCTAGGGGTGTTCATTATTCGAATCCCGTTCGAACAATTCGAAATTCGACTCGATTCGAATTCGAATAAGAAATTCGAATTTCTTATTCGATTTATTCGACTCGAATCCTAATTCGATTCGATTAGTTAAGTCGAATTCGAATCGAATTCGAATTTGATTTTCCAAATTCGATTCGATTCGAATAATTCGAATAAGATATTTATATAAATATATATTATATTTCATATATATATATATGTTATGTAAGTTATATATCAATATTTTAGTATTATTGAGCTCACATTTAATATAAGCCCATTTTAGTATTAATTGGAAGAGGCATTTTGGTTGTTCACTTAGCTTATTTTTTGCTTATTTGGAGTTGCCGTTTGCTTGACTTTGGCTTGTTGTTTTGGTTTTTTTATCTAGTACATAAATACTTGTTTTGCCGTTAGTTCTATTATCGCCTCAGACTTGTTTGGTACCTATCGTTTTGGATATGTTTGGAACTATTTTAAAGTTATTATTGGATTGTTATAAAAAAGTTATTGAAAAGTTAATTTTATGAAACTAAAGATTTCTCTTATTCGAATTCGAATTCGACTATGATTATTCGATTCGTATTCGACTGGTTTTAATCGAATTCGAATTTGGTTTTAGAAGTTCAAAATTCGAATAATTCGATTCGAACAATTCGAATAAATCGAATTCGATTTGATGAACACCCCTAATGCAATCCATTGATGTTTTCTGGTAGTCGAATAATAATATTCTGTTAATTAGTATGTTTTGACTAACTTTATTGTGTGATTGAAGGTGGAGAGGATAATACTATTAAATTTATGGAAAGTAAAAGCCTAATCAGCTCTAGCATTCCTCTTATAGAAGAATCATATACTTATGGAATTGTGGAACATCCTTTCCCATTGAACTTCATGCTGAGGGAGTGGTATCTTGGTCCTGACTTCTACCAAGCTGTAAAAATTGGGATCGTGCAATATGTATGGACATATTTATTTATCTTGTTCCTGTAGAATGTTCTTAGAATTTCCACCTCATGTAAAATTCTTGCTTCCAGATGATACTGAAGCTTATATGTGGGCTGCTGGCAATGTTATTTCAGTTTCTTGGAGTTTATGGTGAAGGGAAGTTCGAATGGGGATACGCGTAAGATGCTTTTGCTATTCATGTAGAAGTGGGCGTAAATTTTTATTTGTTTGTTTCTTTATTTATTATTATTATTTTATTTTTGTGTGTGCGTGTTTGTGTGTGTGTGTGGGGGGGGGGGGGGGGGGGGGGTTGGGGTTAATGCATCAATGTGGATAATATTTTCTTTGGGTTGAAGCAGGTTGGTGTGAAACCATTTTGTCCAGAAATATTGGAATTTTTAGTTAATAATTGGTGTGTCAAATATGATTACAAAATTAAATATGTTATGATTTTTGCAGTCATATTTGACATGGTAATTATTAATAAAAAAAGTAATATTCTTGGGACACTTATTGAATAGAATGATTAAGGAGGTTTTATGCGTTTAAAATATATCTTGGGCAACTTCGTACTTGTTCGACTGGTTTAACCTATTTGACCCGTTCCTTATAAGCTTATTTTTTTTACCACTTTGACCAACTGGAGACAAAACATAAACTGGAAGTGACCTGTCAAATTCCCGCCTCTATCATGTAGCTACTGGCTGTTAATGAGTTTCCATCAAGTTCTTCTACTGAAAAAAGTATCACTTTCGTCACAAACATTCATTTTGATCAACCAACTCGTGTAGCAAGTAGTAGACAATGAATTCTAGTACAGGTGGCTTTAGAGGCAGGTTTAGTAGATTGGTGAAATAACCCGAAATGCTTCTTGTCTGTTTTTGGTCTAAATAGTTTGTCTGTCAAATATGATTGCAATAAATATACTATTACTAATGTTTTTTTATACGAACCAATTTAGGAGGCTTTCTGTATTAAAAATGCATTTTGAGCAAGTTTAGACATATTTCAATTTAGCTATTTTTTTGTTTATTTAGCCCTTTGACCCAAATGCTTGTGACACAAGTCTTTTCATTTCCTTGCAGCTATCCATACTTGGCACTGGTTCTTAATTTCAGCCAAAGCTGGGCATTATATTGTCTAGTCCAGTTTTACTCGGTAATCAAAGATAAACTAGCACCAATTAAACCTTTGGCTAAGTTTCTGACATTTAAATCAATAGTATTCCTAACATGGTGGCAAGGTGTCATTATTGCATTTCTTTTCTCTATGGGCGCCCTTCGAGGTTCTTTAGCTCAGGAGTTAAAAACACGCATTCAAGATTATATGATATGTATCGAGGTGAGTTATGAAATTATTTTTATTATTATTTTTTTGGTAAATTAATCTTCACTTGGGATTAAGGAATTGAGAACTTGTTGAACAGATGGCTGTTGCTGCAATGGTGCATTTATATGTATTTCCTGCAGCACCTTATAAACGGGGAGAAAGATGTGTGAGAAATGTCGCTGTCATGGCTGACTATGCATCGTTAGGAACTGAACCTGCTCCCGATGAGGTTCTGGACTGTGAGAGAACCACAAAAGTACGGTATGCTCATCACGATGACGTGGTAAAGCGTATGAAGTTACACCAGAGTGTTCGTGATGTGGTTGTTGGAAGTGGTGGAATTGTGAGTTATAAAAACCTTTTTCTCTTTGTTTTTAGTCTGAATCCCTTCCATTTTCTTATTATTAGAGGCTGCTCAAATGGACATTGGATGGGTTGGGAAATGAGTAGAACGGGTTGCCTCCTGGTGGTTGACCAGCAAACACTTATTTTATCCATTTTTATGGAATTTTATAAATTGGGAAATTGTATTTAAATAATCCCAAGTTTTATCAATTGGCCGACATTAATCCCAAGTAACGAAATGTTTAATATCGAGCTCAACTTAAACCTATTTTCCTATAACGATCCCTGGCTAATGGAAGGTTAATGCCGTTAGTTTTTTGATGAAATATTGGATTTAAATTAATCCCAAGTTTCATCAGTTGGCCGACAATAAGTTTTATAAAAAATAATCCTAAGTTTCATCAATTGGCCCACAATAATCTTAAGTTTTTTCAAAACTAACGTCGTTAAGTTTCTGTTAGTGAGGGATCGTTGTAGGAAAATAGGTTAAAAGTTGGGCTCGATAGTACACATTTCATTACTTGGGATTAATGTCGACAAATTGATGAAGCTTGGGATTATTTAAATCCAATTTATCTTATAAATTTAATGAGAATTGCTGCATAAAGAAAAGGTTATATAACTTGGTTTTGATTTTTGTTTTTGGGTAACAATGCTTATTCACTCAAAGGAACCCTTAAAGTTTCGAACTTTTCATAAAAACCCTCGGTTTTTAAGTTTTTTGATGACGTGGCATATGATGTGTACGTTAGTTTGACCATGTTGACTGTAACTGGTTACATGCTGACAAGGTTAAACATCACCTTGGATCAAAATCTTTGAAAGTTGGTTACTAACATGTTCAATCCATTTGACACTTTAAAGATAAAACATAACCCAACTCGATCAATTTGTGAGAATTCTCTGGCCTACTTATTATAAACTTGACATTTTCGTGTTTATACCCATATTACAGATAGCTGACGACATGAAGTTCACAGTCTCACACGTGGTAGAGCCCGTTGAAAGGGGAATAACAAAGATAAATAAAACTTTTCACGAGATATCAGAAAACGTGAAACGTCACAAGGAAAGAATAAAAAGCTCCAAAGATGACAGTTACGTTATTCCGTTAAATTCTTGGACAAAAGAATTTTCTGAAGTGAAGGATAACAATGCGGATGGCAGTTTTAGCGACAGTGGTATCTCTGAAGGAAGAGGGCAACGCCGACAGTTGAAAGTATCATCTTTTCATTCTAACCGCTAATAGTTTTGAAGTATTCTTAACAAGGAAAAAAAAGTATGCTGGTACGTTTATATATTTATTAACCCATTAGATCAGATAACTTGCTGTTCTTTTCTTGTGAGATACAAATGTTCATAAAGTTTAAGTAGGGAACCGCAAAAACTGCATAAAAGTTTATACTTATTGCTTTAACTATGATACATAAGGTGGTTATTTAACTGCATAGCCGCCATCTTCTCTCTCCCAATTTATTTGACTAGTAATGTGTACAAGTGTTTACTTAGTTATCGTAGTTTTTTCTACTTAGTTGGTTTTGTATTAAATGTGCCATTAGGCCTTTAGTGATATGTTTTGTTTGTTGCAGGGTGATTAACAATAACATACATGATTCCATTACCCCTGTAAAGAAGATGGATGATCTTACTGGATACTGAATATACTGTGACAACTGTCAATAGATCTTACTACATTCAGTCTCTTAGGGAAATGCCTCATTATTCTATGGGATAGAGGTAATGTGTGCACTTAGATCTTATCTAAGCATTTCAGACGCTACTGCTTGAATGAGATTTTACCGTGTATGTTGTCTTTCTTTTAGTGATAAGACACATGTTTTTAATCTTTTGATAATATGGCGTCAGCCATGTACCTTTTATTGAATTTGATAATTTTATCTTTTAAGTGTTTGTAAAGTGTACGTAATTTTTTATTTTTTTCGGATGTGAGACAATAATTTATAGATTTATTGCCTTATTGAAAGAGATTGATTACGAAAACTTTTCTTACATTTGTTTGCCACAACTCTATAAGAATTCACTTGATTCTTTGTTCTTGGCGGTTAAAATTACCAATTTTGATCATGGACTTGGTGACATTGATGAGTGGATGTTCTCTGTAGTGTAGGTTGGGATGGGTTTAAAGAGCGGGAAACCAATCGACTCGTGAATTGAGTAAAACAATTTTGAACCAAAAAAAGGGTTTACCACGTGATCATTATCTATACAGAACTGGAATTTAGGTGCTGTTTGTTTTTGAAGAGGTAAAATGTCTGCAGTCTGCGGACCACATCTGCAGACATCTGTAGCAGAAGAGGTGGACTAAACCTCTGCAGTCTGTAAGAAGAAGAGTGTTTGTTTTTTAACTTATGCAGACTGCTAAAATAAACTGAAATTTAAATAAACCATTTTTTAAACTTATACATACTTCGATCATTTTATTTCTTTCCGTATATTTTAGCAAACAATTGTTTTTAAACAATTTTCTTTTAAATAAAATATCAAAAATATTTTATAAAAACTGTTCAAAAAAATGTTTTTAAACAGTTTAAAAACGTTTTTAAATAAATGTTAAAAAAGTTTTGTTTAATAATTGTTTAAAATATTTTTTCTTAAAATAATTGTTTAAAAACGTTTTAAACAATTATTTTAAGAAAAAATATTTTAAACAATTTAAAAAAAAAACTAATTAAAAAAAAACATTTTAAAATTTATTTTTTAAAATTAATTGTTTAAAATGTTTTCTTTTTTACTTTTTTAAAAGACAATTTTAAAAAAAGTGGTTAAAGAAGTTTCTTAAAAGTTTTTTAATATATTAAAAACTTTTAAAAAAGTTTTTTTAGAAAAAGTTTTTTAAAAAGGACTTAATAAAATGTTTTTTTATAAAAGAATTAAAAAAAACTGTTTAAAAATGTTTTTTTAATGTAAAAACAGTTTAAAGAGAAGGTTAGAAGATGTTAGAAGATGTCAGAAGTAATTGGGTCACATCTGCACCAAGAGCCTGCGCAGACATTTTTTAATAAAATGTCTTCGAAAAAACAAACAGTCTGCAGACCTAAATGTCTGCGCGTGGTCTGCACGGCGCAGACAGAAAAGGACAGGAAGAGCTTTTGCAGAAAAACAAACACCACCTTAAACTTCTTGTGGGGTTTTCTGAACGGTGTGATAAGACTACCTTGAATGTAAACGAGTCGAGTCAAGTTCGTCTATTTAACTGAACAAAGCTATGACTTAACTTGTAAAAAGTCGTTTATTTTTTTTATTAATAATTTTATTTACATAAAATATAATAGTTATTTTCATTTGATAATTATATTATAACCCATTTTATATTAAATAAACATTAATAAATATTTATATTAATGACAAACTTGTTTTGGCTTGCAAGCCTAAACATCGGAACTTGTTTATTAAATGGGCTTCAAATTAGGCACCCACTTGTTTAAACTCAACACAATTTGAACTTTCAGCGTACTAAATCAAGTAGTTCAAGTTTGACTTATTTAGGTACCCACTTGTTTAAACTCAATAATAACTTCAAATTAGGCACCCACTTGTTTAAACTCAACACACCTAGAGTTGATTGAGGTCAAATGATTTTCTGGATCAACAAAATTCTAAAACGAATAAGATAGCAAATGTTTCATAACAACAAACATGTGTGCAGGTTTTCAAGGAGACATCCTTGTAAGTACCACACAATTAAAAAGTTACAAGTTCAAATCCTATAAAATGCACGATGATATAATATATAATTACTCAGGTATAAGAAAAAAGCAAGGTATGTTGCTTGTTAAATTGATATAAATCATACAAATAACTGAGTTTATATACACCAAAACTATGAAATTAATTACACGCTTAAAATCTATAACACAAGTAAAAAATAGAAATAGAACAAATTATTACAGCTAAGGTGTTTTAGTAATGGGCAGGTGGCGGTAGAGATTCAGCTGACCGCCGGGGCGTTTGGGTAGAGACTGATGATCTATCTGACCCACGAACGTTATATTTTTCATAAACTCTTTCACGGTTTTCTGACCACCATGTCTCCGCTTGGTGCTCACCAAATCTCCGACGGCTGCAAATGAGACAACCACTAAATCACCAACAATGTGCTTCAAATTGGTTATGTATTAAACGATTCTATATACATAGGACCGTTCAATACAAAACATGTTTAAAGTACAAGTTCTTAAGCACTTTTTATGATTTTCTAAAAATAGTTGATTTAGTTCTCTATATAATTATAGAGAGAGAAAGAGAGAATCTGGATATGGTAAAAATATTTTAAAAAATCCTAAAAAGTGTTAGAAAGATTATGAATTATTGATCAAGGGTAATAAAGGGCTAGGATGAATGGGTTGCCACATGTACTCAACTTGAACTAGATGTAACTTGTAAGGCAATGAGGGGCAAAATAGAAAAGCCCACCATTGTTGTTTTTATCTGGTTCTACCAACTTTTTAAACTTAAATAACTTTTATACAAGTCATTACTTAAAAAAAATATATATACCATGCAGTCAAACATCTTTTCCTCTTTGATTCAAGTTTAGCATTTTTGTGTTTTTAAAAGAAAATTTTTAAGCTTGATGAACTGGGTTGCATACAGCAGTGCCATATTTTTTTTTTTTAATGAAGCCTCCAACTTCAGCAACCACCCCGAATACAATATGATTATCCCATATAAGAGTGCCTCGCGATTTTGTGAATTCACTGCCCAGGTTTTTTTCTTTTTTGAATATTTTTTTACGCATTTACCCCTCAACCCTTGGTACCTGTGAAGCCGCCTCCTGGTCGCTTTTCATGCTTCTCAGGATTTGGCCCCCTTTTAGTATAACCGGCCCACATGTGTGTATGTATGTATATGCGTATATATGTATATGTACCAACTTCCCCACAAGGCAAAAATTGCACCTCAAGTATAGTATTAAATAACTAATGCATAAAACCTCTTATTTCATTTTATGGAAAAATACTATAATCGAAATGGTACCTGAAGCGAACTCTTTTGAGATCTCTGATTCCATCACGTAAAGCCACAAGTGTTAAATACACACCAGGCTCATATTGTTCGATCCATTCGGCCTCAACTTGATCAGGGGCATTATAGGTGTTATCACTACTATAAGATGCTGGATTTCTAGTCCTGGACTCACTATTCTCCTCTTCTTGTGAGGGTACACGATCCGACAAATACTCATTTCCCAATTCTACCCCTGAACCTCCAACGCCATTAAGAGATCTGGAATCTGAATATCCACCATTCCTGTCAGAGATCCTTGTTGATTCCATGGTTTCAGTGTATCCATTGAATGTTTCAGCGGGGTCCAATGTAGTAGCAGGTGATGACGTGTCGATTGGAGAAATTAGGTCAGAATTATTGATCAGGTTTGACTTTGATCGACTGTCTCCATTTGTATCAGGATTTTGAAGACTGGAAATGGATTCTAGACCATTTGGCATCTTGATGCTGTCTAGGTCATAGGATCCAGGTGGCAATCTATCTGCCATATCCTTAAGCTGCAGAAAATATTAGTAGATCTTAATATAAGCATGATGATGATATGGATATGGCATTCAGGTAATATATAGTTTTTCTGGAGATTTGGAGGGAAATATTGAGTTACTTTCTCTCCAAAACTTACCTTCCAAACGTGTAATGATTGAAAGAGAAAGGAAAGTCTACATATATTTCACTAATCCAAGATCAATCATGAAAATGTAAATAAGTCGCATAAGCAACTAAACCCGTAATTTTATGAGTTATAAAGAAGCTCCAAGAAACCCTTGTTTTCAAAAATCATTTCCAAAAAAATCATTAGGTGGCATTTGGTTCATTAGAATTCAATAGAATTGGAAATTGAATTCAAATGATGGTTGGTGAATGAGTGGATTTAGATTGGAATGAATTCCCTCAAGTTCCTTCAAGTAAAGGAATTCAACCTCCTTCCAAATTGTGAAGGAATTAATCTGAAAGAAGTGGAATCTTCCACACCCGTCGTTTCCGCTGCCCCCATCATTGCCACCACATCTACCACTGCCCCCATCACATTCCAACTTCTTTAACAAATTAACAAACCAAACTAACAAACTAAATGTGATTATTTTGTCATCCAAATGCATCACAAATTCCAATTCCCTCAGAAATTTCCACGAACCAAACAATGTTATAGTTTCAAAAACCAAAATGTCTAAATAAATATTGACTGAAAAGCATGAACATGTAATCAATGACAAGGAATTACCTGTGAAGTAAGAGATTTGACCGCATCTTTTGCGTCTTTAAATTTTGCAGATTCCTCAGCTGCCAATACCATTGCTTCCTGAGCTTGCTTTCTTGATTTTTTTAATTCTGCTTCTTGAATTTCACATTTATGCCTCAGGTTGTCTACCTGAACAAGATCCACATACAAACTTAAAAGCATAACCAAAAAAAAAAAAAACGAATCAGAGCTAGAGGTGGCCCTATTTACTTATAAGGGGGTTGATTTGGATTATGCTTTCTCTCTAAAAGGTCAAACATGCAAAGTTCCAAAAGAAAAAAAAAGAAGAATTTGCTAAAAAGGAAACGGGTCCATAGTTGTCCATGTCCTCCTATGTGGTTTTATTAAAAAACTGGAAGTATTATTGAAATATTATACTTTTTGTAATCAAATTTGAAAATTAAATTATTTATAAAGAAGTTCAAATTTTCGACCGAAAGCATTTTGGGTCAACCCAACCCTAACTGATTTGACTTTTGGGCAATGTGCTTATTTTGCTACCTTTATGTAAACTTTTAAAAAGTTTGAAATCTACATAGCCATTTTGGGTCAACCGGACACTACCCATTTTGACCCCCTGACATGCTTATTTGGCTGCCTCTGCATGCCCTTTAAAAAGTATGAAATCTACCTGTCCGCGTAATTTAATAACTTCTTGATTCAAGAGATTATTCCTTTTCATTAAACTATCAGCAACATTTTTGGAGAAAGAAAGTCCTGAGGTCGTAGGAATGGGTGTTGCAGAACGTGGTGGGCTGGATTTTCTTGAGAAAGGTGAAACAGGTCTGGAACTAACACCAGACTGAGTAGCAAGTACAACATCTTTAAGCTGTAACAAAGGATTCATCTGTGAAGAACGACCTACCGGAAACATATCTGCTTTTTTAACTTGTCGGGCCGCTTTATTATCCAATAATCTAATTAAATCTTGATTTGATGGTAATCCGGATTTAGCTAGTCTCATTTCTGACCTGTCTAATCTATCTTTATTTTCAGCGGAAAGCCGAGGCATAATGTTACTTCTGTTAACAATACCGATTTCTGCCAATTTATTTAATTTAACAAAACAGGAATCACACACTCGGTGAGGTTTGTTTGGATTAGGAGCTAAAGTTGCTCTTAATGCTTTTCTTGAACTACAAGCATGACAATGCACAAGCCCACAGTTATAGCAGTTATGCCTTTTTCTAGTGAACCCGAAAGCTTGTCTACAAGATGAGCATTGAGATTGTTCAGTACTCGAAACCCATTTGTGTAGACATATTGCTGATGTGTAGTTTGACCCACAAGCTATAAATTTCACATGTCTGTCTTTCAAAGATTCAACTAAAGTTGGTGTTTTCCGGTCTTCGATATCTCCATGACCTAGTCTTCCATTTGCACCTTTTCCCCATGTGTAAACCTCGTTTCTTGATGTTAAAACAGCCACATGGTAGGCCCCACAAGCGATCTCTTCAACAGACTCACCTGCTAATTTATCTTCTACTGAACACGGTAATTTCCCGTCACATTGAGGGTTTCCAAGTTGACCGGAAACTGTACTCCCCATGGTGAAAACCTGACGTGATGTGGTCAAACCTACGGTCAAACTATGCCCGCAAGCAACTTTCTGGAAATCATAATCGATAAGTGACGGGACACATGTCGGATTGAGCCGTGGCTCACGATCACCATGACCTAAACGATTGTTATCACCATCACCCCACGTGAAAAGTTTTGCAGATGAAACACCCGAACTAGAACGTGATACAATTACCTCGACTACAGCCGCTGTGTGCCATACTCCACATGCAACCGCAATTGTTCTTAACCCTGATAAAGATTCTACTTCTCTTGGGCATGTGACGTTTTCCCTATCACCGTGACCTAAAACACCAAAAGTCCCATCACCAAATGTAAAAAGCTGCCCAGTTGATGTTATTAAAGCAGTATGCCATGGTCCACACGTGACTGATGCAACTCTAAGCCCTTCGAGAGGGTCAACGACTCGTTTCGGGACCCAGTGACTCACATTTTTACCATGCCCAAGAAGCCCAACATTGTGAGTCCCGTCTCCCCACGTGTAAAGCTCACCGGACATCGTGACGGCACATGTGTGGAACTCGCCACACGCAACGAAATCGATGTTACAAACAGATAATGACTCAACTAGACGAGGGGAAATAATGTCTTTTTCAAAACCGTGACCAAGCCGCCCACCCGATTCTTCACCCCATGTGAATACTTCACCTTGCCTCGTCGCAAGTGCTGCATGTCTCACGCCACATGATATATGATTTACATCCAAAACAACATTTGATTCTAATGGTTTAGGTAGAAGTATATCAGTTCTTGTCGTTATAGAATTAGTGTTTCTATCAGGACCCACTTGAATAATATTATCAGAAATTACTTCACCCCATATATACACATCTCCTAAAGCATCAGAATCATCTTGGGCTGACCCATGGCTAGAAGTACTCAGTTGACTAGAAACACTAACCCTAAAGGCATCCGAACCAAACCCTTTGACTTGAATATTTGTTTGGTCAAAAGGTGCATTTGACTTTTCAAAACTAGATGGATTTTCTAGACGATAATTCATGGAGGAGGTATTTGAATTTGAGCTAATAGATGCGTCCGGGGAACTCAAATCTCGTGTTGCGCTAATGGAACTATCACTTGCACTGTTTGATGTTATATCTTTATTTTCCTGGTATCAATTGGTCAAAATAATGATGAGAATAGAAAATAATATGAGAACATGGGTTAGATGCTTAGCAAGAAAACATTATTGATCTATTAGCAAGAAAGCATTATAAATCTATGAGCTTTAACTTGGGTAAGAAGAACTTATTATAACCTTAAATCCATGAAGATAATTAAATAAATTTATTTTCTGCACCGAATTAGACTTACAACATAGAGGCCTCCTTCACTCCATCCATCAATTTTGGAACGTCCTCCATGTTTAGAGGAAACCAGTGCTTTAAGTCCTGCTATCCACACTTCAGCCTCAACTTTGTCCTTGCAGATCTAGCACATAAACAAACAATTTAAATAAATAAAAATAACAAAAGAACTACTTGTATTTCATGAAAATGGATATTAACAATCATTACTCACCAAATCAAGAGACCGTTTCCCATTGTTATATATGAGAGAAAATGAAAGATAGTCTTTTTCAGGATGTGGATATCTCCGGAAGACAGCCTGGTAAAATAATACTTAAGTTAATTATAAGAACACGTGTGCATGTGGTTATGCAGAGAATTTACCAATCATTTGTACACAGAGTACTTAAGATGATAAAAACTTACAGTTCTTTGTCCAGGAATAATTCTAGAGACCAAGGCTAATTTCAGCCTCCTTTCACCCTTACTAGAAATCCAAATTAAAGACGATTCATCCTGTATATATTCAGATAAAAATTCATCAGCGTTGATTCTTCATATTCATATATGCATTTTGCAAGTGATAAACTGATTGATTTTTCTTTACCATTCTCTTTTCCATGCACAGGACTATATCTAGAGTTGCAAGAAGCACCAAAAAAAAAAAAAAACAAAAAACAAAAAGAAAAGAGGAAAACTTTATGCGAGATTCAATTTATGTAACAAGTTTTGATGACTCACATGAGAAACTCTAAATAGACAAAATTTGGGCTTCCCCTTGCGGCCATATTTAAGTAACTGTGCACCCTTCTTCAGAGAATATAAAGCCTGCAAAAGGGCAGGAAAGTATTTAACAACAGAAATGCTGGCTGCAATATTATATGAACATAGAAACCATGCATAAAGCAACAACATTCATTAAACTTCTAATACAATTATGATATCATTTAAATTTTTTCCACATTATTTCAAATAAATGATTTAATGTACTAAACATGCACCTAACCTATTCGGCTATTCCGTATATAGCCGAGTTCATATGTGAACCTCCCAGTGTACCATCAGTAAGTGAAGATAGATATCTCGTGAAAAACCACTAAAAAGGATTTGTCATCTCAATTTCTCATGCCTTAGTAGAATTCAGCCACATTCTTGTGCAATTTAGTATCCATCGAAACAAACTTTTCTACTAATGGCATTATGGTGATCAGACAATGCAAGTTTTGTAACCAATAGTCCATCCAGTACATTACATACAAGTTATACGATAACTTATATATGAGATATAAAACCGAACTCACAACCCAAATATCTTAGGTTCATAAATCATTTTATGGAAACTACCTATGCAATCAACACCAATCGCGTAACAAAGAAATATCATCCAATCCCCCAATTCAACTACTATATCAGAAAATATACTGAATGTATACAACTAAACTAAGTTCCCCAATTGCATACTGTTTCACAAAAATTGCTACACAAAGAACAGATAACATATTTGATGATATCAAATATCAGAGTATAAGATAGACAATATATCAGAGGCTAAATAAATATACCTGCTCAGCGTTACGGTAGGAGTTACCGTAGCTAACAAGATCTGCCATTCCATGCGACAGATTCACCGGACCACCACCACCAGACGTCGATGTAATATCTGATCATCATCAATTGGCAGCACGCTTCGTCGTTCGCACACTACCATTAACCTTTCGCTTCACTCCTAAATTCAAACCCTCAAAACACAATATTATCCTCACAGCACTCTAAATCACCAGCTCCGCTCCTCGAATCCACAAACTACGCCAATATTAGCTTACAGTTATACACTTCGAAGTTTATAGTTAAACAATTTCGAGAAAATGTCAGTCGCCGTTTGACTGGATGAGAAATTGGAGAAAAGTATAGATACTTAGTTCTTACTTCTCTTCAGGAGGAGAATGTCAGAAGAGATCACCGGAGCAGGTTACCGGAGCTCCGGCGGTGTAACGGAAATTGACGACGGAAGGCGCCGATATCGGAATCGAATCGAAGAATGTGGTCCCGTCGGAGTAAATGTTAGAAGAGAATAAATGTAGAATACAAGTTTAATTTTTCATCTCTTTATATTATTAATTTATTAATTAATTATATCATTTTATATTATAAATTCAACTATTATTTTATATTACAATAAAATATTAGAATAGTTTATTATAGTGAAAGATTTGGCCTTCGTGTACCTAAAATATGATGTATTTAATACTAGTTCAAGTATATTTATAATTAAATTCCCAAAATTAGCCACTATCTAAAAACCAAACACTAAATGAAACGATACGTTTAAAAAAACAAACCAACTTCACAAAATGTATTCATTTGTGTTCATCAATCTTTATTATATCAGTTTAAGTGTTATGGGTTGATTTGCGGTTTATTTTTAGCGAGGAGACCGATAAACAAGGTTGGATTTTGAGATGAAGATGATGAAGGACGGTTTTGGTGGCGGATGGTAATAATTATATGGTGGCAGACCGACAATTGGCTTAGAGGTTAATAAGAATTTCTTGTGTATGTGTGTTACACTCAACAAAAACAAAAACAATGATAATATAAATAAATAAAAAAATCAATTATAACAATAAAATACAAAATAAGTTAAAATTTAAATTTAAATTCGTCAAATGGATTATATTCGTCTAAAACAAGAAAGCTAAAAGACAAACATACCATAATAAATGTTTTAAACATGACAGCATTTTAAAGAGCAAATTTATCGGTCAAACCGTCAATTATTAAATTGTTAGTCATCTAACATACATTTTTTTCAAGTGTATAAATTTAAAGGTGTGTCTATATACATTACCCCTAAAATAATTAGATACATTTAACTTTATTAAATTATAAATGGTAAAACAGTAATAGGCTCATAATTTTAGCCACGGAGATCGTGTAGGTGAGCAACCATAACGAACATACGGGCCCCATATGTAATAAAAATATAGTTAGGGGGTGTATGTGTAACATAGCAGCTTACCATACATTTTTCAATGTTTTAATTTAATCTCACTGAATATAATTTATTTTTAGGTATATTATATCATAAAAATTTATATACGTTGTCAAAATTATAAGATATAAATTTATAAATATCAAAAGGCTTCTAACTTAATGATATCATGATATTGTTTAAGATGTTTCTCCCTTATATGATAAAATTATAAGTTTTATAGTGAACAAGTTGTGTAAAATAAAGTGTTAAGAGTAGACAATTTATATATACTATAATTGCAATTGGTGGTCATATACTCAATAACCACTATTCATATCTACACTAATAGGATCATGACACGTGTCATGTTCAATCAATAATAGATTGGCATAGGTCACTACGTGGCCTGACACGCGTCCACGTGTCATATGTAGGTCAATGCTTTTGCGACACGTGGTCATGTGTTAGGTCACGTATAACGATACGTGGCTACGTGTTAGGCCAATGTTTTTACGACACGTGGTTAACTTTTAATTCACTTTTAGAGTTTTCGACTTTGACCACGGCGTATCGGAAAATGGGTGGCCCGCCGCGAAGCGCGGGCGGGTCACCATCTTAAAAAATAAGAGTTTTGGCGGCCATGTTTCAATCTGTTTGAATTTGAAATTCAAATTGGCATTTACCTTATCGGGAGCAGGGAGCAGATTATTACTTTATCTGGAGCAGGCTTTTATGGGGAGCCTTTATGGGGAGTAGACACATAAAATATCAGTTATCATAACAAGAACAACACAGCTTGGCCCTATCTTTCTCTCTCTCTTCAAGATCAGTTGAAAATCGATTTGCTACTCTTCCTTTATCTCTTTCTTTCTTTCTTGCTTCAGATTGATGAAGGCTTTACGGTACACAACTTTGTTGTCTCAATCGATTTCATCCTTAATTACTACGTTTTCTCCGATCAGACATCAAATCATCGGATTTTAGGAGCAATTCGAAGATCCGACAAATCTTCTGAAGAGCAGTTCTCGATTCAACAGCAGTTCGGGGATTTCGAAGAACTTATTCAGTTCGTATTAGGATTTCGAAGATCAAACGGTGGTTTGAATCATACGGGTATTGATTTCTCTGACTAAATTCGTCAAAATTTAGTGATTTTGCTTAACTGTCTGCGCATTCAGACCTAATTCATGAGTCATTGTTTTTCTTCTTGCTGCTTTTCAGTTTTTGGAGGAAAAGAAATTGAAACAAGGTGTGAATAAAAAACTGAAGTATTGTTCTCTACTTGGTAAGTACATGGAGACTGATCATAAGAAATTCATCAGATCCTAGCGCCAAACTGTTGATCACATTAAGAAGTTGGATCCCAGATTCATCAGATTTATGCCAGCTGCACTCTATGGTAAGTACATAGAGACTGATTTAAAATTGTTGTTACCTATATTTTATAAAGTTAAATGTAATGAATTTTAGATTTGTGGTCACATATATAAACACACAATAACAAGCTGTAAATACAGTCATTACATTATAAAGCTTTACCAGCGGAACTAGATAAGCTTCTTGAAAAATTTCATGTCCCTTTAGAGGTATGTCATTCTCAGCCTTTATTTAACTTGTTCTAAATACTTTGGCCATAATGTATGATTGTATCCATTACAGATTTAATAATAGTCTAACTGAGGGCTCCTTTGATGAGCCATCTCCGCGTAAAAATATCAAAGCATGTGAATGGCTAAGAAGTGTTTTGTGTGGTTTTTATGCTTTGGATCCCAGATAAATAACAACTAGAGCAGCATATTCATTTATCTTTTTTTATATACATTTTTGTCTTATGATCTTTTTATCCTTCTTTATTCTCTTTGAAGTTTCTTCACCTGATCCACCAAGTATACATGATGCCATTAATGATGATTTAGGCATGATGAAGATGGATGAAAATGATGTTGGAATTCTGGGAGAAAAACTAGTGGAAAATGGGTTTTTTCACTAAGTGTGAAAATGAGTTTTTCATCAACTTTGGACTAAAATAAAATACTTATAACATAGGTTGTTGCCTCTGTATTTAATGGGTTTGTATAGTACGTTGTGAGGGCTTTCCAACGCACCAAACCACGTCTAAAACGGAGCTCGTATGAATGAGATATCGAAGCTCAAAGTTGAGGTCTCGCAGCAGTGAAAGCTGCAAAAATAAGAGAGAAAAATGCCAAGTATGGCATGTAACTCATCCCACATTGGTTGGAAATGAAACCAAAAGTGCTTTATAAAGTGAGAACCTTACCAAATATTGTTTCCCTTAGTAGGACACATCCCTTGGACCCTGAGGGGTGCGAAGCACCCCTAACTCGCACTCGCACTCGCACACGCACGTGCGCGCGTGGCGTGGGCTTATGAGGCGCAATGTGGCGCTTTGATGACGCACTTTGCACTTCGGAACAGTAGTTCCAGTTGAAGTTCAAGCGGAAGTTAAACCGGAAGAATTTCGGTTGAAGTTGGAACGGACCGGAAAATCAGTTCTTCCAGAAAATAGCTGTTACGCGGAGTACTTCCGGAATGACAGTTGGGTAAACGCATTTTTGAGCTAATTAAGGTAATTCCGCGTTAATTAGAAATCAATTTGCATTAAAGACGTTTAATGCAAAGTTTGACTACAAATTAACTTAGTGTGCTCTCCAAGGCTCCCATCCACTATAAATACAGTCTCATTAGTTGAGGCTAGACACACCAGAATTCACTGAATTCTTTCTCTCTGCCTCTCCTCACTATTTCTCTCATCTTCTTCATCGTTCTTGATCTTCTTCAAGCTTCGAAGGTACTTTCAAGCTTAGAGTTATCCCGACCGTACAATACGGTTTAGGCGATTGTACCCTGGGAAATAAGACGGATCATTTGGTAGACCCGGAATTTGTTTTAAGGGACCCGAGTTTTGATCCGAATCCTTCGCCAAGTATCTCTTGTATCCTTTCTTATTCATCAAAAGATTTTCTTAAAACTTTTTGTCACCTTTTCTTTTATTCAAATATTTTATTATTCTCATTTTAAGTTTTGTCAAGTTCTACATTTCATTTCATGTGTAGTGTAATTTTCATTTCATTGTAATCTTATTCATTTCTTTGTATTGTATTTCATTTCCGTGTAACATTTTATCATTTCCTTGTAATTGTTGATAGGAGTAGATCTGTTATTTCCATTGTATTATATTATCACTTTTGTTGTAATCGTATTTAAATAAAAAGTATTTATTTTATTTAAATTTTACGAATGGTTTTCCTACAAATGACACCAACATGGGTAATATATGTTACATGCAGTTCTTTTTTACCCAAGCTTTGCATCTAAATTATGTAGGTACCATGGACATGGGGGCATTATGTAACATCCCGAGTTTTAAAATAATTGGGTGTTTAATTTTAATTATGATTTATGTGGATTTTAGAGAAATAAGCGGGTTTAGATGGTTAGCCGGGTTATTCAATGGGGGATTCCTAGTTAAAAAGTTAACTTTATTAATATATGTTAAAACTAATAGAAAGTTAGAGGACTAATTGTGTAAATGAGGGCTTTGGCCAAATTTTATAAAACTATGAAATTGGAAGGGCCATAGTTGAAAATAGGGGAATAAAACAAGTCTGGGTATCCCCCAGACCTGTTAGTCGCGAACGAGAGAAGAGAAGGGGGGAGGAGCCCTAGTTCATCAAGCTTCTTGAATCAAAGGGAATTTGTGAAGGTTTTGCTAGGGGAAAACCGAAATTAGGAAGAGGGAGGCTTCTAGATCATCATACTCCTCTTAATTTCTCTCGTGGGTGCAAGTAAGTAGCAATCTTGATGTAGGTGATTTTTTAGGTCTCTTCCAATGACCAAATTGAGGTCGAATTCTGTGTTGTTATGTGTTTACATGATTAGATGAAGCTAAATTATTCTTTGCATGATTGAATTTTGTATGTGTTTAGTAGATTGTATAATGGGTGTTCATACCCATCACCTAGAATCCGAAATTTTGAATGGGGAATGGTTGGGTGGATTAATTTGATTAATTTGACCTTAAGGAAGTTAGTTAGTTTGATGGAAGTGTAAATGATGCATAGGAACTGAATTAGAAGTGTTTGATATCAAATGTAGGATCAATTGGTGATCCATGGAGTGCTTGATAGTAGGAATACTTACTATGCACACTAGGTGCTTGATGAAATGCTTGAATGAGAATGAATTTGTGTGTGTGCTGATTTCATGAGTTGTTTAGGTGATTTGTATGATAATTGTGTGATCCATGAATATACAATGGTAATCTAAACAATGTAATGAATATAGGTGAAGCGAGTGGAACTACAAGTCACCAACGTGAAGGCAAGAATAAAGCTTAAAGGTAACACGTAGCGGTTAGTTATGTATATGCATTCTTATGTTGTGAAATGTTGAGTATTCATTAGATGACAATGGCAATTGTCATAGTATCTAGTGAACACCAAGAGCCTAGAAACATGTTGTTGAGAAGTGTGGACTTTGGTATGCAAATGACTAAGCTGAAAAGCAGTGATGTATGACCCTTTTTGGGTTGAGCGGTAGTGTTGAGATAGGGCGAGTAATAATGAGGCTATAATCCTCTAATTGCCCCAACAAGAAGTCTAAGCGGCTTGGCACAACTTGTGTGTGTGCCAAGATATGAATATGATGAGATATTGCAGGTGGAAGTGTGCCATAGGGGCTGGAATGTGACAAATGCCTTAACGGGTCAACGGGTCGGTTTGGGTGCCAACTATATTTGATCCGTGTAATTAATACGTGATTGTTACGAAAACGAATTTAACCATGAAAGATAGGTTATGGTGAGTTTCCAGCACTAAAAATGAAGTTAGGATTTGTGAACTTGCACAAGAGTGAAAAATGCTGAAAATTGGCTAAGTATGGGAAAAATGGCCTGGAGCCCTGGAAAAGGGGTTCCAGGCGTATCGCCTGGAAGTACAGGAGCTCCAAGCGATACGCTTGGAGCTGCTGTCCGGGAATTTTGTCTTGTTTTCTTGTATTTAAGTGATGTACTGTGTTGTTTGCTGTTGTTTGCCATTAATACTAATGTGTTACTAGTGTTTTTGGCAGGTAATCTATAGTTGACGGGTCGGGATTGAATCGAAGACTTTTGGAACCGAACATCACATCTTTTGGGACCTAGATGCACATGTTTGTTAATGTGAATGTTTTGTAGTATTCTTATGAAGTTAATGGTGTCAAACACCCGATTTTGTAAATGTGGCATGGTAATGGATGAAAGTTTTATATATGTAATGAAATTTTCAAACTCTGATTTCTGAAACGATGTTAATACGAGGAAAATGGGATTGGGGCCTTACACATTAAATCAGTCACTTCATGATTTACTAGATGGGATACAAGTAATTACAAAATGTTTAGGGCTGATACTGTAATTGTACAAAGGACAATGTTTAGTCTTTGAGTTCAGTAGCTAAGTTTTTGTTGATATCATTCCATTTATTGATGGATGTTTTGGTACTATAGTTTGTTATTAAATGAATCCAGTAAGATATTTAGTCATTCTGCCCTTCTAATTATGAGTAGATGATTGACAGGTCAGGAAGGTTGCTAAAGTGGTTCGAATTATGTAGACCAACTATTTCCTCAAAAGCAACAGTAAGTATATAACATTTCAATTGGTTTTCTTCTATATTAACACTCCGATTTGAGTTTCTTAAGTAATGTCCATTTTCCCATTTTTACTTTCAACATATAGTTGCAAATTCATATTCCATACTTTGTTTCAGGAACTTGTGATTTTGCTTGCAAGAGTGATTGGAATGCTCAGGCCAATTGATATTGAGATGTTGGAGAATGGGTAAGAAACTGACGAGTATATCTCCGAAGATTTTGATCTTTATCAAATACATGAGGTTTGTTTGTTGCACATATTTCTAAAATGTTACACAGTTTAAAGTTGTTTAGAAACAGAGTAGCAAAATGGGCAGGATGGATTGGCTAATGAGTCAAAAACAAAAAGTGCTTGTCCAAACGGTTAAAAGAGTAAGTCTTGATAATGCAGGAGAGTTTACGTCACGAGATTTTAATGATTATTGCATGTTTGTTGGAATTGTTGTTGAGCACCCAGTTGCTCATGTACACACGCAAAATAGTTTAGTCGAATCATTGATCAAACACCTTCAACTAATTGCTAGGCCATTAATAATGAGAACAAGGCTTCCTGTGTTTATTTGGCGCCATGCAATTTTACATGCTGGATCATTAATTCGTTTAAGACCAAGTGCAAATCACAAGTACTCTCCCATACAACTTGCTTCTGGTCATGAGCCAAATATTTTTCACCTCAGAATTTTTGGATGTGAAATATATGTCCCTATTGCCCCATCACAACGCACAAAAATGGGTTCTCAAAGGAGGTTGGGGATATATGTTGGATATGAAACAATTTCCATCATAAGGTATCTTGAACCTTTAACTGTTGATGTATTTACAACACGTTTTGCTGATTACCACTTTAATGAGGCAACTTTCCCAACATAAGGGGGATAAAGAAAAACCAAGATAAAAATATATATCATGGTGCGAGCCCTCAATGTTACATCTTGATTCAAGGACAAAACAATGTGAATCAGAAGTTCAAAAGATAATCATCTACAAGAAATTGTAAATCAACTGCCTGAGCATTTACTGATACAAAAGGAGTAACTAAATCTCATATACCAGCTGCAAATGCTCCAGCTCGAGTTGATATTCCAAATAAATATGTAGATAATAACGTTACTCATGAATCTCAGAAACGCTTGAAACGTGGGAGACTAATCGGTTCAGGGGATAAAAATCCCTGAAAAAAAAGGACCTGAAAAGGGAATTAACCATAAAGAAAATGATCCTAATGAAATGTTAAGTATCAAAATGTCTCATGAGGAAGAAATAAATGACGACAACAGAGAGATGTCAATTAACTATGGTCATATACATATATTATGGAACCGATCGGAAATAGAAAATATTGATGATGTATTTTCTTATTCTATGGCAAGTGATATCATGGAGGGAGATGATATTACCGAACCAAAGACTGTCAATGATTGTCAAAATCGACACGACTGGAATAAAAGGAAAGATGCTATGTAAGTTGAGTTGGATTCACTTAACAAAAGAAAGGTTTTTGGGTCTATTATTCTTACACCCAAGGCCGTAAAACCTATAGGGTATAAATGGGTTTTCGTACGAAAACGAAATGAGAAAAATAAAGTTACAAGATATAAAGCCAGACTGGCGACACAAGGTTTTTCTCAAAGACTTGGAATTGATTATTAAGAAACATATTCTCCTTTAATGGACGCAATTACCTTTAGATATCTAATCAGCTTAGTTGTTTCTAAAAACCAAGAAGTTCGTCTTATGGATGTTGTTACTTCTTACTTATATGGATCACTTGATAGTGATATATATACACACACACACACACACACACACACATATATATATATATATATATATATATATATATATATGAAAATCCCAGAAGGATTTAAAATGCCTGAAGCTTTAGATTCAAAACCCAAAGAAATGTATTTAATCAAATTACAAAGATCTTTATATGGGTTGAAACAATCTGGAAGGATGTGGTACAATCGCTTGAGTGATTATTTGATAAGCAGAGGATATACAAATAATCATATGTGTCCATACGTTTTTATTAAGAAAACAACATCAGGATATGTGATCATAGCTGATATGTTGATGATCAAAATATAACTGGGACACATAAAGAAATTCATGAAACAATTATTCTTTTAAAGAAATGAGTTTAAATGAAAGACCTTGGAAATACCAAATATTGTCTTGGTTTACAAATTGAGCATGCAAATAATGAAATACTTGTTCCTCAATCAAATTATACGGAAAAACTTTTGAAACGTTTCAATATGGATAAAGCAAATTTTTTAACCCCAATGGTTGTGAGATCACTAAATGTTGACAAACATCCATTTCGCCCTCGCGAAGATAGTGAAGAGGTTCTTGGTCCAGAAATACCACAATCAGTGCAATTGGGGCTCTCATGTATCTTACTAACTGTAATAGACCTGATATTTCTTTTGCAGTCAATTTACTAGCAAGATTTAGTTCATCCCCCACGAAAAGACACTGGAATGGGTTTAAACATGTTCGTCGATACCTTCGAGAAACTGTTGATCTATGTTTGTTTTATTATCCCAACGATTCAAAAGAAGGGTTGGTTGGTTATGCAGATGCAGGTTATTTTCTGACCCTCATAAGGCAAGATCTCAAACTAGTTATGTATTTATGAGGGGATGAACTACAATTTCATGGTATTCTAAAAAAATAAAAACTTGTTGCAACATCATCAAATCATGCTGAAGCCATTTCACTACATGAAGCTTCTAGAGAATGTATATGGCTAAGATCTATGACTCAAATCATATTAACTTCCTGTGGGCTAGAGAAAGAAGGATATCCAACTCTGACCTATGAAGACAATGCAACTTGTGTCTCGCAAATTAAAGAAGGTTACATCAAGAGTGATAGGACAAAACACATACCGCCAAGATTCTTCTCATACACTCAAGAGCTTATCAAAGACAACCATGTCGAAATGAGATATGTCCAATGTAGCAACAACTCAGCAGATCTTTTCCTTAAAGCACTCCCTACCTCGATTCTCAGGAAACACATTCATAATATTGGAATACGACATGTACGAACAATATGATGATATACAGATGCCAACTTGAGGGGGAGCACTACACTCTTTTTTTTCTTAGCTAAAGTTTTTCCCACTGGGTTTTCTTTAGCAAGGTTTCTAATGTGACAATTTTTCCAAAGCCGAACCCTAAGTGTGAAAGGTGTCATCCAAGGGGGAGTATTATGAATATCCAAGTAATAGATACGGATGCCCACCACTTTTACCATATCAACTATGCAACCTTCCCCAAAAAAGTTTTCACATTTCTTACACTCATGCATTAACTAGCTATGTCTCATTGTCCCCCAAATTTGTAGTATAGATACCACACCAATGTAAGGTGGTAAAATGCACCTCTTTGTATACAATCTATATGTTATACAATCCTCTTCCTATTCTCTCTAATGTCTCAAACTTCTCTTTACTTCCCTTCTTATATAATTTCTAAAGAAAAAAGGATAGCTCAAGTAATTACAATTAATGTTCTCACGTGGTGGTAATCTTCATTAAATTATAACAGGATTTAATATTTTTTTCTTATATATTTTTTAGATGCTATTTACCAACGCCCGCTGCAACGCGCGAGGCTTCCATCTAATAAATATACAAAATTGCTTCACTACTAGCTACTCACCACGTGGCATGAATAAATAGTATGAATTTTTTTCTTTCTTATCCAAACGCAACAAATTTAACACTTCATTTGGTGGTCTAATAGGTAAGATAGTATAGTCATGTAACATAGCTTTTAGATCATAGGCACAATACGTTAAACTTTGGGTTGTTACGTGTTTTCCTCCATTTTCCTAACGTATATAAATAATACCCGACCCTTCAAATGTTGTAACAATTAGACTTTTAGACTAAATAGGGTTAATTTTATCCCCCGCCTCAACTGTTGAAGAGGATAGATACAAAATCTATCCTCTGGGCCTGAGCCCAGTAAACACTAAGCACAAAAAGCAATTCCCAAATGGGCCAGCCTACAAACCTCCTACTTACAAAGAGTGGAGAGGTTTCATGCGCGCGTGTACATCAAGCCACCCCACATGAGCGCTGAGAGCATTTAATGCACCACCTATGGGTGGTCCCCAATCCTAACAAACTAACATTCTCCATATGGACTCTGGCCAATGAGAAAGCGAAATGAATAACAGAGAAGCACCTGAAATATTCCCTCACGCGCCTGACTTCACTACATATTTGGAAACCCTACTTATAATTCTATAAATAGCCATTCAGGGTCACAAATCCAGGTACACAATTCTCTCTACAAGTTTACACTTCTACACTCTCACTTTATCTCTGATAAATTACTGATTCTCACGCCGGAGGGCTGATACAAGGGCACCTCTCCGGTCCTCCTTGTAATGCCTTGACGTGTTTGTTCTAGTGTGCAGATTCTATCCATCAGACTTGGTTCCATCGTTTTGGAAAGCTCTAAGAGTCCATTCCCACCATTTTATCCGACCCGGTGGCTTTTGGTTTCTTCATTGGCGCCATCCGTTTCAAGTAAACTGAGCTTTTACAGCATTGTCTCCAGTTTTCCAAGCACCCATGTCTGATCTACCACTATTTTCCACTCCTCACAAATTCCGACCAAAACCAAGACTCCTTGAACCTTCTTGAATACTCATATGCGTCCCCCGAACAACCGGACAACCCTACAAGTGATCCGATAATCTCACCATTTCAAACGCCGGTTGGGGTTGGCTCCGGCACGTTGGCTAGCTTAGCCAGTTTTGTCTTTCCTAGCCAGGCTACAGGCAGAAATGCACTACCATATGCCTTTGGGGCGGGTTCCAGCGCAATCATTCTTAACTCGGTTCCCGCATCACGGAGTATCTTCGCCGGGTTTAGTGGCTCCGGCGCTAGCCCCTCGTATAACTTGTCCGTCGTGCGACACCCGCCACCACCCTCTACCGCGATGGCGATTCCGTCAAGGACCATTCCGCCAACCTCGATCATCGAGACACCACAGGGTAACCCCGCTAGCATCCCACAAAGTGATACGCTACCACCTTTTACGGGATCCCATGAGCCTCCCCCGGAGGTCTCGCGCTGGATAGAACAACAACGACAATACTTCAAACAGCTCCACACGCTTCAGTATAACTCTCGTATGAGCGCGCGCTCCCAGCTCAATTTGGAAACAATACCTCACGCATCAGCTGCAAACACACCGGTTTTTCCAACATTGTTGGCGGGAAGCACAGTCACCACCATGTGCCCAATATACTCTAACCCTAGACCAACACCGGTCTATGTCCCGCCAACTCCATCAGTTTATACTCCACCGCCTCCTCCGCCAAAGGTTGATTACGCAGTGGCCTATAAACCTACATCAATCGTCGCATAATCCAAGTTCATTGCGCCAATAGCACTGGCAACTTTCCCCGCCAAGTTGAAAATGCCCTCTATGGTAGGAAAATACGAGGGGCTCTCAGACCCCAATGATCACTACAATTGTTTCATAAATGCGGGAGCTTTGGAAAATCCCGGTTGGACTATACCAGTATGGTGTCACATGTTCGTACACACTCTAGTGGGAACCACGCGCCTGTGGTTTGATTCATTTCCTGTGGGCCGGATAGCAAGCTTTGAAGAATTAGTAAATAAGTCTTTCCAGCAGTTTTCACAATAACAACGCCACACGAAAGAAAAGGCGGAAATCCTCCATATCCACCGCCATGACAATGAGACTGTAGAAAATTTCATTTCCAGGTTCAACATCGAAAGCATACAAATCGGCGGGACAACAAAAGACCTCATGATAGCAAGGTTCATACAAGGAGTAAGGGAGGAGCACCTTGTTAGAAATTTTTTAGGGGGGGGGGGGGCAGCCACAAACAATGGATGAGCTAATGTCGATTGCCAAACAGTATGTCCGCGCGGAGAAAACCATTGTACTGAATCGCGCGTATGAGCGTGGGAAAGAGCAGGCCCGTCCATCCGATTCTCGGAAGGATTTTCAAGGCGGCTGACTGTCGCGCGGAAACGACAAGCGATCGGGCATCCACTTTACACCCTACCACCCGAATGTGGAAAGGCAAAATACATAGCGTGATCAGGGTCGCGGAAGAGAAACATCAACTGTTAAGCGTGGCCAACCCACAACTCCCTCAAATTGGTATTTGACCAAGTCTCCAAGTGCAATTTTCAGTAGTGAAAACCTGAAATGGGAAGAGCCTAGACCCTTGAAAGAAAGCAATGCTAGCAACACTAAAAAGTACTGCGAATATCATAAGGGGCATGGTCATGTCATAGAGGAATGCTTCGCGCTTAAGAAACATATCGCCAAATTTGTAAAAGATGGCAGCTTGTGTACTTGCAGAAAGGAGAAGAGAAGAAAAAAGAGGGGTCACCAAAGTACAAGGATGTTTTCATGCTTAGAAGAGAGCAACACAAAGAAAAGAAAGCCATCCAGCACGTGGAGCCCTGGATGCATGCTTGATGTGAGGCTAAAATAGATTGATTTAATTAGTTTTAGTGTTTAGTTTGTTATAGTGTAAATGAGCTTAAATTGTTATTATTAAGTGTCACACGAGTTAATCTCTAATTATTTTGATGAATATTATATTTTAAGTTCTAAAATAAATGAAACAAAGAAACAAGGAAGTTTGATTCTTGTGTTTTTGGTTTTTGTCGTTAAATAGGTTAAGGAGCAAAGAAGAATGTAAATGAAGATGAACTTTAGGTGGGTCCATATGAAGCAAATCATGGAGAAAATTCAAGAATAAATTTTGGATGCATTCACGTGGATTAACATAGAGCCACAAATAACTAGAAGTGTTAATAGTCTTTTAAATTAGATGGAAGCAAGTAAAGGAAGTGGCGATCAACAAATGTAAAGGGCTTTACAAAATTAAATTGGCTGCTAAATAATATAAGGAATACGTGGACTACAAGCTGAATTCGAATGGAGATCATGTTGTAAGGATCGAACAACCCTCACGCGATATCAAAGTCTATAATCACTGTGCGGAATCCAGTGATTATAGGTGATTCAAGTCTAATCGAAAGATAATATGAATATGCAATAAAGAACACGATAAGAACACAAACCAGATGAAGAAAACACTTTACTAATCACCTTGATTGCAACACAAGAATCGAAATTCTCTTAGGAGAATTTCGTAAACACCAAAGTTGAAAGAACACCCAAAACAGCAACCTCATAATGAGGGGAGGTCTTCCCTTATATAGGGATTCTCCAACTTGGAGAACAAGACAACCTAAAAACCCTAATTAATAGTCAATTCCCGTATTTGACTTTCCAGACCCACTAAAACCCATCTAAACTCTTTTAAACTGAGCCCAAACCTATCTAAAATGGCCCAATGACCCAATATACCCATAACCCAGCTTATTTTCACCTATTCTAACACATAGGCCTTCAGAATACTCCGCCAAGCGATGATTTAATACACAAGCCACAAATCTTGGTCCTTACACATGTGGGCTTACTCAAATAATTAATTGGGCTGATAAGATGTGGACGTGGGCTTCTTGATTTTCTAAATGAGATTAGCAAAAGAAAAATATAAAAAGGGATACAAAGGTTACAGAAAGGGAGAGAGGACAGCCATAGGGCTGTGTGACGGCAATAAGAAAAAGGGGCGCAACCCCACTCTGCGAACTCTCCTGGTGAATCAAGATTGGCACGTAAATTGAAAGGCATAATAAGGGAACAACAAATTTAATGGTTAACAGTGAAGTTTTGTTCTTTTAGTTTTAGTTACATTGATTTGAATATTTGGTTTATTAACGCTCCTTTCACCTTTCCCCCACGTGGTTGGTGATTACAACGAGGGAGCAATGACGACCACCCTCCGCCTCGGAAGTTATCGCATGTGCCGAGTTCTTGTTGACACAGGAAGTTCGGCTGATATCATCTATGAAGAATGTTTCCGCCAATTAGCCCCATAAGACCAATCTCGTTTGGAACCAGTTTACGAACCTTTAAGTGGTTTTTCTGGTGAAACATGCATGCCATTAGGCCAAATCGATTTCCCAGTAACTATGGGTGAGGGATAGAACTATCATGACAAATTTCCTTGTAGTACCCGAAAAAAGTGAGTACAACGCCATAATCGGCATACCAATCCTCGGAAACCTGGCGGCTATAGTTTCTACTGCTCATGGTTTATTGATACTCCCAATGCCACGAGGTGTCGCCAAAGTTTGGGCGGATAAGCCAATGATGGTCGCAGAAGTAGCAACCCAACATCGCACACCACCTGTTAATGAAACAGAAAAGTGGGTGATTAACACGCGTTTCCCGGACCAAACAGTCACGTTGGGTGCTTCTTTGTCGCAAAAAATGAGGTATCATATAAAGCAACTCCTCAGGGAAAACATGGATGTCTTTGCGTTCACGCACAGTGATATGACAGGAGTTCCGCATGATGTGGCCGAACATCACCTAAGGGTATTCAAAGATGCCAAACCTTACGTCCAGAAGCAGCGACACATGGGAGAACACATGGGAGAAAAGCCAAAAAAATCATAACTTCTGAAGTGGAAAAGTTGGAAGCGTCGAGTATAGTCCGCCAGATGAAGGCACAAACTTGGCTTGCAAACCGGTTATTGTTCCTAAGGCAATTGGTTCGTGGCGTATGTGTGTTGATTACACGAACCTCAATAAAGCTTTCCCGAAGGATGCGTATCCGCTTCCAGTCATAGATGTGAAGGTAGACTCTCTGGTCCCATTCCGCCTAAAATGCTTTTTAGATACCTAGAAAGGCTACCACCAGGTCAAGATGGCAAGAGAGGATGAAGCTAAAACCACATTTTACATCGAAAATGACATATAGTGCTACACAAAAATGCCTTTTGGGTTAACAAACGCGGGGGCCACCTACCAAAGAATGATGGATAAAGTCTTTAAAGGCCAAACTGGGAAAAATGTGGAAGTTTACATCGACGACTTGGTAATCAAGAGCCTAGAGGAAAACCACTTAGTTCTAGACATCGTAGAAACTTTTTCAGCCCTACGCAAAAACAACATAAAGCTCAATCCGGGGAAATGTTCTTTCGGAATGGAGGAGGGTAAATTCCTAGGTGTTATTGTAACAAAGGAGGGTTTTCGCGTACATCCTGAGAAAGTAGCTGCAGTCGTTAATATGCCATCTCCAGGCACTCTTAAAGAGGTACAAGCGCTTAACGGAAGGTTGGTTGCCATCAACCACTTCCTCTCCAAACAAGCGAACAGGTCGCTCCCATTCATAATTGTCCTAAAAAAATGTTTCACGGATAACCACTTTGAATGGACCTCGAAAGCAGAACATGCTTTTGAGGGTTTAAAGGCATACCTGGTCAATCTTCTAGCTCTAACGGCCCCACGCGTCGACGAGATTTTAAAAATGTATCTTTCCACGTCAGAGCGGGCAGTCAGTTAAGTTTTGCTAGTAGAATGGGGAGATGTACAAACACCCATTTACTACATAAGTAGGGTTCTTACGGACGCGGAGGAAAATTACTCGATACTAGAAAAATTAGTACTCGCGCTTGTGCACGCCTCAGGCCGACATCGAAGACATTTCCAAGCACACGAAATAGAAGTACTAACAAGTTACTCGCTGCAGCATATACTCTGAAAACCTGATCTATCAGGACGCCTATGCAAATGGGCTATTGAGCTAGGGGTATACAACCTATCATTCAGGCTCCGCACGGCTGTCAAAGGGCAAGTAATAGCCGACTTCATTTCGGAAATTCCAGCGGGAACGAAGATTTCAGCAGATGAACTGTGCCTTCCGAAAATCAAAGAGTTCCAAGCCGACCAGATTTGGTAACTGCACTTAGATGGAGCGTCTAGTGCGGACGGCGCCGGGGCGGGAGTCATCCTCATCAGCCTCGCCGGAAAAGAATATGAGCGGGAATATAAGCTTAACTTCCATGCCAGTAACAACGAGGCAGAGTATGAGGCTTTAATTGCGGGTTTCAAGTTGGCACTAAAACATAAGGTAAAACATTTCAGAGCGCATATTGACTCTCTCCTGGCGGCAAATCAGATCAATGCGGAGTATGAGGCTAAGGACGAGGCCATGGCAAAGTACCTCCGTATATGTCAGGCGCTCATAAAAGTCTTTAAAACTTGTGAAGTAATCCACGTGCCTAGAAGCAAAAACAAAAAGGCTGACGCATTAAGTAACTTAGGTTCTTGTTTCGCGTATCCACTGCAGAACGTACACGTGTAAGAGTTAAAGGATCCGACTATACGAATACACAGAGTAAATGTCGCCCAGCAATCCGCGGACAGTTGGACGACACCAATAGTAAAGTATCTAACTGGTGGAAACCTCCCGTTGGATAAAGCCGAAGCCCACAAGTTGCGCAGCAAGTGCTAACTTTATCATATGGTAAATGGGATCTTTAATAGGCGGAAATTTTTGGGCCCCTTGCTCAGATGTGTCAATCACGAAGAAGCCAACTACCTTATCCGAGAGGTGCATATGGGCATTTGCGGAATACATGCAAGACCTAAAGCTGTGGTGGCCAAGTTGGAAAATGCAGGATTTTATTGGCCTGGGATGCACGCTATGGCGGTAGAAGAATTGTGCAAATGCCTCAGCTGCCAGAAATACGCGCCAATGATTTCTAGACCAAAAAACGATCTGCTCCCTGTAACAGCCGCATGGCCATTTCAAAAATGGGCGGTTGACATTGTGGGCCCTTTCCCTGAGGCGGCGGGAAGGGTAAAATTCTTAATAGTGGCGGTTGACTACTTCACCAAATGGATGGAGACTAAACCCCTCGCCACCATCACGGCCACCAACGTCAAAAAGTTCCTGTGGGAATTTATCATATGCCGATTTGGAATCCCTCTGTTTTTAGTATCCGACAATGGGACCCAATTCACCGACAAGGTCCTTAAAAATTGGTGCGCAGAATTATAGATACACAAATCTTCACCTCAGTGGCCCACCCCCAGGGAAACGGCCAGGTGGAAAGGATAAATAGAAGCTTGCTGGATGGAATAAAAACAAGACTTGATTTTGAAGGCGCGTCTTGGGTGGATGAGGTCCCACATGTGCTATAGGCTCATCGCACGATGAAAAAATCGAGTATTGGGGAAACACCTTTCAGCCTAACATACGGCTCTGAGGCTATGATCCCGGCTGAAATTAGCATTCCATCCCTCCGCCACCTCAATAACCACCTTGTTAACAATGATGAAGTGCTCCGACATAACCTTGACCTCTTAGAGGAACGCCGCGAGCTGGCCGCGGTTAGAGAAAAGAAGTATAAAGAGCAGTTAAACAAGTATTACAACAAGCACGTGCGGAAAATGGCGTTCAAAGAGGGAAGTTATGTGTTGCGCAGCAACGAAGCCAGCAGAGCGCTCCCACAGGGAAAACTCAGTCCAAATTGGGAAGGGCCATACGTGATTAAGAAGGATTTGGGTAAAGGCGCGTATGAGTTGGCAAGGTTGGTTGGGACACCGGTGCCGCGCACTTGGAATGCGGCACAACTACGGAAATGTTACATGTAATCAATATTTTCATGGAAAAGTCACTGATTTGTTAATGAAAGTACCGTTTTACCGCCTTCTTTATCAAAAGATTGTTATCTCCCAATTTTAGATTATGCTAACAAGGCTAAAATCTAAACAACCGCGAATAATAAATAGCGATTTAAACAAAATACAAACATTTATACAAGACGTATAAGAGACAAACAAAACAAAACTTAGCAACAATACACGTTTGCTTCGGAGTACGCCCTGAAGTCAGGCGCGTAGGTCCGGGATACTCCGTCTGCAGCGGACATTCCCTATGGCACGAAAAACGTGAAATTTACACAAGTGTGGATAAATATTGTTATGATAAAAAGTCATACATATTCCCGCGAACGCACCCTTGAAAAACAAGGCCCCGCGCGAGTCAAATGATACCTTGAAAACAACTCAAGCATTCGTAACGTTTCGATAGCCGTGGACAAACATAAAATAACGCGCTAATAGATGATAAAAGTACATGACAGGTGGTAACATGGCACAACCAATGATATTAACAAAAAGTCAAGTACAATTCAAGCCCCAAGGGCAATCAACAAATACAAAGACAAGTTTCACTATTCAGGGCTCACGGGCGCCTCCACATCCGCACTAGTGCCTCCCGCCTCCTCCGTACTTATTGTAGGGATATGATCATGTAATAGTAAGCGTATGTCCGGAAATTATTTAAGCCTACGGGGTCACACGTCTCGACACCAAATGTATTAATATTAATTAATGGTTAATTAATATTTATCACGAACATTTAACGAGGTTTCGTTAAAAACTGACAGTTAATTGTTAACAGGGGTGTTAGTTGTAATTAGAGAGAGTTGTAATTGGATTACAATTGAGAGAAGGATTGGGATAGGCCTTAGGGCCGAAAATCGTAAAGCCCTATCCCAAATCCCTAACTTGTTTATCAAGTCTTTTAAACATATAAAAGGACCCTCTGGGTTTAAGGTTTAGTTACTGCATTTATCTGATAAAGGTGCAAACCCTAAAACCTCTCTCCTTTCTCTCTAATTTTCGACAACAAGAAAAACCCTAGGGGTTTCGATTTCTTGTGTGGTTCGACCAAGCTACTTCATCAAGAGGAGTTCGTGATCAAGTGCTAGCACATAGCATCGGTGTGTCGTGTGTGCGATCGTAGAGGGATTTACTTCAAATCCTGAGGATTCTTCTCTTGCCGAGCTAAAAGGTACACATTCAATATCCGGTTAGTTAGATTAATTCATAGGTTTCTTTCCGCGGCGTACTCGTGTGATAATTTGTTATATAACCCAACAGTGGTATCACGAGCCACCTATGATTTTAATTAATTACCAGTAATAAAAACTTGAAGGGGGGTAATCTAGATTCTAGCTTTTCGATCCACTCAAAGCGTTTTCACAATTGGTCAAAATCTGATTTCGCAAATTGGTAAAAAAAAAAATTCGCAAAACCCTAATCGATCTTTAATGTTCATTATCTGCCGGCTGTTTACGATCAGAAACACTGTGATTCCGATCGTAAACCGTTGATTACAACCCATTTGATGCAAAATCGTAAACAGGAGGTCGGCGGCTGTTTACGATCGGAAACCCTGTGATTCCGATCGTAAACCTGATTTACGACTCATATTGATGCAGAATCGTAAACCATGTTTACGACATTTTGATGCTAAATCGTAAACCCTTAGATCGTAAACCTTGTTTACGACATTTGATGCGAAATCGTAAACCCTAGTTTACGATCGGGAACTCAAATATCGATCGTAATCGTCTTAATGGATCGAAAACCTCTTGAAAAATCGTAAACCCTTGTTTTAGATCTAAAAAAAAAAATCGTTTCTTGTGGTCTAAAAATTGTGAACCCAAGTTTTTATTAGTTGTTTAAACAACATGTTGTACCTTATTTTAAATGTTAAAAGGAAGTAAAAACCATGAAGTTTCATGCAAATCGTTCATGGTTATTACTTATATCAAGAGAAGTAAAATTAAAATTATGTTAGATAATTAGAAACCCTAAGATTATGTGATTATTTGTGATAATTGTGACATGATGGAAAGGTTTTATTGCAAATTTGTTTTATGAAAATCGAAATTTGCTTAAATATCTATTGAAATATGATTTTGTTTATAAAATAAAATTTGTGTCCTAGAAATTCAAAAGAAACACCGGCTCACCCATTCGAACACAGTCTAAGAGAGGTATAAGTCGGGTCGCCATGCTTCCCTAAAGTGGGTAGGTTTTTAATTGCAAAAGTTGCAAACCTCATCCCTACGCTTCTTTGTGTGTTGCAAATGGAGCTACCGAGCTCTTTTGATTTGGAAGACAAAACTAAGAATTTTATAAACACATTATGTGGTGAAGATATGCATGAATCTTCACACATAACCTTTTGATCACATCAAATTGTTTTGACCCTATTAAACTTAAGTCTTTGCCACCCAACTCGTAAAGGACACTTGTGGGTGTTACTCTACTCATTGGTACACAATGGTAGATTAACATCTGCAAGACAAATTCCCACTCATTGGTACACAATGGTGGACAATTTGTGAGTTCTTGGTTGGACGACTTAGAGCGAGCTAGGCGGTGAGACCCTTAGCCCGTGGCAAAAGATGGGATGAAACATGACTACAAATCACTTGGTGCAAGTTGTAGGTCCCATAAAATCTAGGAATTGTATTTGGAATACAATTAGTGATCGTCACTTACCTTTTGAATGCATCATTTCTAGCAGATCAACTGATGAAATGATGGCATGTCAATTGGATCCTAGCCTTAATAAGCTTAATTGTTTAAAGACAATTTAAACATTGGGTAATTAAATTATTAAGGACTTAATTATCGAAAATACTGATTTTTGAACTTTAAATCTGTTTTGTAGATGGCAACATCAAACACCACCCAAAACAACACCATTGGTCATGCTTTTCGTCAAATGTTTGAAAGAGTAAAGCTGAATGGATCTAACTTCAATGACTGGTACCGTCAACTGAGGATTGTCCTTAGAGTTGAACGGAGAACCGATGTCCTTGAAAATCATTGGCCGACCGAGCCAGCTGCTAATGCTACTGAGCAAGAGAAAGCGTTCTATAATGCTGAGTATAGCAGGTACGATGAGGTTGCTTGCATGATGCTCTCGACTATGACTCCTGATCTTCAGAAGCAATACGAGCTTCATACACCTTGTGATATGATCAAAGAGCTGAAAAAGATGTATGAAAAACAAGCTGGTTTTGAATTGTTCGACCTTGTTGTGGAACTCCACGACTTGAAGCTTGAATCTGGTAAATCGGTCAGTAGTCATGTACTCAAGATGAAGAGCTACTTTGACAAATTGGAATCGCTCAATTATGGGTATAATCGGGCTGTTGCAGTTGGCATGATTCTCAAGTCTCTTACGAAGGATTATGAGGGTTTTGTGCGCAACTACAACATGCATAGTATGACTAAAACTATACCTGAGCTTCATGCTATGCTAGTCGAGTATGAAAAGACGATTCCAAAGAAAGCCACTGAAACACCCCAAGTTCTAATGATCAAAGGGGGTAAGATCCAAAAGGCTAAACGACCGCAAAAGGCGAAGGGCAAGAATGATGGTAAAGGAAAAGGCAAGGCAGTTGTGCTTGTTCCTAAAACCAAGCAAACCCCTCCGGCCGCAAAAGAGCATCCGGCTAAAGACCAGATCTGCCACCACTGTGGTGAGGTTGGACACTGGAAGATGAACTGTCCTACCTATCTAGCTGAGTTGATGAAGAAGAGAAAGAGTACTAGTGGGACTAGCACTTCAGGTATCTTCACAATTGAATTATTTTCCTTTTCTAAGAGTGATTCATGGGTGTATGATGATAACGGTTTGTCAGGCCGTTTCAAATCCCCAACTAGATTGATTTGTAGTAGTGGTAAGTTAGGGTTATCGAACCAAGGGAATATGTGGAAATTGATTAACTGATTGCTAAATTAACTTAAATTACTGATTAACCTAAAATTATCTACTTTGCCACTTAGCTGTTTGATTGATTGGGTGATTTAACTAACAAATTAACTAACTTTAACCTACAAACTTAATTGAATTCAAATGAGACGAGTCTAACCACTTCTGGATCCTGGTTGGCTACCGATCTAGAAAAACCTAATTCCTTAACCGTGACACATAGACATGCCCCCCAATTGCTTCCTTGACCTAATAACCTAGTTTCCTAATGGGCTGATTAGTCCTGCCGCAAGAAAGTGCTAGATCAATAAACAGTGGACCACTAAAACCCTAGATTACTAGTTAATTTTAACAATTCCGCATGTAGGTATTCAACGGTAGCAAGTATTCCGGAATAACTAGTTAAGCAATAGGTTAATCATAGAACGAATCCACCAACCAATCACCAAAAGCGGTTAGTGGTGGATTAGCCGGACATGGCTAATGAAACAAACATACTTGTATTAAAAGATAGCATAAAAGAAAGGTACCGAATGATTGAAATCTCTCAAAAAGCTCCAAAACAAGGTGAAATTCGCAAACCCTAAGCCTCTGGTCGCACAATGAAGATTGATATCACAAAAACTTCACAAATAAGTTTAAATAGTAAACCCTAATCTAAAACTTCTGACGACCAATTCGGGGCGTACCGCCCCAAATTGGGGGATTCTAGGCGTACCGCCCGGATTGATAATCTCGGCCGCATATCTAACTTTTAGGGCGTACCGCCCTGGTCTCTTCACTTCTGGGCGTACCGCCCAGATCTGGATCTCAGGAACTTTCTTGATTTTCTTCTAAGTCTTCACTCGTTCCCGCACGCTTCTCGATCCCTGTACCAGCAGCTTCCAGTTCTTCATAAAACTCCATTATTAGCTACTTAAGCTCGTGGTACCTTACAACACAAAAACCCGTGAAAATGCCATGTAATCCAACCCTTATTATAAATAAATATAACAAATTAAGCACAATAATAACGACAAATTGGACTAACATCACATCCCCACACTTGACTTTTTCCGTCTCGGAAAAACTGCCATGGAATCATAATCGGGAAACCAATTTCAAATCATTCAACAATTTAATATTTATCAACCAATTCAATTCCACATTCCAAGATGTATTCATATATACTAATTGCAATTGCCAGTATTTCTATCCGACTAAACCCAACCACTGATCTTTGAGCCCCCAAGGTGTTTATATAAATTACCAATTAGTTGTATCAACCTGCCTATGTGTCCCACATTCAGAAAATTCTAGCTCAATCTAATCCCGACTCATATTCGGTCAAAGTAAAGGGTAATAAAGATGTATTATTTATATTTTCCCCACCCTAGTTAAACCAGATACTTATATATCCCAAGAATGATGGATTTGAATGGATAGTGAATTTGCTTGAGCATTTATTTGACTACTGTTGCTTCTATTTTTTCTCATCATTTTTTTTATTTTTTATTTATTTATATAATTGGTTA